>BMAU01017670.1:0-164781 GCA_019973935.1 Trichonephila clavipes | reverse complement strand
AGTCTGGACGTGGAAAAAGAAAAGAGGAAATTTTGAACGGTGCTATGGAGGGTTTGAAAATACAGAAGGATCACTAGGGTTCCCTGGGTTCGAGAAGCCCGTGCTTACTCAAAGACAGTAAACCCCTAGGGAAAAGGAAAAGATCACTAGGTACCGGGAGCGTAGAAACCGTACTCTCACCTAAAGAGTGAGCCCCCTGAGGGGGTTGGCCTTGTATGAATAGGGAAAATGGTATATTAGCTTAGAGATGCAGTGATGTTCACTTGAGTGTTGGATACCCAAAGTGTTCACAGGAACATTAATGCTACAAATTAATGCATTTTAAAGTTCTTTACTTTAGTCTCCCAAAATATTTAATACCTATCACAATTATCCCGTTATAGATGATCGGGAGATATAGATAGACTTAACATCTACGCATATTATCGTCACTGGAAGTATAATTAACTTTGAAATATCATAGACATTGTATTTGTAAAGATAAATAAAGTCCTTTATCAGTCTGCAAAAATGTATAGTGTAAAGATAGGCAGAGCTTTTTCAATATTAGTGTAATCTTAATTTCGAAATAAAACAGTTTATTTGCTGAACTTTTAAGTATCAACTATACTATAAAAAACCTATAATCATGCAGAAGTAGTTCAAATAAATATTTGTTTTGTTCAGATTCTCGTTTTCCTTAGAAACTCAACAAAATATTTCATCTTGCAACAATATCCTTGTCGAAATACAAAAGAATCTTAAAATTCTTAAGGATTCAAATATCCTAGTGTTTTTTACTAACCAAGCGAGAGACTGATATTTAAGTTAATATTCTGAAATAATTCTACAAGAATAAAACAGAAAAGAAAAACGTTGTCTCTGTTTGGAACACTCAATACACGAATTCAGCTCACCTTCTTTTGGCAAAGAAATTTTTTCAACCATTTCACATAGACAAACTTGTTAGCATTTCTTTACAAACTAAACAACCACAAAATTCCTTACTGACCATGGTAATTTTAAAATGTACCTTAATAGATTCAACCTGTGTCCTTGAAAACTTTCTAACTGTAATGCTGGGAGTGAGCAAAGTGTGGAACATTTTATCCTTTTGTGTAAAATTTAGGAAAGAGAAAATTCCTGTTGGCCAAACTGCATGCTCTTAAAATCATTTATTGTCTTAATTTTTCTCGACTTATTTCAAGTAAAGCTTCCTTCACTTTTTTTTTATCTTTATTAACCTGATTTTGTTAATTACTTAAAAATTTTCTTTTCTCTATTTTTGTAGCTTCATTGTATTTTATTTGTTTCATAATTGTTTTTGTATTTGCATTATTTCGTAACTTTTGTTTCGTTATTTACTTTCATTTTATTTATTTTATTTGTTTGTTTTACTTAATTCTGTGTGATACATGTAGTGCACGGGAAATTGTTTCATCAGTTTTCAATAAAATAAAAATTTAAAACAGTACCGTTTCCACTGTCTATAAATTCCTTAGAAGATGAAGTCTCCAAAGCATTTGTCAAATGTTATACAGAACAAAGTACACATCTATAGCTGTATCACTAATTAAATTTGAATATATTGACCTTATCATGAAAAGAATAAAAACTCGCATTTGAGGCTTCAAAGTAAAAGTGTGAAGGGAAAAAACTTGTCGAATGGAAATACTTTGCACGATGAGAAAAGTTTAACAACAACAACAAATGATTACTACTAAGCAAATTGTGGCCTTGCTATCCGAAAGAATATTAAGAGTAAAGGATGTACACACAAGTTATACGCGAGCAATATTTTCCCCAAGAACATCAAAGAATGAAAAAGTCGATAACAAAGATTTTATCTATCAGGTTCTAATATGGGGTGTAGTGTAAGAATGAGCAACTGGGAAAGGCACCATCAGAAGCATGAACTCCCAGGTGTTGACTTTAAAAGCCGTCAGATCTCTTTTATGGAGCCTTGTGTATCCAGCACTGTTAAAATGCCTGTTGGGAAATAACGGGATTCGAACATAAGTCAGTTCCATTATTTGGCTGCATCTCCTAAAAAAGGTATCTGTTTTCAAAGTCTTTCCTTAGGCACATATAAATATATTGCATTGTTTAATAATGATTATATAAAACAATTGTAGAGTTTAAAAGAACCAAAACTCCCTTTTATTGTTAATGGAACTAAGTTGTAACTTAATCTTTGAGTCGCTAAATCTGGAAATGGGATCTGAAATTAGTCGCCAGATGCGGGATGGTATCTGAAAATGGGAAACCGTTAATCCTGATAAACTTGATCACAGAATAATGGGAAAAAATTATTAAACTATTTTATTGTCATTGCCCCTGGACATGTTAGCAAAATTTCGAATTAATCTGACCTTTTACAGTGAGTAAAAATTGAGTTCAACGATTCCGTTGCATACAAGTGAAGCTAATAAAAAGGTAATAAAGAAAATACGAAATATTTAAAACGAATGAGTATAGAGTGGGTGCAATATGAGTCGGTTGCAAGGAGTGATTCGATAGGTAGAGGCAATCTATGCAAGTTTGTAATAATAATAATAAATTAAAGTTGAAAAGTAAAAAAAAAAACAAAAAAGGGGTGGAAAAAAAATATATTGATAATTTATAAACAAGGGTTGTTATTTGGGATTTCGTAAATAAAATAATATTTTTAAAACAAGAATAAATAAAAGCGGGGAATAAATTTAATAAAGTGAAACATTTAAACGCGCGTCGTAGCCTAATTGGCTTTCATTATTTTTTAAGAGTATATAATGCGCGTCTGCCTCTCTTTGCGGTCCAAACGATTCTGTCTAGTTCTGATGTTCCTTCTTTCGTCTTCCTTTCCCGGGTCGGGGACATTGCCTCTAGGGGGATGCTATATATGCCTTCATACAGTCGTATAAATGAGCTGATCCAAAATGTTGCAAGCAAACCTATAAAAACAAAAATTGTAAACAGTGAAAAGAAAAATAACAAGTGCGATAACAAACATTTTTTCTGAGTAGTTCGTCATTCTCAAAAGGAGAGAAAGTTCAGTTTAAAAGTTTAAATGCAACTTCGTCAATCCACCTCTCAAAAAAGTATTATTTATATATCCATGGGGTTTGACGGCAAATACGAAACACAAACTCACTGGTTCGTCTTTTTTTATTTATATTCTAGTATTGATGGAGTTAAGCAATGTCTAAGCAAAATTTGTTTTCATTTCTTCCACTGCCAGACTTTAATCTCTTAGTTTTGCACTAGGGTTTTTTTGTTGACAAAAATTCCGTTTGTGTGTTTACGATGAGTATTTTTTTCTCGATGCACATTCAATTTCTTTTCTCAACAAGTCGCTTTTCTGTAATTTTAAGCAAGATCCTCGTATTTTTTCAAGTTTAACTAATTTGTCAACCTTTTCTAAATTTGATTCCTCTAATTTATGTATCTAATAACACCGTTTTTACTAATGATAAAATGTGTTACTACGTGCATTTCTAAATTTTTACATTTATCTTCTGTATTTTTAATTTTAGTTGTAAATTCTTAGGGCATTATCTTTTAATTCTGATGATGTGCCTTAGATACATTAAAAATTGAGATCCTTTTCTTAGATATAATTTAGACCATTTGCTTTTAAATTAGTTTTGTTTTAAAACATCAGTTCCAATAATTACATCAAAAGTTGTTTGCCTATTAAATGTCCGTCATTTTGTTATCTTCAATATCAATAGATAAGAGGTTTTAATTTCACTCTTACCGAAAAAGACTAACTATTTTCGAGAGTTAACGTCGGTCTTCCAAGAATTTGATAAACACTTCGCGTATTAAAGTAATAGTACTACCCGTATCAATAAGAGCATCAAAATCATATCCATTAATTTTAACAGTTTTACGCATTTCTGATGAGGAATTGATTTCATTAACAACTTCACTAACAATCTCATTAACAATTCATTTTTAACGTATCAGGTTTTTAAATACACTGAGAGCTTTATGACCAAATTGGTTACAATTAAAACATTTTAAACCTTTTATTTTTATGGTAACATTCATTGAAGTATGATTAAAATAATCCACAATTATAACAACGTATACGTACATCACTCTTATTAACATTAGCATCAGCAAATTGATTTTATTATGAAATCAATATCAGAACACATATTTTATTAGATGTAGGAAAAATCATACTGCTTGACATTTGTACGCTTATTTTTAATATCAATACTATAAGAATATTTTGCATAAAACCACTTTCATATATTTTTAACAAATTTAAATACTTTTACATGCATATCGGTTAGAATCAATGTGTGATCGTCAAATGAAAGTGTGCTTTTGAAGCAATTTCACGCATGGCCCAAAAAATATTCAAATAGAGATTCCGTAGGGCGTAATTTCCGTTTTTGCATTTCCTTGTGGACGTCGTAAGAAGAAATAAATCTTCAAATTCTTCTATTAATGCAGCTTTAAGAGAACTATACGTTAATATGTTATGGAGGATTTGGATAAAAGTCTTTGCAGGACCTTGAAGCAAACGTTTGACACAAATAATTTTTTTTGCAAATCAGATATGTGGGATAAAAATAAAGTTTTCTTCTACGTCGCGAAAAAGCTTTAACGCTGTAATTATCATTTCCGTAAACGACTTCATGGTTGAAAAAAGGTCCTTTAACAAAAATACATTCTCTTCGTTCCCTCTTTGGCTTTTGATTTCGTTGTGTTTGAGGAGGGGAACAAAACATCCTGCGGAGAAGGCAAAGTGATAAATTGGCGGGGTGAGGGGGTTGTTTATTCGCGTCCTTCGTAGATTCTGTCTTCGTCTTCGTCATCCGTCAATTGTTCGGTAAAAATTATTTTTAAAGATGCAAGATCTGATAAATTTTTAAATATATGCTCGCTTAATTCTTTGGCGCTTCCCGCGCAATTCAGTCCTAATATAGTGCAGACGGTAATAAGTTCAGTTTTCGTAAAGTCCTTTAAATTTTTATCCTTTCGTGCTTCAATGTCGTAACTCTGTGGGAAACCCGCGAATTTTTTTAACTTTTTCTAGAAGATTTACTGTGGGTTCGTCATTAACAATTTTGTGCAGAAGTTGCACCGTTGAAGCAGGGGCCGTCTTTAATATGTTCGCAATAGCAGCAATTTCCTCTAGACAGACCATGGTAAATAAATATCTTCAGAACAATAAAGGAGTAAATTGGAATGGACTCACCGTTGATGATTTCGTCGTTGTGGTTTTCGTTGTCGGTTTCGTCGTTGAAGCGTGCGTGGTCCACCAGACTCGTTGTATTTTCTAGGGGTTTTCAATTTTAATTTAATTTGAGGCCGAGCCCCCAAATGTTATGTTGTTATTTGGGATGAATTCGTAAACTGGGATTTGCCAGAATAATCTGTTTATTTTTAAAACAAGAATAAATAAAAGGGGGAATAACAATTAATGAATGGAGTGAAACATTTAAACGCGCGTCGTAGCCTAATTGGCTTTCATTATTTTTTAAGAGTTATTACTGCTCTGTCAATGCGCGTCTGCCTCTCTTGCGGTCCAAACGGATTCTGTCTAGTTCTGATGTTCCTTCTTTCGTCTCTCCTTTCCCCCGTCGGGGACATTGCCCTCTCTAGGGGGATGCTAAGGGGCTTGCAATAGTGCCTTCAACTTCATATATATATATATATATATATATATATATATATATATATATATATATATATATATATATATATTAACAAACATTAGCTTTTCTCAAAAGGAAACTAAAAGTTTAAATGCAACTTTTGTCCCTCTCAAAAAGTATTATTTATATATGCACAGAAAAAATACGAAACACAAACTCTATTTATATTCTAGTATTTAAAGCAATGAGCAAAATTTTATGTTTTCTAACTTTTCTTTCTTTTCTTTTCTTTTTTTTTTGTCAAAAACTTAATTTTTCTCACTTTACACCAAACAAGAATTTTTAAACATTTTACAAATAGTATCGTAATAAAAACTCCCAATTCCCTACAATGTTAAATTTTTTTGACTTGAAACGAAATTGAGAATATATTTAGAATAGCTTTATATAAAAAGCAGCATCAAAAAGGCCTATTAACATTAATAGTATAGATAAGAGGTTGACAACTAGAGAGTTTTGGCTCGTGGGCCACATTGTAGGAGAAGAAGATACCGGAACGCAGCACCTTTTTAGAAGAAATTCATTCATGAAAAAATAATAAATATAAGTTAAATACAATTGTAGCAATTTTATTCAATTTATTGTGTTTATTTGATACTTATAGCTGCAAGTACATTTAATTTTAGAATCGGTTTATAGTGTGTGAAACAAATGTATATCTCTTATACTTTTCTATATATTTATTAAATCAGAAGTGATATTGCTTGTTTAAGAACTTGCTTACCATGTGGCCAGTAGAGCTATTTAACCTTTATGCTCTGCATAGGGTAAAACCTCATGGTAACCTCATGTGTATGTTACTGTGGATGTCCAAAATTGGAGAATGTCGACACACACCAAATACGTCTGTGAAAGATCGAATAATGTATTACAATCTTGTACATTCGGACTTTCACCGACGTATGTCGACAATGACAGATATGCTCTGTTGGAGGTTGAAAAGAGAGGCACCGACAAAGAGGCGACTAGCTGTTTCCCGCCAAATTCTTTGTTCTGTCGGGAGTCAGTCTTAAGCATGGTTTGATAGTGCGAAAAACGTTTTCTTCATTTTTTCCCCGATACCCTAATTTATACTGAATGGATACAGCAGTGAATCATGATCTTTTGCTTGAAAAGTTAAATGCGTTTATTGCCGGTAAACGAGAAGACAATTGTTTTTATTTTTCGAAAGAAAAAGTACTCTAAAATACTTTCTGAAGTGGTTTCTGCTAAAACTAAGTGCAACACACCTTTGGATTACAGATGATTAAAACGTTTTGAAGTTTTAAAAATTAATGATGAGGATAAGCTAATTGTACCATTAAGACCAGGAGAAACGAATATATACAGTATTATGTTACCAATGACGAATTGTTTAGTGTGCTATATGAAACTCACATTAGAACAGGTCACGGAGGAAAACACGTATAATTAAAGAGTTGATAATTAAATTCAAAAATATTACATTTAAAGTTGTAATGTTGTATTTAAATTTATATAAACAGTGTCAAATGAAACACGGTGCAATTAAAAAAGGTATTGTTGCGAAACCAATGATCAGTTCTGAGTTACATACGACATGTTCACCATTCATCATTAGTGCATGGTGAATGTCGACATTTACCGGTGTAAGTCAGAAATAAGGATATTTAGCAAATATTTCGGACATACACCAAGACACAATGTGAATGTTGACATTCACCGGTGAAGGTCGACGTTCTCCAGATTTCGGTGTTCCACCGTAACATATACATGACATGTTTAGGTGTGCAACCAGTGTAACCAGCGCAGGAAACATTATAAGGTAGATTTGGTTTATTAGGATTGTATAATATTTAAGTTAAATTAGGAAAATTAGAATTAAAATTACACATTTTTGTGAAATTGCTTGAAATGTTCCTTGAAACTAAAATGTTTTTCATATGCGTTGACATTTTTGTTCCATTTCTTTATCTTCTTCATCACAAAATAGATAGATCCGCATCAGAGTGACAGTCGCATTCATCGGTTTCTGGAAAATATTCTCATTCAGTATCTCTTTCGTTGAAATCCAACGATGATGTCATATTGACAAGAAAAAATAAAAATGAGCAAAAATAGTTGTAGGAACTTTAGAAAGTCAAAAATGAAACACTAGTATCCCCAGAAGTCTAGGATTTCAGAGGAGACTCAAAAGTGCAGTCTGGTACGCAAGGAGTTAAAATTTTCATGGCAGCCTGCTAATTTTTATCTTGTTTTACTTGCATCAAAATTTATTTATTTTCATGCAAGATTAACTTTGCTCACAAATACTGGGTGTTTCTAAAAAAATATCGGAGTTTTAACGCTTTATATAGTATTCATTACGTATAACATATCAGTATGACTCATACATCGAATGAAAGAGCAACTGAAACAGTTTTGTTTGCTGGCATGTGTGCGCGAAACGTATGCTACCCCCCTTTCTGGCCGATCACGCACTAGTAAAAAAATGGCGACTAGTAAACAGAAAGCTTTTTGTGTTATCCAGTTTGAAAAGACAGAATCTGCTATTACTGTGCAACGAGCGTTCTCTATTAAGTTCGGTTGTCAACCTCCTAATAATAATAACATTCATGGGTTGTATAATCAGTTTGAAACAAATGGCTGTCTTTGTACAGGAAAAAAGTACGAGACGACCCAGGCCGTAACTGTTTCTGCTTATTTGATGCTATACAGCTATGACTATTTCCTCAATTCGAAGAAAGTGAACAAAGTAACTTTATTTGGCAGAAAGATGGGGCACCTTCTCACTGGCATCTCTCTGTACGCGATTGGTTAAATATCACTGTATCCAACCAATGGATTGACCACAAAGAGACCTGATGAAGCTTGTGTCGCATGGCCTCTATATTCACCCGATCTGACGCCATGTGACTTATTTGTGGGGGTTCATAAATGATTGTGTGTACGTTCCTCGGCTTACAGCTGACCTTTCAGACTTAAGACATAAGATGGAAGCATATATAGCAAGAATTTCCTCAGACACACTGAAAAAAGTTTAAGAGGAACTCGCCTATCGTCTTGATGTGTGCCGTGTGAGGAATGTGACTAATATTGAACATTTGTAAACTTGTAGGTAAAACTATTTCATTTACTCTTTTACTCAATGTATGAATTATACGTATAACTTATATCGGATGAATACTATAAAGCGTTAAAACTCCGATATTCTTTTAAAAACACTCGGTATATGTCAACTAAAATGTAAGAAACATTTTCTTTATGTATGGGAACTTTTAAAGTGACAAAGATTTGTAAAAGTCAGTGTCCTAGGAGTAAACTTTTTTCACACTGTGGTGTGACTGCAATTCAATAAAAAGTTCTAGTTGTAGGTCCTCAGGTGTATTAATGCATACATCAAGATATATCAGAGTTAATTGAATTTAGGTTCAGTTTTCTTAATTTCTTTTTTTGAAATCTTCTTGAGACCTCATCTCGAACTGTGCACATGATCTCTTAGTAGAAACACTTACAATTTCAGTTATTTTATTTTACTAATAAGGGAAAAAGCAATTATGTTTTCCTAATAGTGAAAAATATAAGACGAATATTTGCTCACGCACAAAAAAATCTCGGTTCAAAGCGGAATTTCTGAGTTGTTCACAAGAGAGCTCTTTGAGTAACTAATTGTCCACCCCCTGGGATGCCACGGTTAAGAGGTCACAGGGGTGTTAATCTTGGATTTTTTCGAATTTTCGAAAAAAATATATGTTGTTCCCCATTTTCTTTTGAACATTTTGATACCAACCACGTGATAGTACTACAAAAACTTCGAAAGTTATTCGAAAAATTCGAAACAGCAATTTAGTAATAACAATGTTTAAATGGCTACATGCCACACCCACTTATTCTTGATTTCCGCATACGTTTTATTTTTCTGTTTTTAAAAAGCCTCATGAAATATTTTAAACACTTGGTTGAATGAGAAGGAAGCTTGCAACTCAACACACACTTTTTTAATGTGCTTTGATTCTGTTTTGGTAATGCTAGCACGTTGTTTGAAATAACTTATCGAAATTCAAAACAGCCTTGTTTAAAACCGTTTATCAAAATTGAAAACAAAATTCTCTCGATTGAAATGGAAAATACTCATCGTAGACCTTCAGGTAAACGTCCTAAGAAAAGAAGATTTAGAGGGAACCAATTCATGAAGGTATCTTCTCATACATATATTGCAGAAAGAAGAGATACAAGTAAGTGTGTGCTTCCAGTAATAAAATCTCAGGAATTCAGACTTCATTAAAGTCAAATCTTGTTAAGGTAAATGAAAAAACTTCAAAGGATATCGTATTTTTGATTTTATTTCAACTTTTAGCTCTATTTTATCAGTATCATGTTTTTTTAAAATGTCATAAACCATTAACAATTAATGAAAAGTCCACTCGTGGTTTATGTTCGAATTTTGAAATACGTTGTAAAAACTGTGGGAGTGTTTGTACTTTTTCAAGCTGTGAAAACACTGGGAATAAAAAAAATGCTCCAGAAATTAACAGAAGATCTATTTTAGCAATGAGATGCATAGGCCAAGGTTTACAGTCATTAAAAACCTTTTGTGCTGTAATGAGTCTAGATAATCCTGTTGAACAAAAATCATATGATGTTATTAATAATAAACTTTCACGTGTTATGAAGGAAGTCGCTGAAGAAAGCATGAAAAAGGGCAGCTGTCGAAGAAAATTCTTCGTCACCTGATAACCTTTAACGGTAAGTGGTGATGGTACCTGGAAGACGAGAGGACATTCATCGTTGATTGGAGTATGTACTGTAATAGGAGCCAAAACAGGTAAGGTTTTGGATAGGGAAAGTGTTGTCCTCATTTTGCAAAGGATGCGACAGTTATAAAAGGGGTAAAATTTGGTATCAAGTACAATAAATGGCAAAGAGCGCATAAGATTTCATGTAGAAAAAAAATTATTCTGGCTCTGCTGGTAAGATGGAGGTTGACAGGATGTTGATGATTTTTAATCGATCAGAAAAAGATTTACAACCTGAAATATTCGAACTACATAGGAGATGGCGACACAAAAACATTCCATGCCCTTTCTGGTACGGCGATGACCATCTTATTCAGAAAATAGAATGTGTAGGCCATGTGCAAAAGAGAATGGGTACAAGACTTTTGGAAGCTTAAATTAGTATATAGTAAAAATAAATTATTTGATGGTAAAACTTTGGCGGTAAAAAGGTAGGTTAACTGATAGTTTAATCGATAAACTTGCGCATTACTATGGTAATGCTATTCGATGCAATTCTACTAGTGTAAAGGAAATGCGGAAAGCCATTTGGGCTGTTTGGGGTCATTCTTGCAGCACTTATGATGAACCGATGCACTGGTTTTGTCCTACAAATCCAAAAACATGGTGTAAGTATAATGCCGCAATTAATAATAATTTACAAAATTATAAACACAAACCCTCAGTTGCTAAAGCTGTTCGAGATGTAATTAAGCCTGTATTTTGCAGACTTATCTCATCCGGCACTCCTGAAGAAATGTTTAGGAGGTAAGACACAGAATCCTAATGAAAGTTTAAATTCATTAATTTGGAAGTTTTGTCCTAAGACGATTGGTTCTAGTCTTCAGATTGCAGAGATTGCTGCAAATCTATCAACCAGCGTTTTTAATGATGCAAATAAAATACTTACTACTATTTTAGAGTAATGTAGCTTAAAAATTAACAGAAATGTTTGTGTGTCCCTGGCTGAACATGAAAATCGTCGAACCTTAACGTCAAGACAGAGGCGCTTAGCATCATCTTTTGAAGCTCGCAGAGCCAAGAAAATTAAAAAAGAGTAAAGAAATTGAGCTGTTTCAGGAACAGGAAGGTAGATCTTATGATCCTGGAGCATTTTAGCGTGTAAGTTTTTAAGATGTATTTTCTCAAATTCAATTTTAAAACTTTAAAGCCCTTTTTTTCATTTTTAGCTTATTCAATTACGCTTATTGCGTTTCAAAAACTATCATACTTTGATGTATAAAACTTTACAGAATTATAAATTCTATCATAATCTTCAAATCCTAGCTATTTATAGTATTATAAATTTTTAATTTTTTTGAAATATTTCAACAAAAATTGAATTTTTTAAAAAAAAAAAATTTAAAAAATGTACTTTTTTATTTTTAAAAATATTATTTTTTATTTTATTTTTATAAGATAACCAGCATGTAATAAGGATATATTTGACTTTATAAATCAACTTATTGCTAGTAATTAGAATTATTATTGCAGAAAATATCATGCGCGTCGTAAAACTCCCTATTTGTTTCTTACAAAAAATTTTCTTATTTTTATGTGCTTATTATTTTTAAAATTATGATTATATTTTAGATATTTTATACTTTTTTGAAACTTTATTCCTTTATAAGAAATGTGTAAAAGAATCAAATTATTTCATTTTAATCTCAAAGAATTATTTCTAGTCGAAAATTGTTTGTATTTTGTGCTCTCGAAACATTTTTAACACCCCTGTGACTCCTTAAGGGTTTCCACTCCCTTAACCGTGACTTAGAATTAAGGAATATATCAGTAATAGCCTTAGGGTTGTTTATAGTGCAACGATGAAAAATCAGTCAAGAAAACTAGTTGTTTTTAAATGGAAAGATTGGCGATCGTTCCTATACGGAGCGAGTGAATAAGTTAGTAAATATTAACGTCACACTGTTCAGCTATATGACAGCTTTTGGCGAAGGACCTCGTAATTTTGAACCATTGTCAAGTGACGAGGACGACACCTGAGCTAGCAACCCTCTCTCCTGATTACTACACAAATGGGAGAACGTTTGAGCTCTCGACCAATATAACGTGCATCCCACCCCTACACGGCGGGTCTTTAGCGGCACTAGGTTTGAACTCATGACCTGTCTGCTACGAATCCATTACCTTGGTCACTAGGCTATCGCATCCACTACTAAAGCGGAGCAATGTTTCATACTTGGAGTCATAACTATTTACCAACTTCAATCAAACCTCTTTACTTGTGAAAATGTTTAATTGAAGTGAGAAAAAAGTTATGTATAGTATTGCAGACAGTTTTAGAAAAACCCGAGTTAAAAAAAAAAAACTCTTAATAATTCTTAACGAAATAGGATCATATATGCTTTATTTCATTTCTTTATAATTAACATTTAAATGTTATACATTTTGTGAGCCGCTGTAAAGAAACTATCGAGTTATTGTAAGATATTTTTAGATTAATTAATGCAAGAAACTATTGATTAATATACGCGAATATTTACCTCTCCAAATGGCAACGTGACTACTTTAAGAGACTTATCTTTGTGTGTGGTAACGTCCAGAAAAACCCTCCTTGAAATGAATTTACTTTAATATACATTATTTTAGTGCCGTCTTCATCATTATTAATGTTGGACATCATCTCTTCTTGAGTGGATCTAATTTTATAAAAACAAATCTATGCTTCAGTAAAGTAAACGAGAGAGAGAGAAGATTGACTATCGATACACTTGATATTTTTAATTAAATGTTCCTAAGGATGATATCTCCAAAAAGTTAGGTAATTATTTTTGCTATGCGCACAAGTTAGCTTTTTTTAATTATATGAGCTTTCTCACATCCTCTTTCCGTTATTTAATAACAAAAAGAAAACGTGTGATTAATGAGAACGCTATGACTAATATTTCATTTTAACCTTTTTGTTCCAGGTATACGTTTTTCTTTTGTTATTTTAAGTGTAATACTAGATTGCCCACTGATTTTTAATTTCAATTAGAAAAACAATTACATATAACATGCACAATTCCTTAGAATGTCTTACAACATATTTGCTTCCAAGTGAAGTATTTTTTTTTACTTTTAATATTTACTAATAACTTGTTATATATGACTGTAAATATTATAAAAATATTAAGGGGACAATTTTTTAAACAAATTTCTTTACACATTAATCATTCTTTCACAATGCAGTCATTTTGACTGCTTTTGGGCAATATATGTATATATAATAAGTTTCAGTCTGTCTAGTGTTAAGCAATTAATGATACAATTTTAAAATTTTAATTTCCTTTCTTTTTATGGGTTGTTAGTTTTGTATAATGAATTTTTTCTTCTATCATCTATTATTTCAATTAGAAAAAGTAGAGAATGGCTTTAAATTATATTCCTTTTTTCTCTCAACAGTGATCATCGTTTTGAAAAGAGAGTATTTCTAATAAAATATTTTTCGAATATATGTTGAATCTGTAAAATAAATTAGTTGCTACTTTTTATCCCTAGAGTGTCTGTTTGGCTTTGATGCTCTCGGGCAAAATTAAATTCTAGTACAGGTTCGTATCATCAGAGCTCAGGTGCCTCTCTTTTTGGAGAAAATTTGGCGTCAAAATTACCTGCGGTGGTTGATATCCGCCTTTATAGTGGCGCACTAAAAATATATACCAGATTCTGGGGAAGGTAGTAGGTTTGCATTGGCTAGACACCAGACCGATGCCCATTAGAAACAAAAAAAAAATTAAGAGAAATACAAGGCAGCTGTAATTAAGTTTTTGTTGAAAATGCACCCTTAAAGTAAAACTGTGACTGATCTATACGATT
Source organism: Trichonephila clavipes (assembly GCA_019973935.1). Classification (NCBI taxonomy): domain Eukaryota; kingdom Metazoa; phylum Arthropoda; class Arachnida; order Araneae; family Nephilidae; genus Trichonephila; species Trichonephila clavipes. Next base: position 150,599 of record BMAU01017670.1, on the reverse strand, counting down.
TTCTTCAATTAATCCTCTTGGGAAATCTTTTTTGGCTATCGATTCGCGTTATTCACAATCAACCCTTCGGAAGAAGAGAATCGTGATATTTACATTAACTTACTATATATAATTGAGGTTTTCTAGCTTGAGAGAGAGTAGGAGACAAATTAAACTCGAGTTAGGTGAGATTGTTACTGAAAATATATTAGAATTACAGTGATTTGATTCTTATTAGAAGGAAACTTTAAGTGACGATTGTTCACTAAGATTGAATTTATATTAAATTAAATCGGATGATAAGTTAGGTCCTTTATTAAGGTAAGGATCAAGTTTGATAGTCTTCTAATAGATCGGGTTTTACCGTCGTTGTTCCACCTTCGCGATTAGCATTGAGACATTATCTTTCTATTCTTAGTTGAAATTGTGTCTGTTCCTAGTGTGGTAAATAAATAGATTAATTGGATCACGTGGAGTGTTTCTTCCCTTCCCCCCTCTTATCTAGGTACCCGAGAGAGAGGCTCAAGTCTCTCACAAAGTAAATAGCTGCCCAGTTCCGTACATGAACTACTCGTATACAAGAGATATACTCAAGGAATTTAGGGAAATATTTTAGTTTAAAAATGATCGCTAGACTGCACTTTGAGTGAAAATGGTAAATGGTAATTTAAAAAAAAATGGAATAAAAGTAACTTGAATATTTTTAAAGAAGAGTCATTAACAAACAACTGTAAACCGAAGAAAAGTATAAGACATCCGATTTCTGGAAGAAAACGAATATTACAAAATAATTTGATTCCATATGTTGGTTATAAAGATACTTAAGGTATCGGAACCATGAATTTTAAAAAGTATATAAGAGAAAGTTTTTTTAATATTTAGAGTCATTTGAATTACAATGTCCATATACAATTGTTTTAATAATATTACAACAGTAAACAATAATTTAAGTGAAATTTTCTAGCAAAAAATGAAAAAAGTATAACGTATTTTGAAAACATTCTCCTATTATTCAAAATGCTTCTATGTTAATAATATTTTGCCTATATATAGATATAAGATTTCTCTACAGAGCCTGAACTAGGATATTTGAAAGATTCACATTATTTTCAGAGCCATTACCAACTGAAATAATTACCGCTATCTTTTTCGTTAAAATCTATTTACTCCGAAGCATTAAAATATGAATAAGTTTGCTTCTAAGTTGCACATTTCAAAAACCCTAGTTCAGGCTCTGTAGAGAAGCCTTAGTTATATATAGGCAAAATATTATTAAAGAAGCATTTTTTTTCAAAAGAAAATGTTTTGAAAATGTTACGCTTCCTTTTACCAAAAAAATTGCATTTAAATATTTTTTCTTTTATTAAAATTCTTTAAAAAGTTGTATATGCATATTATAATTCATATGACACTAAATATAAAAAAACCACAAAAAATTATTTATACACTTTTGAAATATCACAGTTCAGAATATATTTGGTTCACGTGATGGTACATGCCAATTTTTTTCAACTCAAGATACGTGCGATTTTTCTTATCTATCACCGTCTATCATATTCCTATAGTGTTTTTTTGTGTTAGGTATTATTATTTTTAGTTACTTTTACATGAATATAAATAATTCTTAATCAGTTTTCATAAAAAAAAATATTAGTCACAATTCTAGTGGTAAAAATATATTGCTGAGGTGATTTAACCACACATCTTATTTGAGCCATACTCAATTTCATGAGCTATAAGGACATTTAAAACATTCCTTAAGGTAATAAAATTTTAAAAAAAAACTCATACCCGTCTGTCAGGCGGATGTTCATCAGTGCGGCAAGAAAATGATGCTTCAGCTAGAGGGTTAAATGCAGCAGTGCACAAGAATTCAGCGAAGTATATGAGAAATAAATGATTTCTACATGTCATATCGTAAAATTCTGAAATGTATTTTAAATTTACATTTTTATTTCATTGCCGAATAATCACAGTAAAAAGAACTTTGTTCTTCGGAAATTTCTCTGCATTTTCAAAATTCTTTGCAATATTTTCCTTTCTTTTTATTGTAGCACTTGTCACCTTTAATCGCTGTAAAACTTTGAAATGAAAGCTTTCATTGAGTATAAACGTCATACTTCATAGCAGCTCGACAGCTATTGATGGTAGGCATATTGTAATTCTAGTCATATTCGTGTAATGGGCTGACGAAGTTGAAGTAGCATCTCATTTTCTAAGCTTACACACAACAACAACGTAAGGAAGTTGAGCTTTAATTCCTTACTTATTCGGGAGAATCGAGCACATCCAAAGGGTTTCATGCTGCAAAGCGACCTGAAGATACTTTATTTATGCAGTAAACAAAATACATGTTTAAAAGGGTCTTGAATGAGATACTCTACCTCCAAATTCTTCAGTCTAGGGAGAAGAACATAAAATACAGTAAGAAAACTAAATAAAAGTGCCCCCTCATGCCATGCCAAGATGTGATTGATAACACAAAAATAACACAAACACAGATATTGTATGTTGTCTAACTAATGAGACAGAAAAGCTCTTAGAAAAGAAATAAAATACACAGATATATCACTCCTTAAAGGAATACAAAATCAGAGTGATGCATTGACAAGTTTAATATGCTTCTGCTCCTCTACTCCGTGAGTTTTATTAACTGATTTGATATAAATAACAAGTCGCGGGTTCACCCCATTTGGCTATTGTGGATACTACGAAATATTGGATTGATTGATTGAATATTACCGTCGCACTTTTCAGCTACACGAGGGCTTTCTGCGACGGACCACGTAATTTTGAACCATGGTCAAGTGACGTGGACGGCACCTGAGCTTGCACCCTCCTCTCCTAACTACCACACCACACCAATGGGAGAACGTTTCAGCTCTCGATAGATTTAACGTGCATCGCTGCCCTGCAAGGTGGGTCTTTAGTAGTACTGGGCTCGAACTCGTGACATGGCAAGCCACGATCCGATACCTATTCCACTCGGGTACCGCGGCCACACGAAATATTGGAAAACCTTTCTTATTGCAATAGTTCAAATTAGGCCTTACCGTAAAAATTACCTCTCAATCTCGCTACAGAACAAACATGTTGACGTTGACAGACTGTCATCCTGTCAGTTCCTGGCATTTAAAATATATTGTGCCAAATATGTGTTTAAAAACCCCGTTTTCAGTTTTTTTTAAAAAATTAAAATTAAATAAGACTTAAATTTTTATAATGTCAACACACTGTTGACCTAAAATTAGATGCATTGAGAAAGAACACTGTCATAAAAATAATTAAGATTTCATGGTTGGGGATTTTTCAAAATTAAAAAAAACTATTTTAAATATTTGTAATTTTTTTACTGCTAGTAGCTGCACTTGAGGAGAACACTCCGCGCAAACACATTTGGAGCAACAACAAATAATACAAAGAAACATTTAAACAAAGGATCAGAAAACAGATGACAAACAAAAGTTACAAATTTTTGTTATATTTAGAGTTAAAAGCAAACCACTCAATTTGAATATGTTTTACGTTAAGTGAAAATATATAATGACTACACACAGGGGAATACATGTTGTTCAGGAAAATTAAATACCAGAAGTATATAATCTCCAAAATTTTGTTTCTCCGTTTAATCATATTTCTTACAATAGCTCCCAATTGAACTCAATATTAAACGATCTGTTACAATGCACTAGTTTGCTACGGTGTATAAATATGTTACAACGTAATACGGACAGATGAACACGTAAAGCATTGTTAAAATCCTCCATCCTACTCATTATTGTCTCAATATTGCATTGAGGATTACCGTTATACATCACCGCTATGCGCTAATTAGGTGGTCAAAGCCTTTAGTCTTCGAAGAGAGATCACCGCCAAATAAGGGACTTAACAATGTCATTTCCGATGTCCATGTCGGTGGTAATTGATTACACTATACTGTGTTGAATTTTCCGGTTCGGAAGCCAATCCCTGGTACTAAATTAGACAATCAATGACGTGAGCAAGACGATTTCTACCTTCTTCAATTACCTAGCATTTAATTTTTTATTTTATCTTACACTGTAAAAAAAAACAAAGATTTTTTTTTAAATATTCATGATTTCTTATGCAAAAAATTTTATTGGTTGTCTTGTATCACACTGAAAGGTACTTAGCTTCCGCAGTGAATGAGTGAAAATTTACGTTGCAATGTTCAGCTACACGAGAGCTTTTCACGACGGACCTCATCATTTTGAACCATGGTCAAGTGACGTGGACGGCACCTGAACTACCACCCTCTCTTCTAACTACCACACCACACCAACGGGAGGACGTTTGAGGTCTTGACTGATTTTATGTGCATCGCTCCCCTTCACGACGGGTCTTTAGTGGTACTGGGCTCGAACTCGAACTCGTGTCAAAACCAGCCACGATCCGATACCTCGACCACTCGGCTACCGCGACTACCAGTGGCCACAGTAGTCTGGTGGTTAAGGTCTCGAACTCATATTTGGCGTGTCGCAGGTTCGATGCCACTGAAGTGCAGGTGTCGTTGAAGACACGAAGTGTAGATTAGTCTGATACACGTTAATCTGTTGAGTTCAAAGTCTCCCGGTAGGTCTGGTGTAATAATTTGTAGTGAGTTGGTAGCTCAGGTATCATCATCGTCCGATTACTGAGGTTCAAAATTACGAGGTAAGTTATCAATAGCCCTCGTGTTGCTTTATAGCACCACTCAGCTCTCTCAGAAAAGCTTTGAACGCGACCTTGAAAATTTCAAGGTCAAGTAAAACAGGCAACACCTGATTTGGTATCTTACTGCCCATATGCATGTCACTCCATGACCTACAAATAACTGAGATATGTAATATTTTAAGGTCTATCTATGATTGATCGTTTAATAGCACCGGATTTAACTGCAACACAAAGGTTTTTAACGAGTACGACACTTGATCTGTCGATGTGAATTCTCTTACATTCCACACCCCACATCGTAAGATAAAGTGATTCCTAATAGAATCAGTTCTGTTGAAAGATGAGTCTTTAGGTAGAATGAGGTGTTGATTTTGCAGCTTCAATAAAACATTGTCAGGCAAAAGTGCAATACGATGGTCATTTGGTCTCGGTGGTTCTCTTTAATGTCTCCCCACAAAATGGCGCCCGGAAATAGGACACTCGTAGGTCAGAAGTCCCTTACTTTATAAATCAATCTACCAAAATTTCGATGTAAAATGCATTAATTATTTTTTAAAAAAGAATGGGAATAAACACGAAGATGTTTCTTTCGTAAGCTATTGAAAAAAGAAACAAGAATATATATATATTTCATATATATATATATATTCATTATTTAACGTAAAAGAAAATTTACTTCAATAATTTTGTAGACTTAGAAAACTCTTGGTTTGTGATTTTAATGGACTAAATTCAAGTGGCGTCATAGTCACATGATAACTGAACCACGTGTTTTCGGTCAATCAATTCATAAATAAATGCAACGTCATAATTATATCATAAATTTAATCACGCGTTTCCAGCCAATTAGTTCATGTGCTTCACTGCTGCCAACTTTTACTTTTTGCAGGAACTTTCTTTTAAAAAGTACATATTTATCAACGATATAACAATGCACATAGTTAAAAAAATGCACTTAATTTAAAAGCATTCGTATATTGTAAGTATTTTTTTTTAATTTTGAAAACTGTCTGAAGAATTTTAACACCTGAATTCTACCAAATCATCATATTTTAAATGTTACCTAAACTTTACAGGTTGAACAACTAGTATATCAATTATTAATCAATGAGAAACACGTGATTGCCGTTATCATGTGACCATTATGAATTTAATCCATTTCCGTTAAGGCTATTTTCAGTAAAAATGCGAGAGCTCTAACTAAACACGAAACACATTTTTAGACAGAAAAATGACCCAATTCCCATAGAGATTTGCAATATTATAACTCGTACCTCTGTTAACAACATAGTGTTTTTAAAAATATCAAAATATTTTGTGAATACTTTCTTTTTTGTTTTAATGCGTGAAGGCAAAGCCTGTTTAACATTACGGTTAGAGAAAAAACGCGAAACACATTTTATACCAAAAAAATGAATCAACTCTGTTAAAAATGGGAAGTATGATAAAAAAAATGCTGCTCTCTAAAGGACAGTGAAGTCAGATTATATTAAATTTTTATTTCTTTCATATCTGGAAAATGTTCCAAATTCGGGTTCTATCCTTTAACATTAACCTAAAACAGCCTTAAACTGTGAAGTAACACAGCTATTGCCGACAGACCTCGTAAGTTCTACCCCAGTCAAGTGACGAGAACGACACCTGAACTGGCATCACTTTTCCAAGCTTCAACACCAGGCTAATTGGAGCTCTTTGAGAATCGAGGGATTCAATGGGCATCAGCCCTTTGCATGCCGGATTTCTACTGACATCATAACTCGCGCGAATGAGTGAATATTAACATTGTACTATTCAGCTATATGAGGGCTTTTGGGCCCTCGTAATTTTGAACCATGGTAAAGTGATGAGGACGTCTCCTGAGCTGGCACTCCTTCTCCTTCCACTTTACATTAACGGAAAGACGTTTAACCTTTGACAGATTTAATATGCATTCCCCCCTACACGGCGGGTCTTCAGCGGTACTGGATTCGAACTCATGAAGAGCCAGTCACGAGTCCGTTATCTTGACCACTAGGCTACCGGTGCCAAGACATAATGGTTTCAGCCTGTGGCTTGATAACGCTGGATATGAGTTCGAGACAATGACTCCACGGTCAACCCCACCAATCTCGTTGTTGAAAATTGTTGTCAAAGGAAAACGTGGAATTTTAGTCGGTCTGTGAAATTCGAATTCGGATTCAATTAATCTCATTAATTGGAAATTCTTTCATAGATAAATTTCTCCGATGGTTTATATTTTATAGTTTTTAAATATGCCACCTGAAAAATTTTAGCTTCTTATAGCCTGCTTGCTATTAACCTCATGGCATTGCGCACAAAATTCTTTGAAGTCCCTGTAATTCTGAATAACATTTGAAGAAAAGTTTAAATATGCACCTTATTGAACCAAAATATTTGTTTTCTAATTAGAGATATTCTTTCACAGTTATTTTATACGTTTTGATCTTAAATTTAATTAAAACTTGAATCGAGGCAATTTTTCTCATGAATCCCGAAAGAGGTGATGTTTCATTTATTTGGTGATTTTTAATTGATTTTATTATGCAGATTAATACGTGGATTAAAAAATTGTTTTCTGGCATCCATGGGAAATCTCGAGAGTGGTTTTTCTAGAAGTATTCATTTTGCTTATATTAATGAACACAGAAAATAAGATCTTTACACCTCTGACATGAATAACAGCAAAAGTTTTTAGTCTCCTTGCTTCGTTAAGATTTGCATAATTTTTAGAGGCATCTGATTTACTAACTTGGGTACAAACACTTTTAATCTGTTATTTTTTTAATTTAACACTGGCTGTAATATTCTGTTTTGGAAACATTGAATTATATCCGCTATTTATTAAGAATAAGCCTAACAGTTTGGAAATAGAATTTGTTTTCTTGCTTATATGCAATACATGAGGAATATTTATGAGTAAGAAACTATTTTAAAGAAAATATGTTGAACATTTCTAAAAGAGTTTATAACTTTTGTTATATTTTTCTGAATGTCCATAAAATTATGTTTATTGAGCACTAATTGTAATTGTAAAGTGTATAATTAATTCATACATCAGTGTTTCTCTAACTAAGAGGCGCACCCCCGTCCGGGGGGCGCGAGCATATTGAAAATTAAAGAGGTTTAGAAAATAATATTTTGGAAAGAAGTAAAACAAAATGCTTTCTGACAAAGTAAAAAATACACATTTTCACTGTTGAAATTTATGTATATCATTTGGGGATCATCAAAAATAAAAGATTCCACTTTAAACGCTCATTAGCTTCCTTTGATCCTAAAACCAAATAAAAAAAGACATTTTATCTGCTTTGCTGTAATCCCATTTGCTGTAATTTACGTTTCTTTTAACCTCTAAAATACTACTTTTGATTTTCATATATTTGACCTTCAAACTTACTGGTATGTTTCCCTCCGTCTCTTAAAGCCCTGGTGTAGCTGAACAGTGCGACGTAATATTCATTCAATCAATCAATCAATTACTCCGTCTCTTTTTCTTTTAGGAAAGTTGTAAACAATATTTTCTGTTGCTTTTTTCCATGTAAATGAGTTTTGTGATATATGGATAAGCATATTGAGCACTTTGAAGGATTATTTGGCCAACATGTGTTTTTATGAGTATTCTGAACCATACAATGCATAATGAAAATCATTTTACACAATCACTTTTCAGAATTGACATCGATATTTTTAATTGAATACACTTTTAACATGGGAGCGGTCGCATGAGGCGCTGAGTCAACCCAGGCTCACGAAATCGTTAATTCTGGGAAAACTGTTTATTCGTTAACAGTGACCTTGACGGTATCCTCCTATTAGATTGTCTTAATGAGAACTAAAAGGAATTTGTCACAAATATGCCTCTTTTTTGAGAGTTTCAAGCGTTTTTTTTTTACAATCAAGGTACTTGTTTTTGATCGAGTTCCCTGTGCTACCGCTTTTGTTCAAAAATATTTTCTGTGAACATGCTACACTTTCCCTTATGAACAACTTTTGCTTTTGATTGCTGCGTTGTACGACTTATTATGGTTTATAAATATAAATGAGCAGGATATAAAAAATGGGCATATGCGATCTCTATTGAAGGAAGGTGAAACGTATCAAGCAATTGAAGAACTTGCTGAAATAATGTATATTAATCAAGATAGCGAGATTAAATATGAGAAAAGTGATAGACATGAAACGTTTGAGTTCAATTGAAATTTTCAAATACTGCCTAAAGAACTCTATGAAGAAAACTGTGTAGCCATAAATGTCGCTCTTTGCCTTGTCAAAAAGACACAAGGAAGAAACAGTTCGAAATGCTATCTGTAGATCTTCAAAAGACAGCGAAAATACAATAACGTGTACAAAATATGACAGTTTTTCTAGAAAATAACGTTTCTGTATTATTTACGAAAAGTGTCTATGATTTATGTCTTTTATTAAGGTCACGAAAATTTGGAACATTTTCTTTAGTTTTATTGGATTTTTCTCAAATTATCAAAGCAAAAGTTAAAATTCCTTGAATGTAGGTAAGTATACTTTCTCTTAATTAAATTATTCACTGGAACTCTCTCTCTCTGTGTTTTCGTATATAGTAAAAATAATTATAAAATAAATTATAGTTTCAAAACGAACAAAAAAACCCGCTTTTATAGTGAATCGAACAAAAAGTGAAAAAATAAAAATATATATTACTTAAAAGTAACATATACAAAATATAATATCTTGTCAATATGTACGGCTTACAATTATGATCGTATTGTAGCTTTAGCGCCCCCCAAGTCCATTATTATTGCATTCAATACATAATTATTTTGGAGGGGGCAATAAAATTTATGTTTGAAAATAGGGTCGCCAGTAGTAAAAGTTTGAGAACCACTGTCATACATTCAAGCCAAGAATTGTTTCAACATACATGTTAAGCCCCAAACTATTAAAAATTACCTATATAATAAAGGATTTAAGGCTTGAGCTTCTCCAAAGAAGCCATATACAGCCACTCAAAAAAGTATTGGGACACATGTCATGCATAACTCTAAATCCATTTATAGAAATATTTATCGCATTAAAACAAAAACAAAATGAATTAAGAAATATTTTAACATTTAGTGTACAGTACATAAAGAAAATTTTATAAGTTTTATGGAATTATAATTAGTTCTACCTTTTGAAAGGCACACTGGAGTCAAAAAAGTATTGGGACACTTTTGAAATGAGAAATTTAACAAACATGTAGCGCATCAATAAAATTTAATTTCATGCCACATTTTTAGATTAGAAGTTTAAACATAAATATTTCAACAGATAAGAATATTTATAAAAAAATGACGAGAATCAAAGATATATCGGTTGATGTCCCGTAATAAGTCATTGGAGAGAGGTGAAATCAGTTCGCTGTATTTTTGAAAAATTTTGAAATTGAGTAAGTCTACTATTTTTAACATCATTGACAGGTTCAAGAAAACAAAAAGTGTTGAAAACAAGCAAAAATCAGGGCATCCAAGGATATTTAATGAACGTTAAGAAAGGTAGATTGTGAGACAAGTACATTTTTACTTTAAAAAATGTAAATGAAACCCAGTAAAAATGACTTTGCAATGTAAAAGTAGCTTCGAAAAATCAGTAAATCCTAAAACTGTCAGAAATGTATTAAGAAAACATAAGTTTCAGGGCAGAGTACTCCAAAAAAGCCCTACATCGAAAAAAAGCTAATAGACAAGCTAAGGTGGCATTTTCTAAAATGTATGTAAGGCTGCAACAGAATATTGGGAAAATGTAATTTTTGTTCATGAAAGCAAATTTAACATTTTCAGATCGGATGACAAGCAAAAACTTGTGTGGAAACCAAATACAATAATGTATGTCGAAAATTTACGGCCTACTATCAAATATGGAGGGGGTAACCAAATCGTCTGGGGCTGCATGGCAGGCTCTGGTGTCTGGAACTTAAGCTTTATAGATGGTATAATGAATAAATATGTCTTTCTTGACATTCTTAAGCGAAATTTAAAGCAAAGTGCGAGCAATCTGGGACTCTCAGGACATTTTAAATTGTACCAAGATAATGACCCGAAACATACTATAGTTAAATTCAAATTATCGGTCCTCTACCACTGTTCTAGTGTAATTAAGACTCCTGCACATAGTTCAGATTGATTGATTGAACGTCGCACTGTTCAGCTACACGAGGGCTTTTGACAACGGACCACGTAATTTTGAACCATGGTCAAGTGACGTGGACGACACCTGATCTGGCACCCCCTCTCCTAACTACCGCACCACACCAACGGGAGGACGTTTCAGCTCTGACAGATTTAACGTGCATCACTGCCCTACACGGCGTGTCTTTAATGGTACTGGGCTCAAACTCGTGACAAGGCAAGCCACGATCCGATATCTATACCATTTGGCTACCGCGGCCACGCGCATAGTAGAAACCTTAATCCCATTGAACATGTGTAGGACTATTTTCAGCAAAAACCATATTAGCACCAAATTTCTAACAAGCAGGATTTTACTAAATATTTGGTCGAAGAGTGGACCAAAATCAATAGATCAATTTGCAAAAAAATGATCCAATGCCTGCCAAATAGACTTCGAGATGTCATAAAAAGGAAGGGAGGACCAGCAAGATATTAATTTCTAAATGCGAATTATTTTTTTTAATTTATTGGGAAGTGTCCCAATACTTTTTTGAGCACGCTTTTTAACTCAATTTCTTTTATTTTCAATTTTAACAATAGCTGCATTAATGTATGAGTTTTGTTCAAATTATTATTATTTGCATTAACCGAAATAACATTTACCTCTTTTCTTTGGTTTCATTTGTATGTTTAAGTAAACTAGTACAATAAAAATCTATGAACCGAGTGTGTCCCAATACTTTTTTGTAACAGACAGTATATTCAATAAGAACCAAGTGCAAAGACTGCAATTGGCTGGAAAATATGCAAACAAACCAGTAGAATTCTGGCATTATGTAAGTTTTGCAGATGAGAGAAAATTTAATATTTTTGGATGCAATGGCAAAATTATAGAGTACAGAAAACGTAATGTCCGAAGAATGAAATATTGCGTCCAGAGTAAAGCAAGGAGGAGGTATAATGGTTTGGAAACTTTAGTAGTGAGATATATTGTCGTAATTAGTGGCATAATAGACCATCTGTATTAAATACCAATTTTAAAAGAAAATCTACGTGCCCGTGCTGAAAAACCAGGAATCCAAGAGGGCTGACAATGACCCCAGACACTCCCCTCTCAATTCAAGGATTTGGCTGCTATACAACTACATAAAGTTATAAAAACACCCACCCAGAGACCCCAGTAACCCGACTAAGCAGCCACGGAGGATATTGGAAGAAAGGTTAAGAGAGTCTTTTTTCTGAGAAACTTCAAATGGAGGAGATCCTTAGAGAGAAATGGGCAAAAATTGACGAAGAGGTGACAGAAAATTTGGTTAAATCGATTCCGGAGCACTTAACAGAAGTCATCCATTGAAAGAGAAGAAACTGAATATAGTTTTAGATTATTTGAATTATATATATTTTCATTTATTTTTATGTTTTGTCGAATACTGTTTTTGTTTGCTTAACTGACTTTGAATGAAATAATGTTGATTTTGTTACTGTATTACATTTTAATGTATTGCAAAAGATGCTGCATTTAATACTTAATGATCTTTGGTTTAAAATCATTAAAGACTGTTTTTTATAAAATTGTTATTTATTAATTCAATACACGCAGAACGCTTCACATGTCGAATATTTGTTTTGACCACTGTAAAAGTTTAGCCTAAATATTTCTATCATACAATGTTTGATTTCTCTGTTTGGCGCACTGTACACTTTCTTTCTGATTACTCCTCAAAGTACAATAAAAAATAGTTTTTTTAAAGGATAGTCAATATGTAATCTTAGCAGAGTGGATTATTTTTTAATATAAAAATAATCAAGTTTACGTTCTGTTTATTAGCATTAATTGTTTGACACAGTTAACTTATGTTAGAATTATTTTTAATATTGATCTAATGATTGTGTAATCTAATCAAAGTTAGCCCGTAAAACTCGTGTGATCATAATCATTTCTTCATGATAGCTTCAATTTATTTTCTATTAATGTTGTTCTCTGCAGCAATACGAAGGTACTAATTTTAAAATTTCAGTTATTGGACCAGGATGCGTCTGATCGATCAACCATGTCTCCAGTTATTCTCACCTTCAACATGGATCAGGAGGATGCGGTAGCCCAGTGGTCAAGGTATCGGATCATGGAAGGCTTGTCATGTGTTCGAGCCCAGCACCACTAAAGACCCGCCTTGTAGGTAGATATGCACGCTAAATCTGTCGAGAATTCAGATGTCCTCCCATTGGTGTTTTGTGATAGTTAGGAGAAGGAGGTGCCAGCTCAAGTGTCGTCCTCGTAACTTGATTATAGTTCAAAATGACGAGGTCCGTCGCCAAAAGCCCTCGTGTAGCTGAACAGTGCTACGTTAAGGTAACAGAATATCTTCGAAGTAAATTTTTTGAATTAACCTGAATTTTGCCTGTAAACTCATATTTTATGACCTTGTGGTTCTCTAAAATTAGAAAAATACCCAAGAAAAGTTTGTTAGTGTACATTTTTACTGTCAAAGGGGTATTTTATAAAAAAAAATAAGCAAAAATATGACTACGCAAAACATGATAAATGGAAAGTACATAAATATACAGACATTTTGTAAACTGAATAATATAATATACAACCTTATCTAGGGAATACTCTTATTTTGGTAATGTAACTATTACGTAGGAAATTATTGTGTTTCGAGCTTCTATACGTTGAAATTTTCTCTAAAAGCTATTGTAATTTTCACTTTATTGCTATATATAAGAAAATTTCTTTTCTACACAAAATCTCAAGAAAGGTCTATTACCTGTATAAGTAATTAAAGAACATACATATGCAATTTTTATTTCATTCAAGCATTACTTTTTGAGATATTGTGTTTCGCGCTAAGAAAAAATGTAAAAAAAACTCTTTTTGAGAAAACGACAAAAATAACATTAAACTAAACTCATTACAAAAAAAAAATTACTTTCTTATTAAAATACACCAAATTTATAATCATTTCCCTCTTTAAATTCTAAAACACTATATTTTTTTCTTTTTAAGTGTTCTTATAATTTTTCTGTGTTTCTTTGTTATGTGATCTGCGTTATGAATCGATTCACAGATTCTGCATGTATGTAAATGTTTAACCTTTGAAGAAATTTTTTGAATTAACCTGAATTTTGCCTGTAAATGTATATTTCATGACCTTATGGGTCTCTAAAGCTAGAAAAACACCCAAGAATAGTTTCATTAGTGTACATTTTTACTGTTAAAGGGGTATTTTATAAAAAAATAAGCAAAAATAAGATTTTACGCAAAACATAACTGAAAAGAAAATAAATATATTGACATTTTGTAAATTGTGTGTGTGTGTGAATAATATAACATGCAACCTTATATAGGGGGAATAGACTCTTATTTTGGTAATATAACTATTATGTGGGAAGTTATTGTGTTTCGAGCTTCTATACGTTGAAATTTTCTTTAAAAGCTATAGTATTTTTCACTTAATTGCTTTATAAAAAAAATTCCTACTCAACACGAAATCTTAAGAATGGTCTAACTCCTGTATAAGTATTTAAAAACATACATATAAAATTTTTATTTCATTCAAGCATAACGTTTTGAGATATTGTGTTTTGCGGTAAGAATAAATGTAAAAAAACTCATTTTGAGAAAACGACAAAAATAACATTAAACTATTCTGATTACAAGAAAATCACTTTCATATTAAAATGCACCAGATTTATAGTTTTCACCCTCTGTTTGACTTCTAAAACACTATTTTTTTCTTTTTAAGTGCTCTTAAAATTTCCCTGTGTTTCTTTGTTTTGGGGTCTGCATTACGAATTTATTCATGGATTCTGCATTTATCTAAATGTTTATATCCCCGTAAGGTACACACCCCAGGGTTTTCTATATTCATCTTATTAAAAACTTTAGGACACCCATTTAATCCTTAATTGAAGTGTAAAATAGCATCATACGACCCAAATTTAATTGTTTTGTGCGAAACAAACACTTCCTTCGGTACTTTTTGCCAAACTATTCCATTAGAACAGTGTTTCTCAAACTTTTAATACTGGCGACCCAATTTTCAATCATAATTTTTGTCGCCCCCTGTTCCACAATAATGTACTTCCTGCAATAAAAATGCACTTTGAGAAAGAGACGCTAAAAGTTTCAATACGATCTTAATTATAAACCGTACAAATTAATACGATAAATATATTAAATTTTGTATATGTAGCTTTTAAGTAATATATATTTTAAGAAAATTACTTAAAATATGTATTACTTACTTATTATTATGCTATTTTTCTTTCTCTAATTTTTAAATTGGAAGAGATCGCAAAATGATATACTTATATAAAGATTTTTTTTCTCCCCTTCAGCATTCATTTCTCAAAGTACAAATGTCATTAAAAATAGTCTAGTCTATATGTGTTGTTCTCTATCATATCCAACACATTTGGCATTATAGGGTACGTTTGCGTTAGTCTGGGCAACCTATCGGACGTCTGCGCAAAACATGTAAAACCTCGTGCAATTCCAGTCAGTTTTGGTCGACTCGATACTTCTATAGCTACCGAATCTAGCTTGTGTGTGTGTGTGTGAATGTACATTTTTTTTAAATTTACACATTAATTGTAATTCACGGTAATTAAGTATTTACGGCAATAGAGATTAAAACCAAATCCTACATACATTTTTAAATCGTAAGCAAACATTCGACGATAATAAAGGATCAACAAGTACACAGACGAGCATGGTTCCGAAAATTAAATCAAGGGGTATTCTCAAAAATAATTAAATTTTGGAGATCTATTTCAAGATACTCCAGAAGAGCTCTCAACTTCCGAAGAAGAAATCTTCATATATTTCACATCCAGTGAAAGCTTAAAAGGCAATTTTGTAATAAATCGGTCTTTGAATTTTGGGTAGAGGTGGATGATGAATTCTCTGTACTGAAAACAAAAGCACTTCGTATACTATTACCATTTTCAAAATCCTACCTTTGTTAAACCGGATTTTCTACGGTGGCTGCTTTGAAGACAAAATATAGATCTCAGCAAAATAAAGAAAAATAACTCAGAGTGTCAATTTCTGATATTAAACCTTCCTTTGAAAAACTTTGCTCTACAAGACAAGCCCATGAAAGTCCCTAATAATTATTAAACTTGTTCTTACTTTAGTATTAAGAAATTATTCATAAAATGAATTCTTCAGTACTGATACATTAAACGTATACTGGCTGAAACACCGGGCTCTTCGCACGATTTCATTTTTTTAAAAAATAAAACATTATTATTGATATAATAGCTGAACTGTAAGGAGAGTAAAACCGCGTGCACGACATTGTATACAAAAATGTAAAATGATTTTTTAGATAAATACTATACTTGTAAATAACTGTTTAAAAGAACTGTAATTTTAAACCTCACAGAATTAGCATTTAGAATTAATGTTAAATAATGAAAAAGAATATAAAATTCCGATGAAGAATAATTGTGTTACTTTTTAATATTTAAAGCAAGAAGACTTCAAAATGGTTTAACTCAGGAGCAGGCACGCACTCGATACTAACGGTAATGGTTGTGCAGGGGGACTCAGTCACCCCAATCATTTGTTTATAATTATTTTTACTGTACACGATACAAATCGGAATTCCAGTGAATAATTTAATTAAGAGAAAGTATACTTACCGGTTTTCAAGGACCATTCAATTTTTCTTTGATGATTTGAGAAAAATTCCAATAAAACTGATCTAACAAGACCTTAATAAATGACGCAAATCAGAGACAATTTTCATTAATATTACAAAAATGTTATTTGCTGGCAAAACTCTCATCTTTTGTTCCAAGTTATTGTAGTTTTAATTGAGCTTTCATGATCTAGTGAGTGAATATTAACGTCGCACTGTTCAGCTACACGAGGGCTTTTGGAGATGTACTGTATATATATATATATATATATATATATATATATAATTTTGAACCATGGTTAAGTGACGACGACGATACTTGAGCTGGCCTCTTTTAACTACCACACCACTCCTTCAATAGGACGTTTGAGCTCTTGCAAGATTTAACGTGCATCCCCCACACGGCGGGTCTTTAGTGGTACTGGGCTGGAACTCGTGACACCTTTGGTAATCAACAAATTGTGAGTTGAACTTTTTGTTTCTTGTGTCTTTTTGACAAGGTGAACTGAACTTTGTAGTACACTTATGACTTCATATTTTAGGTTGACGGAGTTCTTTAGGAAGCATTTGAAAATTTTCCTTTCGTTTCATGTTCTTGGCTTTTCACAATCATGAATAATATGTATTCTTTCAGCAGGTTTTTCTTTTGCTTGATCAGTTTCAATTTCCTCCAATAGAGATCACAGGTGTCCCGCGCCTCCACTCCCAGTTTAAAAGTGTATTTAGAAAAAATACGGATGATCTAAAAAACCATACCAGTAAGTTTGAAGGTCAATCAAATGATAAACAAACGTACTATGCAGCCTGGCTGAAAAGTGAATCATGACTTCCTTTTCTTTTTCTACAACTATGTACAGTATTTCAATAATAATTAGTGATGAATTGTTTATCTTCTTAGAATTTTTCTCATGGTCTAGGTTACGTTTTTCTTTTTAACGAGTAATATTTTATGTTAAAACTTAATAAAAAAATCTCTCATTGAGGAAATATAGCAAATTAAACTGTTTTTTTTCCTTTAATTTGATTTTGGGATCAAAGATAGCTATTTGATGACGGAAAAACGCCAGATGGTAAACATAAATTATATCAGTGTTGTGTATTTTTTATTATGGAAGTATTTTGTTTTACTTTTCTTTCCGGTTATTTTTTTTAAAAAAAAATCTTGAAATTTTCGATATGCTCGCGCCCTCTTTGTAGGGTCATCGCGCCTCCTCAGGGGGTGCGCCCCACACGTTGAGAAACACTGCATTAGAACACTCGTTGGCATTTTGCGGGCGTCCATGTTAAGCACTTACTTAATATATGTTTGTCGCATAGATCTAAACATACTGGTTTAATTTTATTTAAGACATTTGATAAACCAGCATATTTTGTGGTACATTTTGTTCCATTGGCCCCCCCCCGCTAAAAATAACACCAGCTTTCCCTATTGGGCATTGATCATGTATCGGTTTCTGATCACTTAATGCAAAGTTATATAACGCAGCAATTACATTTTGTTGCGTGGCCTTTAAGTTACCGACATTGCTGCGAACAGCAATTCCGTAGTAGTTTGAAGTCTGTCGATAAAATTATCGGTTAATTTTCTTTACCAGAAGTCATTTAGTTTTAATTTTCAGTTTTCTCAGACGCGAGCCCGATCTCTTTTGACATGGCCATTGCACTCAAACTTGGTCACACTGTTTTTTCCATATGTATCTTTCAAACTCATGAAAGCTTTTGAGTCACCATCCCCATAATATTGAGTGTATTGAAGTCTGCGGTTTTTTTCTGATCGAAAAAATATTCGTGAAGTCCCCACAATTTACATTTTTGATGAAGAACCTGCTAAGTTACACTGACATATGTGGTCGGCGTTTGACGACTCATATTCAAAGTTTATTGGCATAGCCTGAAGTCTCTTACATGTAGGACAGTAGGACGACACAACTTCTGTGTCTAACACCTTACCAGTATCAACTATATTGCAGCAACACAGCCATTCATAGATGTATAGTCTCTTCGTCGCCATGTGCCATACATCGATATGCCACGTTTTACAATATCGGATGAGATATTTTGTTTTTTATCTACAATTTCAGCAGATTTTATCATGGATTCCTCAGCAACTTCCTGAATCGCTTTTAAAAGCCTTGCTTCCTGATTCTTGTAAGTAGTTTTGGTTAGTCGAGGCAAATTTAGTGTTGAACATAATTTAAATGTCCCAGCAAAACCTTTGCCTATCTGCTGCATACCATATACTACTAGCCTGGTATTTATGACAGGTGCATTTACAACTTTTTTTGATGAAGCAAATGCAAAAAAAAAGTCACAACACTTACATTTTAGTGTAAAATGGGAGCACAATTCATATCTGGAATCCTCGAATCGTTCTACTTTTTCAGCAAAACATTTTCTTCCACAATAAGTTCAAGGTCAACGATTCTGTTACCACACACAGGACCAGGCATTTCTTCTGCAGTTGAGAAACTCATTTCCCAACTTTGAACAGCTAGCTGTACATTCAGGAACTGCTAAAGTGCTATTCTTTTTCGAAGTGTTTGTGAATTTATTACCATTAAATTGCCGCTTGCGCTTTCTAGAAATACTTTTAACCATTTTTAAGTTAAAATAAAACAATCAAATAAACTTTTTTACGCTGTAAATTCTTTCAGCATGAAAATCAAACGCGCGTGTAAACAAAGTTAAAACAACAAACTTGCTGCCAGGTTTTACACATAAAAAATGAAAAATGTATTTCCAAATACATCTAGATTTATTCTTAAATGTTCTATTTTAATTTCTGACTAAATATTTGTACATTAATTATAATATTTTGTCATACTATGAAAGAGAAACGTAAACAAACAATTTGGCCACTTCCGGTTAGCAGAAACTTTTTCGGGTCCGAGAAATTTATGATTAAGTAATATTGAAAAAGCTGTAACTCGGCTTCTAATTAAGATAGAAACAAAATGTAAACAGATTTACAAAGGTAAAAGATTGAATTGTAATAGAACATTAAAAACGAAAAATCGATATTTTGACCAAAAAATTGTGTTTTAAAGGTAATCTGTCATCTTAATATTCACTTTCTAACGCAGCATGGATTAGAATCCTTACACAGTGGGTCTTTAATATTATAGGATTCGATTGAGTGAGTGAATATTAGCGTCGCACTATTCAGCTGCTCAAGGGCTTTTGGCGACGAAGCTCGTCATTTTGAACCACTGTCAAGTGACGAAGACTACACTTGAGCTGGCACCTCCTTCTCTTACCTTTCGCACCACATCAATGGGAGGTTGTTTGCGCTTCGACATATTTAACGCGCATTGGCCCCTTCTGCAAAGCGGGTATTCAGCGTTAATGAGCTAAAACTCATGACACGTCTTCCAAGAGTTCATTGCCTTGGCCACTAGGCTACCGTGCCCAATTGCAGGTTTCGATTCTACTACTTTACAAAAGAAATGCGGACCTTGATCATTCGACAGCCTCCGCCACCATCGTGGCTTCAAAGACTTATCAAACATTAAAATTGAAGTCAAAATATTTTCTATATTTCTAAGTGGAATAAATGAATCGTGCCTCTGACTAAGGTTTCATTAAAGTATTTGAACAATTGACATAAGTTTCTCTGATAATAGATAACCAAAAAAATAATATTTTGGTGGGCAACTTTTCCCAGCAAAATTCACAAGTGTACTTAAAATTATCTGTGCGCTTATATATTTCGATGAAATAATATAATGTTCAGCACAAATGTATAAATAAATCAATAACATACATCAGTGCAGACATTTGGAATTTCATTTCATCTCGAATTGTTACAAGAATAAACGTAGTTCAAATAACCGTACAACACCGCGTGGGAAAGAGGTTTATATAATAAATAAAGTTTACCTTCTGGGCAATCGCTCTCTTTTGGAAAAACGCAACAAAAAGCCAATTCTCAAAGGTGCCAAGAACCATCCAACGGTGTTTTAAAAAGTATTTTGTTTTTTCAGGTTTCAAATGTATTTTTATATTTTTGGGGTTTCGTTTTACCTCTTTGAAAAAGTGTTAGATTCTTTTTAAAATGTATCGCACCGATAAGAGAAAATTATACATTTTGTAATAAATTGATGTTCGTAGAAAAGTGAGGAAAAAGTTTAAAGACTATTTCAAATTCTAAGATCAGGAAGAAAAGAGAAAAAAGTTTTATTTGTTACGGGATTGGGTATATATTTTTGTCCTCTTTTATTTCAAGTGATATTTTTTCGTTTATTAATGTATTTTTGGAACGGTGTCAAAAGTAGTTGTTTCCTCGGAAACAATAAATTCCAATTTCCACATCAGAACAGATGGGTGTTTGAAAATGGAACAGTAACAAAAACAAAGTCTGAATCCACCATACGTGAGGACAAACTACTTTTGATAAAATAGTTTTCAATTCGGCAGGAAATATCGAGGATTTGTTAAAAAAATAAACAAATAAAGGAAGGTGTTTTTTTTAAATAAAAAAAGGTTTTTCAAAACATTTCAACAATTTATTTTCAAGATTTAGCATTCGAAAGAATTTATATATAATGACAAAAAAAGACTTTTTACTGCAAAATAAATATCGAAAACTACAAACACTTACTAGAAATAATTTTGAAAAATAAAACTTATCCTTTTTTAAACAGAGTTATATATGATGCATAAGCAAAAATTATAACCAATGCTATTTTTTATGAAAATACAAAAGAAATTTTTTTACATTCAGCGAAATATGCGATTAATAAGATACTAAATAAGAATGACACTGTTTGCTTATATCTACACAGAATACTTCAACGAAACAAAAGAAACATTTTGTAAAAAATTTATATATAATTGAACAGTGAAATACTTTCAAGGAGAAGACTCTAAAGATGAAATATCAGTTAACAGGAAATAATACAACTGTTTTGATAAACTACTATGTATTCCCTTGCATTTTTTACTCTTTACATAAACAAAAATTAATTAATATGATATCAAGAAAATTTTTCCTTTCTTGGAATGAACAAAATACGGAAAACACTTGCCAGATTGAATTGTTTTACTGTATCATTGGAATAATTCGTTGCAATAGATGATGATAATGCATGTACAGTCTCAATTATGGCATACAAAGATATTTTGATGTTTGCCTAAAGCTCAAAAAATTTCATTGATGCAGATTCCGACGACAAAAATAGAAGTGAATAATTCAGCTCCTGATACCACGTCATCCAAAATGAGGAATGTCGTGAAAAGTGTGTTCAGTTATTTAGATGTGCATTCCAATGGTGAAATGAATAACACAAAATGGACGACATCGAACAATTTGATACTAAAAAAGACAATACAAAGAAAAATATATCACATTTTTTTCCAGAAATTCAAGCAATGCTTTTTCCCAAAGAACTTGAAAATTTCATACTAAATTTCATTAAGGTCTTGTAAATGTTTTTGTTTCATTGATTTTTATAAGTACACGCATATATACAAACCTATGTAAATAAAACATACTCTAATATATAAACTTAAATTTGTTGAAATATTTTCTTTTTCTCTGCAATATTATTTAGCACTAAAAATATTTCAGTCCCCTCAAATTCGTGTTAAAACGATTTTCCCCGCAGTTAATGTGTGGTTTCCTTTTTTATATGTTTTTTACCTGATAATATATATATATATATGAGTTTCTGAAAAGAAAAACAGCTTTTCAAGTACTATTTTAAATAACTGAAATTTTGTGAGTCCAATAAACTACTTAATTTTTCAATTTACATGAATTAATTTAAATATCTTGATTTACTAAGAGCAAATATTATTTGTGAGAAATTGAAGTTTTGACTTTTATTAAAATTTAGTCACGCTTTCTTTTCTCCAAACCCGATAAATCATGAAGATTCTAAAAATATTAAACTTCGCATTTTTATAAAATGACTATAATATATTTTCACACACATAATTCCATATTAATTTCCTCGTACTTATGGGACGCACGAAAGAAGAGCGAACGATTGAAGTGCATAGATGGGACGTTTATGTATTACAAACAAACTATGTGTGCTATTGAACGTTTTATTAGAATTGAGGGTTTTATTCATGAAACACAGATGTGAGAGCAATAATAATCAAAAACGTTGGCTTACTTCTAACTCTTATGGCTAAATATTGACACGTAGAGTTAACCGAAGTTCATCTGCAGTACTGCTTACCATATAAATTATAACTTCTACATCCTAATAGGTTAGTAAGGTCACTACAAT
Source organism: Trichonephila clavipes (assembly GCA_019973935.1). Taxonomy (NCBI): domain Eukaryota; kingdom Metazoa; phylum Arthropoda; class Arachnida; order Araneae; family Nephilidae; genus Trichonephila; species Trichonephila clavipes. The sequence goes on along the minus strand of BMAU01017670.1, from coordinate 127,931 downwards.
TTGTAGAAGTAGGAAATGTGCCTACTCATCCGATCCAAATGTTATCTGTTGAGTAGAGATTTGGCTATCACGTTGGACAAGAAAGATGTGATTGATTGATGGTTGATTAATGTCGCAGTCTAAAGCAACTGAAGACCATTGGAGGAATTCTTATAAACAGGCCTTCCAAGCCCCGTTTGTTATTTTATATAAACCTGATAAACCCCTTATTTTAAACATATTTATTTTTATCTTTGTTTTGTATCAAACAACAACAAAATTTGCCCTTGTCGAGCACAAACCTCTTCACTTTCATTTTTTAAAGACACTCACCCAGGAAAGATTACATAACTCATAGACAAGTCTTGGCATAACTTTTGTAGACAGGAAGTACGAAGTTGTTACAGAAAACAAAAATATGAGAAAGATCCAAAATTCTTAAGAAATATCCTGGGTTTAGGAAAAAACATTCAGATCTGCTTACAAAGACAATATGTACAATGAATATCTCCAATTCAGATATACAATTAGTACAAGAACAAATACTTTAGTAACTAAAAGGACGAAACAACAAGCATAAAAATGTTCGTAATAGAATAGTAAATCAGGTTAAAATCATTTGTTTCAATGATGCCAACCACTTCTTGATACTATACACTTCCCATTTTTTTATCCTATTTTATATAAATGAATCACATTCTCTAGAAAGAAACGTTTCATGTTGGATTCCCCTCCCCTTTTTTAGATATATTTAATTTGAAAGTATTTGTTTTATAAGGGAACCCCTATGTGAAAGACGCACACCACGAAACCAGTCAGATTTTGGAACCGTTTGAGTACATCCCTTTCTCATAGGGGCCTTGGAAATGATTAAAATAAATAATTATACCGATTGCTTTCTTAGATTGGAAAAAATACAATTTTCATTGAAAGGGCAAACAAATTTATTAGGTTAAGGGTTTTGAATTTTCCAGAGAGTTTTGGTATTTTTAAAAAAAACTTTATTTATAACAGAAAGTTATGAATTGTAAGGTTTAAGTTGTGAATAAATTATAAAACCTTTGTCTATTTTTAAAGCGTATATTCTTCGAGTGAGTAAGTGAACCAATATAACAAAAGAGGTTTTAATATCAGTAATATACTGCAGAGATGAAATGATCGATGGGGCCTGTGGCGAATGTTCCGAGGAAGTGGGGGAGAAGGGTTTACTAGAATCCCGTTCCCCTACGTTCCGGAGAGACTCGTATGAAAAGGACATGCAGAGGACCGGTTTTGAGGGTCCCGAATAGAGTGAGACGATAAACGTGCTCTGGATGTAAGATTGGTTTTTAGAATGTTCTGTAAATAAATTGTACATATTTATATCTCTAGCCTGGCTGTGAATTTTCGTAACCAATACGTCACAGGCCAACTGATAATGATTTCGAACTCCTACCATGACGAGTAAAGGATTATTATCTTGGTATCTCTGATGTCCCATCGTGTAGTAAAGCTGATACACATTAAGTATGTAGAGGCTCAAAGTCTTCCTGGGTTTGTAGAGAGGGAGATGCTAGCTCAGGAATCATCCTCGTCACTTGACTTTTGCTCAAAATTACTAAGACCGTCAAAATGCACGCTCAACATCTTTGGGAAATGGAATGTGAAGCATTCCTCTATCCCATATCAAAATGTACTTGGACCTTGAATTGGAGAGGCCTGGATTAAGAGGGAGCTTCCTGATTGGTGAACTGGAAGAAGCAAGGGTGTGTGGCTACGGTGACTGCTTCGAAGACATCCGATGCGATGGGAATTTTCCTGAGTAAGCGGATGAGAGACTTGTCTGCTATAGATCCAAAATAATTGTTGAGAGAGTTAACACTATTGACTTCCTTTAAGTTATGGTTCAGGAATTGGGTGGAAAAAAAGTGCTTGCCTGTGTGGTTTGCAGTTTAAAAATATAATTTAAAATTAAGAAACAATGATAAAAAAATATATAATAAAAAATTAGAAAATGGGTCATTCGGAGCGAGGGGAAGGACACAACTAATTACTATGGGAGATTTTACGAGACTAGAAAGATTCTTCTGGACATTGGAATTGTACTTTTCAAAATTTAAGATATTAGAGTCAATAGAAATGGGTCGATTATTAAAAAAAATTTTGCCAATTTTTGAATATATTTTTTAAAACGATAAATGTTATAATAGCTCTCTAAACATCTATATTTTTAGTGTATCTACAAGCCTTAGTTATATTCCTGATTAAAGCATTTTGAGACTTTTCTAAAAGTTTAATGTTTGAACAGTGGCGTAACGGAGTACACTTGGGCCCCCCTCCTGTAAAGTCAGATTTTGGCCCCCCAAGTTGGATTTTACAAAGGGTAGGCGACTTGGCGATAGTCAGGCTGTGGGCCCTCTAGAGCCCTGCCCCCCGCAATGCGGGGGTTGCGGGGGTGTGCGTTACGCCACTGTGTTTGAATGAGCTGCATATCTCCACTCAGGGCAAGTGTACGTTAAAGTGAACCGCAAAACAGAAATATAAAGAAGTACTTCGCTGTAAAGATTTATTTGAGAATTCCTAAGACTGTCACCAATAGCTCTCAATTTTGGTTAACATCTTTCAACCATTTTGGGTGTGCTCGGTTCTTTTGTGCATTCAGCCAATAGCCAACGTATTGCTTTAAATAAGCACGTAAATTTAAAATAAAAAAAACATATACACAACCATTGTAAAACTATTGTATTTCTCTACTCGAGTGATCTCAAAAAAGCATATTTTTTAAAAGAATTTCCAAGAGGAAAACAAAATTATGAACAAAAAAGAAGTAAACGGGATAATTTCAGAAATCTGTCGTAAACCTCTGGATAATTTATTTAATTCTATCCTCAATACATCATTACCTAAAAATGTTTTATACTACATCAAAATAGATTGATAAAAATACCTTGAATTTTGTATGATTCTTACTTAAACGCAATACGAATTATAAGAGAAATGTATTATGCTTTATTATATTTTTGAAAACTAAGTTCCTTATTGGAGAAAGCCTGTATTTGAAAAGTTACCAGGCACAATTTATTAGTGGTTAAAACAATTACTTTTTTGTAGCAAATATATAGTTATTCTTGAAATCATTCACCCGTGTTGAACGGAAACCAGGAAATTTGTGTGTATAATACTTTATGAAATATTCTATGCGTAATTAGAATTTTTGAAATTAAAAAATTATCCACCCAATCTAATGAATTGTACTGAGCTATTACCGAGACTCATAAATATATTCAGTACATTTTCACAACTTGCATTTATTAAAAATGAATTCTTAAGAGTTCGTTTTTGAACTACTGCAATATAAGCACTACAGTAACGTTTCAACCTAAAATAAAAAAGTTTCAGAAACGATGAAATTCATAGAAAAACTAATGTAAATATACTTAAAATGTTTCCTAAAATTTATTATCTGAATTTTCTTTTATTTCTATAGAGCAATAATTTATCAGAATCTAACCAGAAGAATAAATATACTAAAAATTATCAGTCTTAAACTATGAAAAACTCTACAAGTACAGAGTGTTTTTTTCCAGGTATAGAAGTTTAAGTTGGCATTACTTTCCAATATGGCGACCGATTTAACAGCTGTCAAGTGATTTATTATCAGTTTGGTTTGGCAATTCATCATGAATAGACTCACGCTTGAACAACGCTTTCAAATTGTGCAACTTTATTTCGAAAATAATGGTCGATTTTCATAAGCAAATTTTGTTTAGCGATGAAGCGCACTTCTGGTTGAATGGCTACGTCAACAAACAAAACAGCCGCATTTGGAGTGAAGCTAATCCACAAGTGTATGTCGAAACACCGTTACATCCAGAAAAACTGACTGTTTGGTGCGCTTTATGGGCTGGTGGAATCCTTCTTCAAAAACGATGAAGGCCACAACGTTACAGTCAATGGTGATTGGTATAGAGACACGATTACTAACTTTTTCATTCCTGAATTGAACAATCATGATGTCCAGGAGCTGTGGTTCCAACAAAACGGCGCAATATGTCACACAGCTCGTGCCACAATTGATTTATTGAAAGACACGTTTGGTGACCGCCTAATTTCACGTTTTGGACCTGTGAATTGGCCTCCAAGATCTTGTGATTTCACACCACTAGACTCGTTTCTGTGGGGCTATGTAAAGTCATTGGTTTATGCAGATACGCCACAAACGCTTGACCATTTGGAAGACAACATTCGCCGTGTTATTGCCGATATATGGCCACAAATGTTGGAAAAAGTCATCGAAAATTGGACGTCCAGATTGGACTACATCCGAGCCAGCCATGGCAGTCCTATACCAGAAATCATATTTAAAATGTAATGCCACAAGATTATCTTTCGAATAAAAAAAAATCATGTCAATTGAATAATACATCGTTGTTTTATTGCAATTTAAAGTTCTATACCTCTCAAAAAAACACCCTTTACATAAAAGAAAGAAAGCTATTTGATTCGCGAAAAAAAATTTCTCCATTTAGCTTAGCGTACATTAAAAGGCACTTCTTGTTTTTATTTCTTAATTCAGCTAGTTTACCGCAAATTATCATTGTTCGATAAAAATCTTTTACGGTAAAAAATTCAAAGGTAGAGCGAGTTTTGTACTTTATGTGGTAATATATCTAAGATTCTTCTTAAATTTAATTTTTTGCCTCTCAAAACTTTATTACACTATAAATTACCTCTCTCATTGAGATGTTACATTCTAAAGTTGATTAAGTTGTAAAAATTTATTTGATTTAGGAAAAAGAAAACTTTTGAGTTGGAAGGGCGATAAATAATACAATCTCACATTCAAAGCTGCTAACTTCATTGACATATAAAGCCAACGTCCAGAGTAAATGAAATGTAATGGCTTATTTATATACCAAAATAGCTCATATTGCAATGAAAGTTAAGAGAACGCGCGGTCCGAAATGTTTTACAATACTTTAAACTGAGAAGAAAAAGTGTCTCCTTGTGTGGAAATCGAAAGAGCTGAATTTTAAAGAAAAATTTGTGACGCAATTGTTGCTCAAATCGGTATAATTAAGGTACTTTAAAAGTAGAAATTTTTGAGCAGTTTATATGTCTAACAATTTCATGAAATTTAAGAAAAATCTACTTTCAAAAAAGTAGATTGTAATAAAGACAATTTATTACAATCGCTGTTATTCAAAAATTTTTAATATAATGCAGTTATATTTCAACAAAACGCATAAACTGCGTCAGATATATTTTTTGGCTTGAAGTCAAGACTTTTGCTTAATTTTTTCACATATTATATTTATCGCTCATTTTGCTTTAAATTGATGAAATTTTGTGAGAAAGAAGTTTGACAATACACTCAGTTTTTCTATACATCTATATATAAAACCTCCCTAGCATTTTACAGCCATCAAACGAGCTTTAGAATTTTACGTCAAAATTACCAACATTTCTCAATTTGATGATACAGTCGACTCTCGATAATGCGAACTTTCGGCAATACGAACCTCTCGCGAATTCGAAGTATATGCTCAGCCCCTAGAAAAACTCTTGATATTTCGAACTAAAACCATACGTTTTGGTACTCTCAATATTTCAAAGTAAAATTTGTGGTTGGCCAGACTACAACACGCGATAATTCGAAGTTATCCTATAAAACTCTCGATATAATTCGAACCTTCAATATTATGAAGTTAGATTCACTTCCTGTATCTAATTATCACACGAGCGGTTTTTTTACTGAACTTATTTTCAGTCCAAATTGTGCATGTTGATAGAATAACTACTTTGTTTATTATATTTCCGGTATTTGCTAAGCGGAATTTTGATTTATTCCTAAGCCATCTGTTTTATATTTTTCCTTTGATACCCAAGCTTTAGATGGATAAAGGAAAAACTGTTTTCTTTTTTATTCACTGTGCAGTAATGAGTGATGCTTCCTTTTACAAGTATTGCACAATAATTTGGATTTGCGTTGAGTATTTATTACTAATAATGAGACACATTGATAAACAGATGTTTTTTTTAAATAGAGCACTCAAACTACATCCAAAATAATTCAGCAGAATCGTTTTATGGCAGAGAATTGAAAGCGAGAAATAAAACCTTTATATAAATATGTACGATCAAAGACAGGAGAGACAGGGATTTAACTTTATTCTATTATTTTTTTAAAAAAGAGCGGTAATGTGCCACTAAGAATTGCTCCACGTGCCATAGTTGTCGACCCTTGCTATTAAGTATACCTCGTAGCTGAGTGTGAACTGTGAATACGCCTTGTATTCATTTTAGAGATTCCAAATTTTAAATATTAAAAATATTATTTTACTAAAGTTATGGTGATTGACGTTTCCTACCTGTTTCGATAAACCTTGGGCCACTACTTTACGCCTCACCTCAGTGTCAACGTATCACGCGAAAGGAGCGACATGTCTTCTTTTAAAAAGTACAAGTGTTTAACAATTTCTGAAAAGCAAAAGGTGATAGAATCAGTTGAAGAAGGTGAGAGAAAGGTCAATGTAGCCAAAGCATTTGAAAGCCCACTGAGCTCGCTCTCCGCTATTCTGAAGAATAAAGAGAAAATGTTTAGTGCATCTTCGAGTAGAGTGAGAAAACGCGTTAGTAAAGGTAATTTCCACGTCTTGAACAGTGTTTAGTTTCATGGATGAGACAGTGTCGAGGACAGAATATTCCGAAGGGTGGCTCTTTATTGAAGGAAAAGGCTAAAGCATTCGCCAAAGAATTAGGAGTCGATTTTTCGGCTAGCGAGGGATAGCTTACAAATTTTAAGAAAAGGAAAGGGATAGTCTTAAAAAAAATGTGCGGGGAAAGCTCAAGTGTTGACATTAACGTTTGTTCTAAGTGGCAGAACTCGCTTTCGGATCTAATAAAGGAGTACGAACCACGTAACATTTTCAACACGGATGAAACCGGACTCTCTTTCAAGTGTTTGCCAGAAAAAAAACATTTACATTCAAAAAAGAAAAATGCCATGGAGGAAAACATAGCAAGGAGAGGTTAACTATTTTACTGGCTGTAAACATGGACGGCTCAGAAAAGATTATTCTTCTCGTCATAGGAAAATCTGCAAATCCTCGGTGTTTCAAGGGCATAAACTCGTTCCCTACCAAATACCACTCATACAAGAAGGCATGGATGACCACCGAACTCTTTAATGAATGGTTGATCTCACTGAGCTCGGATATGAAAAGAGAGAAATGACATATTCTCTTATTTTTAGACAACTGTACTGTGCACAATAACACACCACCTTTATCAAATGTGAAACTTCAATTTTTCCCTCCAAATTCAACCTCAAAACTTCAGCCACTCGACCAGGGCATCACACATAATTTTAAAACTTTTTATCGGCGTGAAGTCGTTAAAAGCGTTTTGGATAACCTCGAAAATCAGGAGAATGTAACTACTATTTCTATTTTAACAGATTTGATCATGATTGACAAGGCTTAGAGAGCTGTTACTCCTTTGACAATTCACAGCTGTTTTAAAAAGTCAGGCTCCCCCTCGCCGAATCTGGTTGATGTGGACGATACACTCACTGAATCTAATGCTGAACCATCCCTTTGGGAAGCTCTTCCAAAACAAGATTTGACGTTTGACGACTACGCGTTGGTTGACACGGACATTGCTGTTTGGGGAGCGCTATCTGACGCTGAAATTGTGGCTTTGGACCACAATAATACAGAAAGTGATGAAGACGAATAAGAGGAGTTGACTCAGGTAACTCTGTTAGAAGCTAAGGTGTCACTAAACAAACTACGTAAATTTTTCCTTCAAAATTATGTTGATGCAGACATTTTACACGTTTCATTTGTTCTAGAAAAATCTATTGACAAAGTTAGATTGAATCCCTTAAAACAAAAAAAGATAACCGATTTTTTCGACAAAAAGGATTAATTATATATAGTATGTATATTCTTTTAATAGTTGTTTTCAAGACATAAGTGTATTCTTTTAATATAGGGCTTTTAACTTTTGTTTTATATTTTTATACTGCATAAAATGTACTTTAAAAAAATATGTACAATTGTTGCTTTATTACATAGTTTTAAATTTAAATGTGTTAGAAAAAATCTCTCTTCGTGTATTTTGAGTTTTTTCCTACCCTCTTGATAATTCGAAGTTTTTTATTGGTCCCTCCAACTTCGAATTATCGAGAGTCGACTGTATATACTATATAATGAACTTAGAATTGCAGCAGTAGCCGAGAGTTGCCAAGGTTACAAACTCATGACCCGTAATTTCTAAGTTGTGCCTTGGATACTGGTTCTGATTCCATTAAGGATCCGTTGTGTTGAGAAGATGATGGATGAGTGTGTGGGAATGAGTTATATTAACGTTGTACTATAAAGCTACTCTAGGGGTATTGGCAGCGGCGTAACAAAGAATATTGCAGCCCCCTTCAAAGTCAGGTTTGAGGCCCCTGTCTGGATCTTGGGTACAAAACCATATGTACTTGGCATGAGTCAGGGTCTTTGAGCCCCCTAGAATTCTGGACCCCTCACGATAAGGGGAAGGGGTGATTGCGGGGTGTAATTTACGTGACTGGTTATTGGTGATGGACCACGCATTTTTGAACCTCGGTCAAGTGACAGGATGACTGTGGAGCTGAAACCTATCACACCTAACCAATAGTTGGATTTTGAGCTTTGACAGATGGGATGATATGGAGAATTTTATGGAACTTCGACGCGCTCAACCTCTTGGCTGAAGACATCAGGTTGCCGGAATTAAAAGGAATAGTGCTCTATGGTACAAAAAAAATCGCACTAGTATTCTCCGGAAGAACACCGCTCTTAACACCAAGAAGAATGCTGTGTTTACCGCCGAACGTTATTTCTACCGTTGCTGAAGACACCAGCAAGTTTGTCATGAAAGAACCAAATTTCGAATGGCGAAAAAATAAAAAAAATAAAGGGGTAAGCGTGAATTCTCTAACTCCATGATGAAAGATATCAATCCCTTCCGCCAGAATAATAATAAAATAAAATATGTTCTTCTCCGAATGGTATTGTGATTTAGCTCCAGTGATACAATGATGGAAGGACCAACACTGCCAAAAAAAATCTTCGCCGGAAAGTCTGTACGGTAATACTGTGAAATAGTGAAGTACCAACATGGAAAAATAAATAAATAAATAAAATTTTACTAGTGAAATAAAGTGACAACAGCATCTGGATTACCGTTCACCAAGTGTTTCTGACGCTGCAAAGTGGAGGTCAGTTAAATTGTAGATTTCTAATTGTAGTAACATTGAAGTAATTGAGTTTTGCTGAACAGAACTTGGTGAAAAAGAATAATATATGATATGAAATGATATTTAATTTTTACAATATAGTTGTGTTAAATGAGATATTTTCTTTATATTTAAATTGACAAAACGAAGTATATAGGTTTTCTCATACAAAATTTTAAGAAATTTTAATATACTTCTCATAATTTTATCTTAAGATGTCGAATGAGTTTACAGTTATGATAGAAATTGTTGTTTTAAAGTTGGAAAATATATATTATGTTATTAGAGAAATGACTAATGAACTAATCTAGTAATATTGATTTTTATAAGAAACACAAGTAAAGTCATGTTGAATTCTTTTTTCTTCACTGAATTTTATTGTTTTATTAATTATTTTATTCAGCAGTAATATTATTGCATATCAGTTAATTTTTTTTTTGAAATTGTGTGTTTTGATATACCGGCCATATATCAGGATTCACTATTTCTCGAAATTTTCCTTATCTAAAATTAAAATTAATTCATTAACTTGAAGTTTAATTTTGGATATTATACAGTGGATAAGGGAGAATGCAATCATTATAATTTTGTATATGTCTCGAAACATTAAGAGGACAAACTTGTTTAGTTTGATATGTATACCTCTTATTGTTTCTTATCAGCATTCCTGAACATCTGTGGTTTGATCACGTGGATTTCTCAGAGAGATGTGTTCAAAATTAAGTAATGTGATACACTTTATATTAGTGAATGTGTGATGTAAGAGAAACTCAAGAAATTTTGTCTATGAAATGAATTTTTAGAAGGTTACGGAAAGATTCAAAATATTGTATGCGATATTGTTAAGTTACAGTGATTATTGAGAAAATTTTCATAAATACTAAAACTGATTATTGAAGTGAGTCCTTTTTTCCGACTCAAAATTAATAAAAAAGAGCTCTTATATCCTTATATTCCCCTATATTCTTATAATTTTTATATTTTATAACGCATGTGAAATAAAATATTGTTTATTGTGTTGTATAGTGCATATAAGTTGTGTGTTATACACCGTTTTCATATTATTAATAATTTCATTTTATTAGTGTCTATATTTTTTTTATCTCTTTGAAAAATGAATTTCATATATGCAAAATGTGTACAACAATTTAAGGTATTAATACGATGGCGTCAGAGTAGATTTTTTTTTACAAAACTATTATTTTAACATTTGTATATTATATATTTTTATATTTACTATCTTATTAATTGATGTATTATTTTCCAATATAATTTTTTTGAAAACAATATCTACTAGGTATAATACCAATCTATTATTATGAAGGAATAGGAGGAAACGCGAGCTCTTATTCTAGATGTCGAATAGATTTGAACAAGCCAATCTTCAATTATATGTATGGAAATTCATTTTTATCAATTAATATTTTGGAAGTGTCCTTACTGTGTTTGTTGTTATAGTTTAGTTTATTGTATTGTATTTTGATTTTAGTATTCCTATTGCTTAAATATTTCTACTGTATGTAATATGTCTTTTTAAAAAATGTTATGTATTGTTTTGTGTGTTTGTTGAAAATTGATTAAGTTTGTAAAGAGAGAAAAAACCACGCCATGATTCCCTTTTAAAATTGGAGGGCAAATGTAAGGATAATTAAATTAGATTAAAAATTAAAGTTCCTATCTAGTGCACTTGACTCATCTTTCTCAGTTCACATATTCAAGTATCAAACTAATCACCTATTTATTTCTTCCAAACATAACCAGATCGTTAGATTTAACAGCCCCATATGTGTCAGCATTATCTTTCAAATACAATCATAAAATCCGTATACGTACCACATGTGTTTTTCAAGTGCTATCCACTTGAAACCACCACCATGGCGTGCTTTTTTCCTCCCTGCTCTCGGTGTCAGAACAGATATATATGTAGGAATGATTGAATAAAGATCTCCTTTTTAAACTTTAATCTAATTCTGTCTTTAAAATCATGACATATATATATATATATATGTATATGTATATATATATATATATATATATATATATATATATATATATATATATATATATATATATATCATGACTAGGAATAATTCTTAAAGATTGACAGGAGCAATGAAAAGTGCTACCCTTTTCCATATATTTCCTTTCAATGTTCAGCAAATCATTCTGTACTTCAAGCTATACCAAGAGACGAGTACTATTACAAGCGAAAGAGCGAGTGAGCCATTCGTGCACGTGTTCTCAGTAAGTCCTCCGAAGTTCAAGTCAAAGTACTTCTACGGGAGGAGGGTTGAATTATCTTGATTGGGAGTTTACCCCAACGGACGAAAGTAATGCAAATTTTTTTTTCATACATGTTTTGTTGATTTTTTTTTCTTTGATGAACAAAATGCATTCGGAAACGCACATACTGTCGCCCATCCAGTATGGTGGCTATGAATTTCGGCTTGTAACCGAGTGGGTTCGGGTTCGAATCCCAAGTAAGACTTGGTTGTATCTTCTTCGGGAAAGAAGTCGGTCTTTCGCCTGAAATGGATTCCCGTCTCGATAGGAAAAGCTGCACACCTCTTCTTGTTATATGCTGGGATCATCGTTTGTAATAAAATCTGTATTCATCTGTGGTTGTGTTATGTGTTTCTGTTCATCTATCTCACGTCTTTCGTATGTATCCCGGTAATAAACACACGACAACAACAACGCACATACTCAGGTTTTTGAATCAAATTAAACAGAATTACAATGCAGACTAATTGCAACAGTATACATTTAAGGGATAAACGCATGAGAACCAGAAAAACAGATCGAAATTCAAGGATTAAAAGTTTATTTTATTAAATAAGAATTCCTTATAAATTAATGTTAAAGGTTTCACTTATTAAGCAACTAAAAACATTTTAAGCAAATGATTTTTCTTTCAGTTTCATGATGTACGACTTAAAATTTTCAATTTGAAAGGTTTATTATAAATAACTCATAAAATCTTCAGAATATTAAGAAATATGTATACATATATATATATATATATATATATATATATATATATATATATATATATATATATATATATATATATATATATCAAACCTTCCTTGATTTTTAACAGTTCTGAACAATATTAAGTTTTAAAATTAATTCAGGTATCTCTGTAGCAATATCTTGTCGAAATTGGATTTTCTCGTTTAATAAATACTAAACTGGTAAATGGCTGGAAAGAACCAGAGATATTTAATTCCTTCATTAGCATCTTGATTAGAGTGCTTTAATTGCCGTTCGAACCTTGTTTTTATTTCTTCAGAGACAAAGTAGTCTTGTTGAAAAAGTTTCGATTATTTCCCCCAAAGAAGTTTTTTTTCAATCTAATACAATGAGATTTCAGACACCAGCTGAATAGGAAACATTAATTGGAACATATGTTTTCCCATTACACTATTATTTTTTCCAACACTAAGGTTTCAATATTTTCTTCTATCCAACAACATTTAATTAGTGAAGTAAACAAATCTTCGTTCTGGAAATTGGATTCTTTATATTACTTCATCGAAACGAAGTATGCCAAGAACTAATTTCCTTTGAAACTAATAGTTATCAACTTTTTATTGTAATTTACTTTCCATTTTCAAATCAGAATTTACTTATTGAAAATAATTAGGATTCACACACACAATCAGCTTAATAATAAGAAATCATCGATATAACTTAATGTTCTAATTGAATGGTATCTGTCATCTTGTTTAAGTTTTTCTTATAGAAATTTTATTTTTCTTCATAATTTAAAAGGTTTGCAAAATATTTTGTTGTTGTTATTGTAAGAATCATACATTGAGTGAGTGAGTGAATATTAACGTCGCACTCTTCAGCTACACGAGGTCTTTTGGTGACGTACCACGTAATTTTGAACCATGGTCAAGGGACGTGGACGACACCTGAGCTGGCACCACTTCTCTTAACTAACACACCACGAGCGAGAGGACGTTTGAGCTCTTCACAGATTTAACGTGCATCGTGGCCCTACACGGCGGGTCTTTAGTGGTACTGGACTCGAACTAATGACATGCCTGCCATGATTCGATACCTTGACCACTGGGCTACCGCAGCCCCATCATATATGTTGAATAGATATAAAATACTCGTTTATTTAAGAAAAATTGTGAATAACATGAAATACTGTAAGGCGTACTTTGAATACAAAAAACAATCTCGGAATTTGCGGGTGTACTTTTTACATCGGGTATAAAAATGGTAGCTTCAAACAAAAATTTAAAAATAATAAACAGAAAAATTAGACTTCTATGTATATTTAAGTACTGTTTATTTAAAAGAAATACACTGAAGTGCCACAGAATTAGAGGTACCAACCTAGTAACGAATTGAGCTTCATCTGTCCTTGATAACGGCTGCCACACGACGAGACATAAATTCAACAAGTTTCTGGAAACGTTTCATGGGAATGACTTGCAAAATATTAGCTACAGCTTCCCAAAATTTAGTAAGGATCGTTCGTGCTGTGCGATGGCTTCTCACGCCTAATTCCAAAGCATCCCAAAGATGTTCCATATAATTTAAGCCTGGGCTTCTAGGGGGTCAATTTATGACAGAAAAGTCAGAGGAATGCTCATTCACTCAGACAGTAGCCAATCGTGACTTGTGATAGGTACATTTATCTTGCTGGAAAGATATCTCTCCATTACCTTGCGGATAACATAACTGGATAAACGGAGGGAGATTATAACCCAGTAACTTTATGTACCGAATTGCATTAAAGGAGGTTGGCACGCGCATCAAAGATCCCAAACAGTGCCACGAAAAAACACCCCATACCATACCTCAGCCTCCACGCCCTTATACAGTTCCAACCTAGCATGCATGATCCATAGTTTCATGAGAGAGACGCCATTATCTCAACTTCCCGTCGTCGTTAAGCAGCGGATTCGAGACATCATCCCATATTACTCGACTCCAGTCATCTACGCGTAGGCAAGACATGCAGCCCGATGGTGAGCATTGAGCAATGGTACCCATTGTTGTGGTGTGATAGTTAGGAGAGGGGGTGCCAGTTCAGGTGTCGTCCACGTCACTTGACTATGGTTAAAATTACGTGGTCCGTCGTCAAAAGCCCTCGTGTAGCTGAACAGTGCGACGTTAATATTCAATCAATCAATCAATACAGACCAGAAGGTCTGGGTTCGATGCCACCAAATACCCTCCGAGTACACACGGATTACGTTCTCGTTAAATCAGTGGGTCCGAAAGTCTTGTGATCTGAATCACGAGTACCGGGTACTGGAGAATATTTCCCTACCATCCAGTTCCATGCCTAAATTGTGGAGGTGGAGGTAGGTGGTGTCGCCTTCTATCGTCCCTTCGGGGAATTTCGCCGAGCTAATTCGTACTCTCACCTGTATGGTGTTCAAGGCTAAGACCAACGTCAGGCATACTTCTAGTCCCTTGCCACGATGAACTTCGTGATCCTCGATCTGATTACGTTAGACAGGTGGCATTTGTCACAACATACACATTTATGAGTGAGATTGTCTCAGACTCTTTGCGAAGGCTATGCTCAATTACTAGTATTTGACTGTGTTGCCATTTAATATACAGTTTGCGAGTCTCCACTTTGACGGTGATGTTGGCCTTGGTGATTTTCGGGTGTTTAGTTTGAAAGTACGTAGATTATACCTGCTCATTTTCCGGTTTAGAGAACAGCACTTTGCACCCCCTTTAACAACTGAACAAAAATAATTCCTAATACGGTCAATTTTAAACAATTTTATGCCTGCCACTTTTTTTTAGCTTGCAGAGGCAGGGCTAACCGCAAAGCCTTTTGCTGATTATAAAATTGTTAGAACACCTCAATAAAAGATAGTTCCCTTTATTAATCTTTTTGGAAAATCTGGTAACTAGAAATGGAGTTGAAATTTTCAAAATAATGTCTATGTAATAAATTAGTTTGTTAATGATTAAAAAAAGTATTATTATTATGCATATTAAATAATTTATACATGTTTAAATTAAACTATTATTCATTTTATTAACTTATTTATATTTAAAAATTATTATTATTAATTATTAAATATTTTATGTAATGTAAAACAAAATTTAAAAGTTGCACAGAAATTTAGTCAGAAGCGACACAAAAATTATTTGTTTGATTTGTGACTTTAATTAATAGCATGGTTATATAATATCATGCTAGTAAAAAAATGTGTTGTTGTTGCTAAGGGCACCTGTCTGACAAAGTCAGATCGAGGCCCACGAAATTCATCGTGGCAAGGGGCTAGATGTACGCCGGTCGTTTTCCTTAGCCTTGAGCACCATACAGGTGAAAGTACGATTTAGCTCGGTGAAATTCCCGAAGGGAAGGAATGAATGTTGCTTTAATATGAGAGAATCTACGATGGTAAAATACGCAACACAATATATATATATATATATATATATATATATATATATATATATATATATATATATATATATATATATATATATAATAAGACTTAATCTAATTCAGACCACTATCAATAAGCAAATAGCCTATTCTCCGATTCTAATATCAAATAATCAATCCTACCTTATTACAGCTTGGAGCAACGATCAATATTGTTATATGTTTAATCTTGTCTTTATATGCAATGGGATGCAACTTTGCGGGTTCCTTCTAATCGAGTACTAATATATGTATCCACGTCACGCAAAACTCATTAAAACCTGAAACACGAACTGTAATAACCATCAACTGCCACAAACCAACATCAATTCTTTAACATTTATTTACATTGTCATCACGCTTACTCTAAGATCCTATATTTAAAAGTCCGCTCATTTGCATCTTTAATTCACATTTCATTTCTTGGATTTGGTTGGAAAAGAGTTGCCATTAATTCTGGCCCAAAGATCCCAAAGGACTTGTTAAAGAAAAGACGCGTGAGACGTCACAATGCAACTCCATCAATCAGTTTCAAATAGTTATAGAGTTCTATATCTTTCCTAGATTTACAGTAGTATTGAATCAACTTATAATATTTATTTGAAGTAACAGTCTTGTATTTTTATGTTACAAATGAAATGAAGCATGCATGATAAGAAATGGTGCTTTGCATATTTAAAACATGATTTTTTTATTAATCACTTTTACTATTTTAAGTAAAAAATTGTTTCTTTTTTTGTATAATATTTTGCACAATAAGAGGCCAGGGAAAGATTGTAAGGATTTTTGTCAATGACATTCAAATTGGTCGTAGAATCGAATCCTGATTCTACCTCAAAATAATGCGTTGAATATTAACCGATTATAACTGCGTGATCCCCTTTTAAGAATGTTCTACTATGTGTGTCACTGAAATAGAGTGATGGCAAGTATATTCCCCTTTACAGAGTAAGTGTCGCTGTTAAAATATTGGATCAAAAATATGGGTTTATTTTATAAAGTTGATAATTTTATTACTAGCATTTATTTATTTGGTTAACAAAAATATATATTACCTACATATTATTCGAAAAGCGCAAGAAGAATTAAATGCTTATAAAGGTGAAAATGTAAACGTGTGTTTGATCTCCTATGGCTGACGATGCCTGTGAAAGAACCTTATTATAAATCAAATTCCTAACTTTTTCATTTGCCCATTTTAGGCTAACATTTAAAAAGCATTATCAGCGCACATAAATAAATTCGTTTTGCGAATTTATAACGCTGTTTCAGCTAGCGCATGAGTTCGTCTTACATTTTTAATATTTTTTATTTATTTATTTATTTATTTATTTATTACTTTGTATTGGACTTAAAATATTCAGAGCATCTTGAAATTTGAGAATGTCATTTCTCAAAAATTACAATTTAAATAGCCAATTATCACTATTTTTTACGCGAGACGAGTATACTCATCATGACACAAAATCCTTCAATTTCTGCGTGATGAGTATTCTCGTCAATCACAATTAACTGGTTAAAGGATGATTATCACTAACTTTAATCATGCACAACCCGTGTGAAATTGTATAAAGAATAAAACTGAGGCACCTCCTTTCACTCAGCTATCCTCCCGTTCATTCGACTGCGGTTACAAATGCGAAGCGCGTTTCCGAAAAATTCGCATGTAACCATATAACAAACCAGAGTAAATCTGAAACGTATTATGGTATAAATATTGTGAAATACTTACATTTTTGCTATCGTCCTTTAAAGATTACGCTGATCACTGTGTTTTTGTATTGCATTTATACATTACAAAAAAATATCATTGCATTTATGCACTCTCGAAAGTACAACATTTCTCACACTTAAGAATAAAAACATTGCATTTATATATCGTAAAAGAAAACATACACATGATACGGCGTCCCTTTTTCCTCCTCTCTATCAGCTCAAAAGCCCTACTCTTATTTTAAAGAGGAAAATCTTTCGTAATACAGGATTACAATCACAGAGCCTCGATATTGATGAAACACAACGGTTGGTTGTTTATATGGAATAAAAATAGGTTACCTTCGCGCGTGGATAGAAATTACTAAAAAACGAAAATGAGAATTTTTTTTGGTCAGTATCCTTATGATGTAAAAACAAGCTGGAACCTTGCGCAGACCCTAGATATGGTGTCAAATATTTGGCGACAAATATTTTAGGATTTTGGTGCCAAGTGTTCAACCTACCTTGACCAGCTTTTTCTTTTTATAATTTTTAAAAGGATGTTCGGTTTTAATACAACGGTCGAGTTCGAAGGTTTGTTTGTGATAAATATTTTTCAAGAATGGCGGAAAGTGAAGAGACAAAAATATTTTTCTTTCTGTTTTGGGACGAAAAAGTTGTAAGAAGATTGTACTTGGCAGAGAGGAAAGGAGACGCATTGATTAAATCAGCTTAGTGCATGCATTTTCCAATTTCCTCCCAATATTGCAATGTGAAGAAGCATTTTATTTCAAAGATTTTCTTCTTGAGTCCATTTCGGAAATCAAGTTATTTTTCCTAGAAAAGTGACGAATGGTGATTTTTCTTTTCTTTTATTTTTTCTTTGAATGAAAGAAATCTGAAAGAAGGATTGATTAGTGTATGAATGTATGAATGATTATATCGTATTGGATGTCCAAAACTTGGAAAAGAATATTCGTTTGTTTCAGAGAAATGGATATTGTTACTTATATATATATATATATATATATATATATATATATATATATATATATATATATATATATAGGTATTCGACTACGATCGGAACCGTGATTTTGCAAAAGCATATAAATGGTTAATATTTATAATATTTAATGTCACTTAGAGATTAGAAAACATATATAAAATTGTTTTAAGAATATTATTACAATAAAAAAATATTTAAGTACAATATTTTGACAAAAAAATGAACATAAATGGCCAATTTTCAAAACGTTCTCCTTTTATGAAAAATACTTCTATTATAATAATATTTTGTGCCTGTATATAGCTGTACAGAGATTGAACTAACATTTTTGAAGTTATAACTTAGAAGTGGATTTATCCATATTTTACTACAACAGAGTTAGAAAATTTAAGAAAAAAACACCGATCATTATTTCAATTGATGGTAACTCAGAAAATAAAATGAATTTTTCAAAAATCTAGTTTACACTTTCTGGAGAGAGGAATAATTCTTTACTTTTTTAAGCAAAATATTATTATTATAAAAGCATTTTTTATAAAAGGAGAACATTTTGAAAAAAAGCTTATTCCAAGTTAATTTTTTGCCAAAATATTGTATTTAAATAATTTTTACACATTTATTCTAATCTAAGTTACACTAAATATGAAAATTATCCATTTATGCGCTTTCTTAAAATCATGGTTTCGAACGTAGTCGGATACCTTAATCAACCTAAACAATGCATTTTCTATATTTTCCCGTTGTTCCATTTCAGAAACCACGTTTTTTACCTGTGATTTTTATCTGTGATGCCATTTTGGAAAATGCAAGATTTATTACCCGACGATAGTTTGAATTGTTAAAATCCAAACGTCAAAAATTGGAACACAAATGGTACCACCAATGAAATGGTTTTCATTCTTAGGGACTTGCCGTGTCCGATAAGGATTAGTTACTAATATGCTGCCCATTGGGAAAAATAAGACTTTCGGAAAATATTCCTTTAATGTGAAAACGGGTTGAAACCTCAAATATTTTAAGATTTCAGTGTCAAGTTGACAACCCTACCTCAACCAGCTTCTTCTATAGTTTTTTTGGGTAGGGTTTGATTTCAGTTCAACGGTCGAGTTTGAAGGTTTGTGCGTGAAAGAGATTTTTCAAGAAAGCAGAAAAGTGAAGAGAAAATTGATTCTTTTTTTATTTTTGAAAGAAAAGATTGTGGAAAGAGTATTTGTTAGTATAGATAAGGAGTACATTTTGATTGAATACATAACATTTCTGACGTTTCCCCCACTGTTGCATTTTAGAGAAGCAAAATCTTATTTAAAAAATTTTTCTTTTAGAAGTCATTGTGGAAACCAAGTTTTTTTCTTAAAAACATGACAAAACGACATTTTTTTAATGAAAGAGACAATAAAGAAGAATGATTGATTGGTATATGAATGAAGGAATTATAATATCTATAGTAATGGATGTCTGAAATTTCGGAAGAATATGCTTTTGTTTCAGAAAAATGGAAATCGTAACTTAATCAACATAAACATTCCCTATGTTTCTCCCGTTGTTCTACCTCAAAAGCAACGTTTATTTTTCAATTCCTACTATTAGCTCACATTCCCTATTTATTTATGTATTTATTTATTTAGCTTGATGGAATTTTCAATTGTTAATAAAATACATTTTAATGCACTCAATTGAGCTGAAATTTTATATACATGATTATTTTGGATGACAATACAATAATTTAATTATAATTAATAAAAAATAATTGATTAAAACTAATTATTTAAAGAATTAGAAATGCAGCTACGTTGGCATCATTTTTGGCGACTTGTGTCAAAATATGAAAATGTTTTTTTCTCACGTTTTAAAGCATTCAGTTGAACTGAAATTTTATATACACCATTGTTTTGGATGACAATACGATACTTTAATGATAATTAATAAAAAATTAATTACCACTTATATTGTGATTCTGTCCTATGTATATACATATTTATATTAATTGTAACTATATAATAAAAACTAGCTAAAATAAAAATTTTCGTTGTTGATCTAAGTAGAAATTAACTTTTTTTTTTTATATTACTTGCTGATTTTTGTCTCTGAAGCTATTTTGAAAAATACAGAATTTCCCTGATCACCATTTGGAGAAAAAAGTTTGGTGCCGAAAAAACTCTCTAGGGGGCAGTTCTAGAGTTTTACCGAGAAAATAATAAGCTTTGTGTTAAGTTCAAATTATATATGGATTAGAAGTCTTCGAATAAGTTCTAAGCTTCTCAACAAATAAAATCAAGTTCAATGCTGAATAAAAGTCCGAACTATAAATTATGTATAGATGAAATTAAGAAAAAGAAAATTAGTTTGGCAAGTTATTTAAAATGATAATATTCGAGGTAAGATTCATATGCTCTTAGACATTGGACGAAACTATCTAGCTTCGAAAGTGTGCAATATAAATGGAAAAAAACACATTTCTTAACGACTTCAAAAAACGTTGATTGCCAAGCTCATTTAATTAATTTTATTCATGTAGATGGCAAATAAGAACAATGCAAAACCACGAACAAAGGCGAATTTCCTCGCTCTCAAGGAAAAGAGAATTAATTATGAGTGGTTAAAAGAAATAAAATTTATTCAGTAAAAAATGAGAAAAAACTAAGTAAGACGCACAAGCTCGTTTAGAAAGCAAAAATAAATATGGCAGCAGAAACATAATTTACAAGGCTCAAAATAATATAGAGCTTTTTCTTAAGAAAATTTGAGTTTATTTGCAAATAAAATTATCCCACATTTTGTTTAATAATTAATGCTGCATTTAAACAGTTTAACTCTTAAGTGATATCGCAAAAACTTTCATACACACAGACAACAACACTGATATACGAATGAACAATTTTTCCACACGTTCATAAGTAATGCATGTTTTAAAAATGTATTCATCTTCTACTAATATTTTTATTTTCAAGTTACTGTCGTGATCTTCAAAACTTCACAGAGTTAGTATAGTAAGTAACGTCCATAAATAATCTATCCAAATCATCACATCTTCTGCGGAACGTTTCTCTCTCTATGTATGTGTGTGTGTGTGTGTGTGTGTGTGTGTGTGTGTGTGTATGTGTGTGTGTGTGTGTGTGTGTGTGTGTGTGTGTGTGTGTGTGTGTGTGTGTGTGTGTGTGTGTGTGTGTGTGTGTGTGTGTGTGTGTGTGTGTGTGTGTGTGTGTGTGTGTGTGTGTGTGTGTGTGTGTGTGTGTGTGTGTGTGTGTGTGTGTGTGTGTGTGTGTGTGTGTGTGTGTGTGTGTGTGTGTGTGTGTGTGTGTGTGTGTGTGTGTGTGTGTGTGTGTGTGTGTGTGTGTGTGTGTGTGTGTGTGTGTGTGTGTGTGTGTGTGTGTGTGTGTGTGTGTGTGTATAAAGGAGAAAAGCGACTGACTAATCCCTATATCTCCGGAACCATTAAACCTACAGACTTGAAATTTGGTAGGTAGGTTCCCTTCATAAAGTAGACGTCTGCTAAGAACGGATTTTGCAAAGTTCGAACCCAAGGGGCGTTACGGGGGTTTAAGGGCGTTATAGATAATTGTTTCCATTACTAAACTATTAGATCTACAGTCGTGAAACTTGGTACACACATTTCTTTCATAAAGTACAGATTCCCTACATAACGATTTTTACGAAAATCGACCTCCAAGGGGCGTTGAGGGCGCTTAAGGGGCGTTATACAAAATTTCTATTTTTAACCTATTAGACCTACAGTCTTGAAATTTGATAAGCGGATTCCTTTCATAGATTACAGATCCCCTACCGAATGGGTTTTGTGAAATTCGACTCCCATATGGCGTTGCAGAGAATAAAGTGGCGTTATAAGGAAATTAACTCCTTTATTAAACTATTAGACGTAAGATCTTGAAATTGACTAAGCAGATTCCAATCACTGAGTAGAGATCTGTCATAAGATGGGTTTGTGAAAATCGTTTCCTAAGTGGCGTTGCGGGGGCTTAAGGGGCGTTAGAGATAATTATTTCCATTTTTAAACTATTAGACGTACAGTCTTGAAATTTGGTAAGCGGATTCCTTTCATAGATTACAGATCCGCTGCAAAATGGGTTTTGTCAAAATCGACTCCCAAGTGGCGTTATAGAAAATTAACTCCTTTTATAAACTATTAGACGTAAAATCTCGAAATTTAGTAAGCTGATTCCATTCTTTAAGTAGAGATCCACTATAAAATGGGTTTTGTGAAAATCGTTTCCTAAGTGGCGTTGCGGAGGCATAAGGGGCGTTATAGATAATTATATCCATTTTTAAACTATTAGACGTACATTCTTGAAATTTGGTAAGCGGATTCTCCTTTTATATAGTACAGATCCCCCTACAGAATGGATTTTGTCAAAATCGACTCCCAAGTGGCGCTGTGGAGAATTAAGAGGCGTTATAGGCAATTAAATCCTTTTTTAAACTATTAGACGTAAAATCTCGAGATTCAGTAAGCAGATTCCATTCACTGAGTAGAGATCCGCTATAGGATGGGTTTTGTGAAAATAGTTTCCTAAGTGGCGTTGCGGGGGCTTAAGGGGCGTTATAGATAATTATTTCCATTTTTAAACTATTCGACGTAAAATCTTGAAATTGAGAAAGCTGATTCCATTCATTAAGTAAAGATCTGCTATAAGATGGGTTTTGTGCAAATCGTTTCCTAAGTGGCGTTGCGGGGCTTAAGGAGCGTTATAGATAATTATTTCCATTTTTAAACTATTAGACGTACAGTCTTAAAATTTGGTAAGCGAATTCCTTTCATGGTGTAGAGATCCGCTACAAAATAGTTTTGGGGGAAATTGATCCCCAAGGGTCACTGAGGGGGATTAAGGGGCGTAATAGATAAATATTTCCGCTATTCACTTAATAGAACCACCTGCTTGAAAAATAGAAGGTATGTACCGTTTATGGAATAAAGTTCCTTTTACAAAGTTTTTGTGAAAACTGACCCCCAAAAGAGTGGGGTTGTGAGGGATTAAAGCGTGTTATTGAAAAATTGCTGTTTTTGAATTTAACTCATTTACTTGAAATTTGTTTAGCACCTTTCTTTAGTTGAATAGAGTTCCACTAAGAATGGATTTTACGGAAATTAACTCCAGGGGAAAGAGGGAAGAGTTACTGGGGCGTATTGATAGACAAAATTCCCTTTTTTGAACTGCCAAGACTATAATAATAAAATTTGGTTTGCATGCTTCTTTTGTTGAATTGGAATCCGCTAAGAATGCTTTCAACGATGTATTGATGATAAAAATTCCGTTTTTGCTCTGTTAGATTTAGACTTAAATTTAGCACGCATGTTTATTTTATGGAGTGGAGATTCACTGAAAGTTTCTTTGGTGGAAATCTACTTGATTATTAGGTTAAGTGAGCGAAAAATATCTTTCTACTTCTATTTTAGATATAAATAGAAATGAGATATTATAATTTATGTTCTTTTTATATCAAGGGGTGAGAGTGTAACAGCTATAAATATATTTTTCAATGCAATAGAATTCTTAATGCTAGATATCAATAATTAATATATATGTAAACAGTATACATATATACAACATCGTGAAACACATATTGAAGCGGGTGGGTAACGCCTAGTTTATATATAAAGGAGAAAAGCGACTCACTCACTCACTCACTGACTAATCACGATATCTCCGGAACTATAAACCTACAGACTTGAAATTTGGTAGGTAGGTTCACTGCATGGAGTAGACGTCAGCTAAGAACGGATTTTGCAAAGTTCGAACCCCAAGGGGCGTTACGGGGGTTTAAGGGCGTTATAGATAATTATTTCCATTACTAAACTATTAGATGTACAGTCGTGAAACTTGGTACACACATTTCTTTCATAAAGTACAGATTCCCTACATAACGACTTTTACGAAAATCGACCTCCAAGGGGCGTTGAGGGCGCTTAAGGGGCGTTATACATAATTATTTCTATTTTTAACCTATTAGACCTACAGTCTTGAAATTTGATAAGCGGATTCCTTTCATAGATTACAGATCCCCTACCGAATTGGTTTTGTGAAATTCGACTGCCAAATGGCGTTGTAGAGAATAAAGTGGCGTTATAAGGAAATTAACTCCTTTTTTAAACTATTAGACGTAAAACCTCGAAAATTAGTAAGGTGATTCCATTTATTGAGTAAAAATCCGCTATAAGATGGGCTTTGTGAAAATCGCTTCCTAAGTGGCGTTGCGGGGGCTTAAAAGGCGTTATAGATAATTATTTCCATTTTTAAACTATTAGACGTACAGTCTTGAAATTTGACAAGCGGATTCCTTTCATAGAGTACATATCCCCTACAGAATGGGTTTTGTAAAAATCGACTACCAGAATCGACTACAAGTGGCGTTGTAGAGAATAAAAAGGCGTTATAAGGAAATTAACTCCTTTTTTAAACTATTAGACGTACAATCTCAAAATTTAGTAAGCTAATTCATTTTATTGAGTAGAGATCCACTATAAGATGCGTTTAGTGAAAATCGTTTCCTAAGTGGCGTTGCGGGGGCTTAAGGGGCGTTATAGATAATTATTTCCATTTTTAAACTATTAGACGTACAGTCTTAAAATTTGGTAAGCGAATTCCTTTCATGGTGTAGAGATCCGCTACAAAATAGTTTTGGGGAAATTGATCCCCAAAGGTCACTGAGGGGGATTAAGGAGCGTAATAGATAAATAGTTCCGCTTTTCAACTAATAGAACCACCTGCTTGAAAATTAGAAGTTATATTTCGTTTATGGAATAAAGTTCCTTTTACAAAGTTTTTGTGAAAACAGACCCCCAAAGGAGTGGGGTTGTGGGGATTAAAGCGTGTTATAGAAAAATTTCTGTTTTTGAATTTAACTCATTTACTTGAAATTTGTTGAACACTTTTCTTTAGTTAAATCGAGTTCCACTAAGAATGGATTTTACGGAAATCAACTCCAGGGGGAAGCGGGGAGAGTTATTGGGGCGTATTGATAGACAAAATTCCCGTTTGCGAACTGCTAAGACTATAATAATAAAATTTGGTTTGCATGCTTCTTTTGTTGAATTGGATTCCGCTAAGAATACTGTCATCTAGGTATTCATGATAAATATTCCGTTTTTGCTCTGTTAGATTTAGACTTGAAATGTAGCACGCATGTTTTTTTTTATGGAGTAGAGATCCACTGAAATTTGCTTTGGTGGAAATCCACTTGATTATTAGGTTAAGTAAGAGAAAAAAAAATTTTCTCCTTCTATTTTAGATATAAATAGAAATTGGATATTATAATACATGTTCTTCTTATATCAAGGGGCGAGAGTGTAATAGCTATAAATATATTTTTCAATACAATCGAATTCTTAATGCTAGATATCATTAATTAGGATATATGTAAACAGTATACATATATACAACATCGTGAAATACCCAGTGAAGTGGGTGGGTAACGGCTAGTATATATATATATATATATATATATATATATATATATATATATTATTATTTCCATTCTTTTCTTACATTTGTTAAGTGCTACAACTCGGCCATTCCCCTGCTTTGAAATTGGATTTCGGTTCAGAATCTGGCAGTAGCTTATTTATTGCACTCAGACTTAGCACGGGCTGACCATTTTTGAATGCAATTGTATCTTATAATGGATTTAGATAGTCCCTCCATTATTTTCGGTAGGTTTTTGCTCAGTGTTAATAACATAAAGGAGGAAGGTTGGCTGGCCACAAAACATGTTAAACCCCGCTTTTATGTAAAATATTTTACATATAAGCTGTCCTAAGTCATCAATGTTTGTAAACCGTAGCATCCATTTTTTTCCTTTACTCTTCTTAACCCTATTGTATTTTTAATTTCTCATACATCCTTCTATGTCTGGTTTCTTGCAATCTCAATTTTTTTCGGTTTTGTTTCATTAATGTTCAGCTCTCATTGGTAGAGAATTTACACTATATATATATGTGTGTGTGTGTGTGGTGCCGGCCGCCATTTCCAAGCAACTCCAATTATTCTACTCCTCATGCTCCCGAACGCACTGAGTGTTTTGGGAGCCTGCCAGTGGTTAGACGCTCGACGTGGTGGGAGCCGACGCAAAGAGAACGAGGTACGACGCCATTGAAGGAAGATGTATGCATGGACGAGATGAGATGACGGACTGAGAAAGACGGAGAGCAAAGACGCCAATTATATGGATTAAGACGTTAAAGACGATAACACCTCGCGTGTTAATGATGAACTTAACTAAAAGCCTAATGTATGTGGGAGACAACAAGGGGTCCAAGACGTTGGTCTTTCTTCTATTTTATTTTAACATTAAACAAAAATTAATTAAAAAGGTAGAAAAGTTTTTACAGATAAGTTTGACGATTGTATTCAGAAGGTAACGCCTGCTCGCGCACCTCTCGCGTTCTCCTTTTCTCTCTCTGCTCTCTCTCTGCTCTAATTCTGCTCTCATGTCTAAAAGTTTTTGTTTCTTTCACTAGTTCGACAGTTTCAGTTCTAGTTTCCATTCAATGCGCCTGCGCGCGGAGACTGCGTTGCTTTTGGCTGCATGCCACAACGGCCATTCTGACCGTACGCTGTCCGCAGCGGTATTTCCATGGAGACCAGAGGAGAATCTGAAACATACAAAAAAAAAACGGAACAGACGACGACTATACGACAAATATATAGAGATTAAACATATCAAAATTTTTCTGAACTAGACAGTTTCTCCATCATGTGAAGGCACCTCTTCGACATCCGGAAGGTTCCACAGGAAAACATTGTGTTTCACCGGCATAAGAACATCTTTTTCAACAAGTTGATCTTTGGTTGAACGCATCGATATTTTCTTCTGTAGAGTTCTGGACGTCTGTTCGAAACGATTTCTCTTTTCCTTCGCTTAAACTGCCAAGGTTGAAAGATTCGTCCGAAAACACAAACCGTCTATGTTTACGTTCCATTGGTGAAGGGGTAGGTGAGCGGGAGATGAATTCCACGGAACTCGTTTTCATGGCACCATTGGCTTTCTTACACAATACTATATCAGAACAATAATCAAAAAACTAATTTTATAATACCTTTCGTAACCAATCATCAATTTGATTGTTTACCTGTAATTTCTCAGAACAAGATAAACGTCTGGCTCTCTGACACACAGGAATATCATTTTTCAATTTAATATTCATTTTTAACTTAGTACTCTTAATTTTATTACATTTATAATCCTTAATTAGAGAACTCAAATCATTCCTAGCTATTAAAGTTTATAACATGTGGCAAATCATAACTAGAGTTTTCTATCACATTTGAAACAGAAACATTTGGAAAAGAAACACCATAGAATAAGCATAAGCATGAGCACCTAAAGAGGATAAATCACTTTCATTCAATAAAACATCGCTCTTTGCGTGGCCTAGTTTCTCTATTTCAGAATATACACTGGGATGTATAATAAATTCTTCGGTCAATCGGTGATATTGCCGTTCCAACTCTCAAATGCTAGAGAGTGTTGATTAAGAGAAATATTTATGGGTTTAACTTCTACCATACGCTGTTCGCCAAAACATGAAAAAATGTTATGATCTCTTCGGAAGGTGTTTGCACTCTAATTAGTGAGGAATTTAAAACTGGGATCTGGCAACCTGAATCAATCAATGCTGTTATGGGCTGATTTTCTACAAAAATGTTTACGTATTTAAGATTTGAGCATTCATCGCTATTTTGTTTTTCGCTCTCGATTTTCAAAGTATTCACGTTTGTTTTATTATGGATGTGATCATTAGATTCTTTAGGTTTAAAACGCTTCTCACAGTCTCTTGCGTAATGAGATGAATCACCGCATATAAAGCAATTTTTATTTTCTCTTTCAAGATATTGGGGATAGTTCTCTTTAATCTTTGGTTTAAAGTTTTGTGATCTATTTTTAAAGGGGTCTTGGGTATATCCATAAGTAATAGGAGTTTCTTTATGTGATCCGTTTTTAGATGAAATATAAATATCACACTCTTTAGCTAAATCAATAGGCCTAAACCAATCTTCTGCTTCTCGAATGCCAATATGAGTTGCAGTTTCCTTATTTAAAGTTTCAAATAATTTATCAGAGATTATAAGATCACATAGAGATTCAAAGGAATTAACTTTTCTTAACGAACAATAATGCTATGTTAAGTTTGCCGTCAATCTTGCAGCAAATTGGATGTATGTCTCGCCTGATGATTTTACAGCATTTTTAAATGAGTTTAAACACTCGCGAAGGGTTAATTGGAATTCTCTGAGTACTATAGATTTTAGTTTTTCATAGTCATTTAATTCCTTTCTTTAATATATAGTAAGACGTTATGAGCTCTTTCGCCCAGAAGATTTAGTTAAAATTTCAGATTTATATTCGTCATTTATTTTCTTGGTTAAAAATGCGCGTTCTAATGATTGGAAGAACAGATTAAAATTTTCAGATCTGGTGGGAACAGGAAGAGATAAAGTTTTTATACTTTTTATCATATTTTTCTATGTTAGTTTCGAACTGTTTTTCTTCGACTTTAGCTGCAGGATTTAAACTTAATGCTTTATTTTTAGCCAATTGCAGTTCGATTTCTTTTTCTAATTTTGCTAACTGAAGTTTCGCGAGCTCAATTTTTGTTCTGAAGTTACCTCTCTTTCGTTTTAATACTTCTCATCTAAACAGTTTTGAATTAAAGTTTTAACGAAATCTGGATCATCTTTCAAATGCGCACTACTGTTCTCAATTTTCAGTCTTTAGTTTAACTATAGTGTCATTGTAATCTTTCGACAATACCGTCTAGCTCTTGAACTACTCTTATGAGATCCTCTTTAAGAGCGTTTTTATACATTTTAGAAATGGAAAGATCCTACCTTTTTTTCTGGCTCCCTTGTTGCTCGATCTTCAATAGATGTATCGACGAATGAAGAAAAATTTCGATTCCACTGATTTCACCTCTTCGCAGGTAATATAGTTGAAATTGTAGTTCCGGCCTCTGATTAGTTAAACACTGAATTAAGTTCCAACCTCTACACAGGCGGGATTTTCGTCGATGGGTTTTCCAACCTCTACACAGGCGGAATAAGTCGATGGTTCGTTGCAAAAAGACAACCTCTACACAGGTTGAACGAAGTTTCAAAAATGGCGGCGCGTCTCCTCCACGGACGGTAAGACGTTCCAAATTTTGATCAAAATCGAAATTTTTTCAATCGCCTCTACACAGGCGGAATTTTCATGCTGAGTTCAAACCTCTACACAGGTTGAACGAAGTTTTAAAAAATGGCGGAGCGTCTCCTTCACGGACGCTGTTGTTCATTGTCCAGACTTTGGTTCAAAATCGAAATTTTGTCGATCCCGGCCGAGCCCCCATAATTTGTGGGAGACAACAAGGGGTCCAAGACGTTGGTCTTTCTTCTATTTTATTTTAACATTAAACAAAAATTAATTAAAAGGTAGAAAAGTTTTTACAGATAAGTTTGACGATTGTATTCAGAAGGTAACGCCTGCTCGCGCACCTCTCAAAGAGCGTTCTCCTTTTCTCTCTCTGCTCTCTCTCTGCTCTAATTCTGCTCTCATGTCTAAAAGTTTTTGTTTCTTTCACTAGTTCGACAGTTTCAGTTCTAGTTTCGTTCAATGCGCCTGCGCGCGGAACACCTCGCGTTGCTTAATGGCTGCATGCCACATGTATATATTGTAAATAGTTTCAAGTCATTAAATCTATATTTAATCATAAACGAAGTGCCATTCCTGATCAGCGCCCCACAACTCAGAAGTGCGATGAACGATGTACGTGGTATCAACAATAAAATTAAGGAATAAAAAAGTATTACGAAAATTTTCTACCTGTAACTACAGCAACATTAAAGGTACGGGCATTCTTTTGAAAATGATTTTAAATGATATAAAACCTCTCGACATTGCATTAAAGAACTTTAAAACAGAAACACTGAAATTGCTCTACAAACTAATATATGATGAAGAAGAATTCACTCGTAAAAGAGTGCGTAACTTTTGTAGTTTTACAATTTCGACAGACAATGAGGAATTTTCTATTAAACTAAAAGATATATAGAAGAAATTCTCGTATATTGAGAACATCTTAATATTTTGATTAAAGGAAATAAATCTGAATTGTGTAAAAATATTCTATCTTTATTGACAAATCTGAATGAGTTATTATTAATGGCGGCTAGTGGCGCCAACGAGTCTGACTCGGAAAACGAAACGAATTATTCTTCAATGAAAGCTGATAGCATGGGAAAAATCTTGATTTGGAAATAAATAAAATGCATGTTGATAACGGAAATCAAAATAAAATAATCTATGTCAATTCTAATGTTAATGTAAACTATTTGGATATCGAAAATACCATTTCTAAATTTAATGCAGAACCACATAAAAATATAAATAATTGGGTTAAACATTTTGAAAATATCGCTGAACTGTTTTGTCTATCAAACTTACAAAAATTCGTATTTGCAAAAAGATCGTTAGGTGGAATTGCGAAGTTATTTATTCAGACGGAATTACAAATAAATTCGTGGGAAAAATTAAAGCAGGCGCTGATTGATGAGTTCTCTTTGGGGATAAATGCAGCTTTGCTGCATGAGCTATTACGCAATAGGAAAATCAGAGATTGCGAAACCGCTTCGGAATACTTTTTAAAAATGAAAGAGTTATGCAATTCGCGAAAAATAGATGATTCCGCTTTAATGCATCAAATGCTTTATCAAAGGTATAAATGACTGGCAAGAAAGCAAAATAATTATGTACGGATGTAATAATGTAACTCAATTTAAAGAAAAAAGATTTATGATGCAATAAAGAATGATTATGTCAAATGTAGAGGAAATTTCGATAAAATAAAACCAAGATATGATTTTAATAGGTATAAATCTTGCGATAAAATGAAAACAAAATATGATGAAAAATGTAATTTTAGAAAGGATGTTGTTAATAAAAATAAAATGAGGTATGATAATAATAATACTGGGTATGAAAGTTATATAAAGAAATTTGTTTTCATTGCGGCGATTCAAATCATATTTTTCGAGACTATGTATAAAAACGAAGGAATAAAATGTTTTCGATGTGAAGTTTTTGGACATAAAGCCTAGGAATGTCCAGACAATAATGATACTTAATTAGACGTTGCTCATTTAATTATTAATAAAGAAGAAATATTAACTAAAAAAGTGTTAATTGATGACTTAATATTAGATGCTTTAATAGATAGTGGTAGCCGAGTGACCTAGATTCGAAAATCTGTTTATGATAAGATAAATCATGTTCAATTGTTTCCATTAAATACAACTTTAAAAGGATTTAGTAATAGTAAAGTTAGACTGTTTGGTTATTTTAAAGATGATATTCAATTTGATGATCTTAAGTGTAATGTAGAGATATGTGTAGTAGATGATGATGTTATGTTATATGATGTTATAATTGGATTAAATGTATTAATGCAAGGTGAGACTATAATTAATGAAAATGATGTTACAATTAGAAATAAGCCTAAATGTACTAAAGAAGTTGCCAATTTATCTGTTCTACGAATTAAATTATCTCCTGATGATATTGAAGTTAATATTGCACCGGATATTTCTCAAATTTACGAGTCAAAGAAAAAGACGATAACTCCAATCTTAGTGCCTGTAAAGAAAGATGGTTTACATGTGAAAGACGACCAAAGAACTGTGACCGTAAGCCCTGTTGTGAAAGTTCCTGTTGAACTTCAACATCCATCTGTTTTGCCCAAATTGGAAGACGGTTTGAACCGTTTAGAAAACCCAACCCTATGATTCAATGTGTTACTGAAGAGCCTGATGAGTATATTGTTTCTGATACCGAAGAGTTTCTTTTTGAGAATTGCTTGAAAGACGTGGAAGAAGATAAGGCTTGCATTCCTTTAAAGAAAACTAACCCAGTAGTAGTTGTTCCTGAAAGTGTGCCCAAAGAAGTCAAAAGACGTTCCCATGAAAAAAGATGCCCAAGAATTAAAGAAAACAAAGATTATTACATCATTCCCAAGCGCAGACAGAAGATAGAAAATTCAGTTGCCTGTTGTGACCAACGTGTATTGGTGAATCACAAACGAAGAAAGAAAGAAGACGTGCCATTGAAAACATGCCATATTGATCACCTTGGACCGCACAGGATAACCGAAATTGAAGAAGGAGTCATGGAACAAACTGTCCGTTTTGAACAAGATCTTCAATAGTTTACGACGAAAGACGTAGAAACAAGACGAAAGATGTAGAAGGAGCAAGACGAAAGACGTAAAAGAAGCAAAATACGACGAAAGACGAATAAACAAGAAGCAAGGCGAAAGACGAATAAACAAGAAAATAAGACGAGTAAGACGTAGAAAATAGAAGGAAAGACGAAAGACGTGAACGTTAATCTTTTTGAGAACTTTGTAACAACCAAGAGACTCATGAACTTATAACTTTTACTTTTCAGATATCTTTTTCCAGCCCACTTGCTGTTTTGGGGTTTTTTTTATATCTTTGCAGTGTCGTCTAGAGGACCAGTTGATTCCAGGATGGCCGTGTGGTGCCGGCCGCTATTTCCAAGCCACTTCAATTATTCTACTCCTCATGATCACGAACGCACTGAGTGTTTTGGGAGCCTGCCAGTAGTTAGACGCTCGACGTGGTGGGAGCCGACGCAAAGAGAACGAGGTACGACGCCATTGAAGGAAGACGTATGCATGGAGGAGATGACGGACTGAGAAAGACGGAGAGCAAAGACGCCAATTACATGTATTAAGACGTTAAAGACGAAGACGATAACACCTCGCGTGTTAATGACGAACTTAACTAAAAGCCTAATGTATATATTGTAAATAGTTTCAAGTCATTAAATCTATATTTAATCATAAACGAAGTGCCATTCCTGACCAGCGCCCCCCATACACATATATATATATATATGTGTGTGTGTGTTTGTGTGATGTGTTTCAAGTCATCACCAAACTTTTTTAAAAGCGGTTTTATACAGCTAGTCATTGAGAAATGTTAAGCTGATGAGAGAAAACCGAGGCCAAATGCGATTTTAATTGGTAGACTTCTTATGTCTAGATGTTTTAAGTACCCTTCTTAGTTTATGTGTTACTCTTTAAAGTTAAGGATGACACATGTGGCTTTAAAAATAATTATCTGGGATTAGAAGTGTTCTCTTTGGACTGTCTATTCCGAGAAATAATTCGGTGTTTAATTTAAGACTTGAAGGGAGAGAGAGAGAGATGTAACACACACAGAAAATAAATAAGATGGGATTTAATTTTAGATCAAATTTAATTATATATATATATATATATATATATGGTCTAATTCTCTACAAATAAGAGATAAACATTCATCAATCACATTCGAAAAAAACACATAGACAGTAGAAAGATAATACAATGAAGGACACATGGGCAGCCGAGATTAAAAATTATAAAATGGATGCTGCAGTATTATAAACATTGCTGATTTAGGACAGCTAATATATAAAATAATTTATATAAAAGTAGGGCTGAACATGTTTTTTGGCCAGCCAACCTACCCTTTTTATGTAAATAATACTGAGCAAAAACCTATTGAAAGTAATGGATAGGAATATCTAAATCCATTACAAGATAGAGGTAACTTACCTAAAAACTGCACTTGAAAAAATGCAGAGTCCGCGCTAAATCTCATTGCAATAAATAAGTTATTGCCAGATTCTAGTCCCTAATGCAGATTCAAAGCATATGAATGGCTGAAATGTAGCACTTTCATAAGTATAAAAAGAATAGAAACAAAAATTAATAAGAGAATTACAAATTACCATAACTTTAGTGACACTAGAGTATATATGAATTAAATAATAATAAGTAATTTTAACTAATATTAGAATATGGAAGTGACTATAACTATGAAATATATAAATTTATAGTATTAAACTATTATTAACCCAAAAATTTTTAATCCTTTCAATTTTGAATAGCTTTATTCATATAACTATTAAAAAAATTAATTGTATATATATATAATGTGCGTGTGTGTGTTCAATCCTCTGGTAAACGATTATACCATTTAATATTTGAAAATAAATAAATATTTTTTTTTTAAAAAAGGCAATTTCTTAACTAGAAACATTGTTGTGTAATTGCATTTTTCATTTTACTGTTCTTTTTTAAGTTAAGCAAAAGCGATCGTTTATATGTCGGTTTAACTATTTACTTTTTAAGATTAGAACTAGAGAAAAAATATATTTAGAAATTAAAAAAAATATTTAAAATAAGAAGAAATGAATTTTTCCTCTCTGTGTAAAAAGTAAAATAGCAATAGAGTAATTAAGTACTAATATTCTTTGCATCTCACCAAATTATTTCTAACAATAGTGTATTCGTTGATTATTATTTTACTTATAAACGGAAGTTATATAATTATAATAAAATAGCAGTTTTTGTGACATTCGAATTGTTTTAGTTTTTCTGAAATGTATTACATTTCCAAAATGGTGTAAATGATAATGTTATGCAATCATTTCTTTTAAATTTCCTTAATAATTATAATTTTCTAAAATAACGTTACATAAATTTAATTAAAAAAAATTTTCCTCCGTAGAAATTCTTACAATTCCATTCCATATGGAGCACATAGAGTGCTTGAAGTTTTTTCAATTCCTGAGAAAATGTCTTTCCCTCTTTGTTGAGTATCTTTAGATTTCGGAAGAAATCCTGAGATATAGCTCCGTTTATTCCGTCCGATATAGTTTCATTTAGAGTATTGGAAGTCAAGTTATCTTGAAAACTTGATATTTTTCATTTCAGTCTTTTAATAAGTTTTCATCCTCATTTCAATACTGCGAGAAATAAAAGCTTTATTTTTGAGAATAATATGCATTACAAGATACTTTCACAGAATTCAGTTCTATTGAAAACCTTTAGCATTACAGAAGAAAATTCCTTTTAATAATATTTTTTACAATAAAGCTTCCAATGAAAATCAATTTAATTCTAATAAAAATTATTGTGAATTTCAAAAGAAATTATTTTAAATAAATGCAGAGATAATTATTTATTGATTTTTCTTTCGTTCCAGTTAAAGAAAATATTTCGAGAAATATATCTTTTTCAGGTGCGTTTGATATGGGAAGAATTTTCAATATATTCGAGGGAAGATTCTAAGAAAGGAAAATAAGACAAAATTAAAGAATGAAAATTGGTTAAGACTGTGAATTATTTTATTAGCACTAAAATCCTAAAAAAATGTGGCGTAGATGCGCCATTTAATAATTGGCTGCTCATTAATGTCACATTCAGAAGTAATATGAGACCTAGTAGCAAGGAATGACTGGTGTAGTGTAGTAGTTAGGAAAATGGAGTGTCGGCTTAGTGACGTCCTCGTCACTTCACCGAGGTTTCAAATTATGAGTTTTGTTGATCATAATCCTCGCGTTGCTATGGAGTGCTACGTTGATAAATATTCACTCAATTATTTGCGATGGATTGACTGAATGTCTTTATAAACATTGTACTTTGAAGCTACATGGCAATTGGTGTCGTAATTTTGGAACCTCGGACGGGTGATGAGGATAACATTTTACCTAACACCCCACTTTTCTAACTTCCACGCCCCGAAAACGAAGGACTTTGAGCAGTGGCTTATTTTAACGTGCATTAACACCTCTATGCAGCGGAGTTTCAGTGGAATCGGGACTCTAACCCACGGATCGTTAACTTCGACCACAAATTTGCCATCGTGAATTTTCTGTTTTCTGCAGCACCTCCTTGCGATGCAATTCGTAATGTTGAGTGATTATCAAATGAAGAAGGTGTTTCTTAAATTACAACTCCACTCTCCATACTTCCACACTATGTCAATGTGAAAGTTTGAGTTCATAAACATTTAAAGTGAATCAGTCTCTTTGTGCAATTGTTCTAAGCTGCACCGAATACTATGCCCCTAATTTGTAAAAAAAGAGAGAGATATTTGTATGTTCGAGATAGAATTCCAAACACAAGAAACAAAAGAATGGGGGGAATGAAACTAAAAGAAGTGTCCAACACTGAGACAGAATGCTTGGGGGCCCCCACGAGAACGTCACATGATTGGAGATTTTTATTGACGTTGAACTCAAAGGAATGATGATACGAAAAAAAAAGGAATGGTTAGAGTAAAATATGAAAAAAAGTCGATAGCAGAGATAGATTGATGGGGGAGGGGGCCTCACGGGAACATCACGTGATTTAGTTGGCGCCCCACTCTCCAAACGTCTACTCCACAATAACGTGAGTACTTTCAGCCCTGACATATTAGGCATTCATAACCTCCTCTATATGGTGTGTCTTTAGTGATACCAGGATTTAAACTGACGAACCTTATGCTATGTGAGTTTGTGACCATAACCACTCGGTTACCATTTACAGTAACTTCTTTTGTATTTACCAAAAAGTTAATATCTTGTGGGAGAATGAAAACACCAATAAGAAACTACGGAACTGTAAATGATTAGCTTACCAAAGGAAGTGAATCACAAGATACGAACATTGTAAAATATTCTGATAAGTTTTTACTTGCCAGCACACATTTTCCCCAGAATACCATTAACGCAGTGCTTCTCAAACTTTCAATACTGGCGCCCCCCTTTTCAATCACAATTTTTATCGCGCCCCCCTTATACATTAATAATGTACTGAATGCAATAATAATGCACTTTGACGCTAAAGCTACTATACGCGATCTTAATTATAAACCATACAAATTAATAGCATAAGTATTACAGTTTGTATACTACTTTTTTGCAAAATAAATAAATTAAGTAAGACAGTGCTTCTCAAACTTTCACTACTGGTGACCCAATTTTAAATCATAATTTTCATCGCCACCCCCCTCAATAATAATGTACTGAATGCAATAATAATGCACTTTGAGTATCAAATTTTGTATACGTTACTTTTATATAATATATATTTTAAGCAAATTACTTTTAAGTAATAATTATAATGTTATGTTATTTTCCTTTCTCATTTTTTAAATTGGGACAGATTGCAAAATGACATTTAATTAAAAATTTATTTCGTCCATCATGCATTTCTAAAAGTACAAATGTCATTAGAACAAGTAATATAAAAAATAAATTTTAAGTCAATTCCTACTTAGGCCAACAAAGAAAACTTATTTTAGTTACTTTCTATTAAATAGTTTCAATTAATACAAATATGTAATACATATGACAGAATCACAATGTTAAGCGACAAAAGAGAAAGCGATTTTCCTTGCAATTTTTCCTTTTCTTTTCTATATATGGGGTATTGGAATATTCTTTTTTCGTTACTATTTATTCATTAATTAAATTTAATTAGTGTAAGAAAATAGTAAAGTAAAGAAGAAATCACACACATTCTTAGAAAGTAGGCCATCTCGG
Source organism: Trichonephila clavipes (assembly GCA_019973935.1). Taxonomy (NCBI): domain Eukaryota; kingdom Metazoa; phylum Arthropoda; class Arachnida; order Araneae; family Nephilidae; genus Trichonephila; species Trichonephila clavipes. The sequence goes on along the minus strand of BMAU01017670.1, from coordinate 90,206 downwards.
ATGGAATTCGAACTACCGTCCTTAAGATTAGAAGCTCAGCGCGCTATCCATTGCGTTACAGGGGACAGTACGAAAAGTTTTTCTTTCTATAAATGCTTTTGGACTATAATTTTTGTTTGTTACTATTTATTCATTTTTTTAATTTAATTAATGAATTAAAATTTGAAAGAACTGTATTAACATGAAGTGTCACCCACTACAAGTTTTAAAAAATGTATTTGAACTTGAATGAATGAATAGAAAGTATTTTATCAACGATTGAAAATTTGAACAAGATATATATGAGAGAGTGAACTTATAGAAGAAATTGAAAAATAGTCTACTTTATGTTGCGCTCTCTCATATCCATCACATCTGGCATTCTCGCGAGCGTCTGCGTGAGTCTCTGGCCAAACTATCGGACGTCTGCGCAAAACATGTAATAAAGCTGTACCTCGTACAATTCCAATCAGTCTTGGTCCATTCGATGCTTCTATAGCTACCAAATCTATCTTGAATGTACATTTTATAATTTGCGCGTTAGTTGTAATTCACACTATTAAGTATTAATGCAGAAAATTGGAACAAAAAAAATCATGGATAAATTTTTAAGTCGTAAGCGAACATTCGACGATAATAAAGCATCAACAAGTGCACAGACGAGCATAGTTCCAAAAATTAAATCAATATTCTCAAGAATACTTGAATTTTGGGTTTACCATTACTGAAGTAAATGGAGAAGAAAAGCCCCTGTGTGTTATTTGCTCAAAAATATTGGCAGCAGACAGTATGAAACCTAATAAACTTAAAAGACATTTCCGAAACGCTTCATGGTGAGTACATTAACAAACCTCGAGAGTTCTTTGAATCAAAATTAAAATCATACGGAAAACAAAAAACATTTTTAAAAAAACTTTGTCAGTGAATGAAAAAGCTTTACTTACTTCTTACAAAGTATCATATAAAATAGCCAGATGTAAAAAGCCTCACACTATTGCCGAAGAGCTTATTTTGCCTGCAGCAATTGAGATTGTAGAAACTATGTTTGGAGACAATTTTGCCAAAGAGTTGCAGTCCATAACCCTTATCAAATGATAATGTTTCCCGTTTTGATGATATCGCTGAAGATGTAGAGCAACAGCTTTTCGGTAAGTTGCGTGATAAATTGTTTTCAATTCAGCTTGACGAGGCAACAGATAGCAATAAAGATGCTCATTTCATTGCGTATGTTCGATTTTTTGGGATGGTATGTCAGCGGTAGAAGAACTACTTTTTGTAAACCAATAAAACTTAAAGCAACAGCAATAGCATTATTTGATATTTTAAATAATTTTATAAACGAGGCAAATATAGAGTGGAAAAATTGTGTCGGAAAATGCACCGATGGTGCTCGTATAATGTCAGGAAGATTTAAAAGTATACTAGCACTTGTGAAACAAAAAACTCCACTGTGCATCTGGACACATTGTAGGATCCACAGAGAAGCTCTGGCTTCCAAAGAAATTAGTCCTGGCCTGAATATTGTGCTAATGACAGTTGTGACTGTAGTAAATTACATAAAATGAGACCCCCTAAAATCAAGAATCTTTTCTGGACTTTGCAAAGACATGGGCGCAGTGCATTCATTGTTGCTATTTTATTGTGAAGCAAGATGGTTATCACGCGGGAAATTTTACAACGTGTTTATGAATTAAGAAGTGAAATTACCATTTTTCTAGAAGAGGAAAACCTATCGGAAGCTGAGAAATTTCGAGATGGTTTATTTCTGATGAAGTTGAGCTACTTAGTCGATATATTTGAGAAATTAAATATATTGAATCTTCAACTTCAAGGATCAAATGTACATATGTTTGACACGAGTGATAAAATTAATGCTTTTTGTGAAAATTACAATTATGGACCGAAATTTAAAGCAAAAAACCTAGAAATGCTTGAAAATGCGGATAAATGTGTAAAAACTTACAAAACTGAAGAACAACACGTGGAAGTTGTTTATAAAACTATTGAATATCATTTAGCTATGTTAGCAAAAATTTTTAAAAATATTTTTGCTGAGGACAACTTGATAGCAAGTTACGAATGGGTGAGAGATCCATTTTCAAAATACCCCAGAAGGACTCTCCACTACCTAAGAAGAAAGTTTCATAGATTTCACATCTAGTGGCGAAATTAAAAGACAATTTTGTAATAAAACTCTCTTTCAATTTTCGCCAGAAGTAGATGATGAATTTTCTGAACTGAAAACAAAAGCATTTCGTATACTTTTACCGTTTTCAACATCGTACCTTTGTGAAACCGGATTTTCTGCGATGGATGCTTTAAAGACAAAATATAGATCTCAGCTAAATATAGAAAAAGAACTCAGAGTGTCAATTTCTAACATTAATTCTTCATTTGAAAACCTTTGCTCTGCAAGACAAGCCCATGGAAGTCACTAATAATAATTAAACTTGCTCTTAAGGGGACTTGGCACCCTTTGAGCAAACTTTTATTACGTATTTAAAAATTATATTTTAACATTTTATACAATGTTTCTATTCAAGAAAATGTTACCAGATGAAAATTTTCATATATTATTCACACAATTTTAAAAATTTAAATTTTTTGAAGAAAATTGGGAAAATTTTAAAATCCTACTCCTTTTGTAAAAATTAATTTTTTGACCTGAAATTTTTTTATAATATTCTTACAACTTTAGGGATCGATTTTAGAATAACTTCATTCGTTTTCGAGAAAAAAAAATAAAATGTTGATATACAAGCTAAAAATCAACGAAAAAGCCAACATGTCTTACATTTTATTTTTTTAAAAAAAGTATTCAGTTTATAGCAAAACGGATCCCTAATTTTATTACATGCTTTATTTTTAACACGCTGGAAAAAAATTGAAGAGATTGGTAAATAATTGTCGAAGGAGTAGCATTTTGAATGCACTAAGGTTTCGAAAAACACAAACTGAGAAAAACCACTTTAAAGTTTATAATTCGGAAAAAAATATTATAAGCTTAATTAAACTTAAAATACCACTTTAAGATATTACTTATAAGTTTTCTTTAAAATAATTGCATTTTCATATGTTTTTCAACCCACACATTTTTATAAATGATCAACTTTTAGAGAGTACTAATTGCACAAAGAAAACTCAAGAAAAACTTTAAAAAAAATTTTTTCTGTCACGACAGAAATTTTAGCTGTTTTCTTCTTATAATATTAAAGTATTACATTTGTATGAAAAATATATCAGGAATAAGAACTGAAATTGTAAAATTATTAATATAAAATGCCTTAATTTAAAAATTTTACATGCACATATTCCACAAGGAAGAAAAATTACATTATTGTATTGCCTCGGAAATATTCTGCTTTTAATACTACACATTCTTTTTATAGTTATTATTTCTATTTATAAAATAGATTTTTTTATCATAACTCATTTTTTAGCTTTTTTTTTTCTAAAAGGGGGTGTGGCTGAATTACCTAATTTGTTTTCAAATGAAGTTTTTATTCAACTTCTAACTTTCCGACATGCACAAGTGATATATCAATCGAATGATAATAATGCAAAGAATAAGATTAAATGAAAATAAAAAAAAACGATAGGTTTGTGATTTTTAGGTACCAAGTCGCCTTAAATTAGTATTAATAAATTAGTTATAAAATACATTGTGCAGTACTGATACATTTATAAGTACACTGGCTGAAGTACCTATTCTGCGATTATTTTTTAAAAAATAATGCATTATTCTTGATATAATAGCTTAATTGTAAGAAGAGTAAAACCAAGTGTACAACAATGCATACAAAAATATAAAATGATTTTAGAATTAATATTAAATAAGGAAAACGCATGAAAAATTCCAATGAAGAATAATTGTGTTATTTTTAATATTTAAAGCGAGAAACCTTCAAAATGTTTTAACCCGGAAGCAGGCGCCCACCACACTAACGTTAATGGTCGCGGGATCACTTCACCAAGTCACCCCAATCCTTTTTTTTTATAATTATTTTTTTTCTGTGCTTGATAAAAATCACAATTGCAGTGAATAATTTAACTAAGAGAAAATGTACTTACCTACTTTAAAGGACTTTTAATTTTTCTTTGATGATTTGAGAAAAATCCAATAAAACTAAAGAAACCGTTCCAAATGTGTGACCTTAATAAAGAACATAAAATCACAGACACTTTTCACTAACAATACAAGAACGTTATTTGCAATCAAAACTGTCATATTTTGCTCACGTTATTGTAATTTTCTATTCTTTGATGATCTACAAATAGCATGTGTAACCTTTTCTTGCTTGTGTCTTTTTGACAAGGCGAAGTGTTTGTTACATTTATGGCTTCTTAGTTTTCTTGATATCTTAATTTTCTTGATAGAGTTCTTTAGGCAGCATTTGAAAATTACAATTCAACTCAAACGTTTCATGTCTATCACTTTTTGTCATATTTACTTTCGCTATCACGATTAATATGCATTATTTCATCAGGTTCTTCAATTGCTTGATCAGTTTCATCTTCCTTCAATAGAGAGATCACAGATGCCCATTTTTTATATTCTGCTCATTTACATTTATAAACCATAATAAGTTGTACAACACAGCAATTAAAAAACCACAAAAAGTTAATCGTAGGGGAAAGTATAGCATATTCATAGAAAATATTTCTGAACAAAGTGGTCGTGAAGGGAACTCGATCAAAACAAGTACCTTGATTGTAAAAAACCGTTTGCCACTCTCAAAAAAGAGGCATAAATGTGACAAATTCATTTTAGTTTCCATTAAGACTGTCATATCGGAGGATACTGTCAAGAAACTGTTAACGAATAAACAGGTTTTACCAGAATTTGGAGTGATTCAGCGCCTCATGCGACCGCTCCCATGAAAAATGTATTCGATACAAAAACATCGATGTCAGTTATAAAAAAATAATTATGTAAAAAACGTTTTTTTATAATGCAATTTCAGATTACTCATAAAATATATCTTGGCCAATTAATCCTTCAAAGTGCTCAATATGCTTATCCATACATCATAAAAATCATTTACATGGGGGGGAAAAGCAACAGAAAAATATTATTTACAACTTTCCCAAAAGAAAAGTAGACGGAGTCAAACATACCAGTAAGTTTGAAGGTCAAAGAGATGATAATCAAAAGTACTATTCTAGAGGTTACACAAGAAATGTAATAAAATCTCTCATCAGTGGGATTACAGCAAAGAAAACAAAATATCTTTTTTATTTGGTTTTGGGATCAAAGATAGCTAATGAGCGTTTGAAGTGGAATCTTTTGAAAGTGGAAAACCAGATGATATATATAATTTATATCATGTAAATGTGTATTTTTTATTTTGTCAGAAAGCATTTTGTTTTACTTCATTCCAAAAATAATTTTTTAAGCCCTTTTATATTTTCAAGATGCTCGCGCCCCCTCGAGGAGTATCGCGCCCCCAGGGGCGCGCTCCCACAGTTTGAGAAGCACCAGCATTAACGAAATAAAAATTTACTAAAGGAAAAAATGCACTTGATTTTGTTTACCAATTCTGAACATTATTATCAGCTTAATTCTTCTTTTTCCACTCCAATTAAATAATTCCACCAATTGAATTCCGAGATCTGCGAAAAATTGTCATTCCTATCATAAAGTTTTCTCGTCCATCCGAGCCATTTTTTTTCATAATTTATTTGAATGTAAGTAAAACATTACATTTTTTCCCCATTAAGTCACGAACAAAGATATTTAAGGCTTGGACGGAATCCATTTTGAAATTATTCAGGTAAAACAATATCTTAACCACTAGAAAGGAGACTTTTACCACGAGCATAATCCATCACCCTGTTTCATTATTCTGCCTCAGGAACCACCCGATCCGCGGTCACCCAAGTGGTCCCGTGCAGTATTATAATACACGTTTCCGGTAACACTAGTCTACATTGGAAAATAAAAAAAAAATGTGCAAGATCTAGTTTGACACTGGAAGGAGCACTCGAGTTACTGTGAGAAACTTCCAAATCAGAAATCTCTTTCATGAATTATTTATGACAGTGATGAAGTTTCGCTTTAGTGGTCGCTTCTTGTTGTAAAAAAGGAAATTCAAACCCTTTTTTTCTAACCCTTTTCTTCTTGACGTCTTTTGACAGGAAAGCGTTTGAAAACAAGGGGAAAGATTGGAAATTTGTAACAACCAGTGCATTTAAATAGATCTAAGTGAGACTTCTTTCCGTGCAAAGGAAAATTGTTTCATTTAAGGGGACTCAATATGATTCAATTGATAAAAATTGGTCAAAAGACGCATAAAAATTGTTCTTTAGATGATTTTCTTTAACTTCACAAAATTTGAAAGCTCTAAGTTACAAAACTGTAGAATCCTGATACATTTTATGTTCGTTTTTATTCACAATAAAACTTTAAGCTGTCCGACTATCCTAAAATTGTGAATTTTGAGAAAAATTGACAATTTTTTTATGATTTTATCTTATAGGCCATCTGTTTAGCTTTATAAAAATACCAAGTCTATTATTTTCCGTTATCTAGAACAAAAACTAGAAGTGTTTTAGTATAAGCTGATGCCATTACTTTAAGCAAGATGCTGTATACTTTAAAACGCGTTTTACTCGACATGTGTGTTTTTTTAAATTCTCGAACGGGAACAGAGATTGCTCAAAACGTTTTGAAGATAATTAACTGAAATTGTTTGTGTATGTTCTGTATAATAGTAGAAGTGTTTTAGCCTTCATATTTATCAATCACTGTTTTATTACAAAATTTATAGCCCCTTATGCGAATATAATCACTGTTTTCTTAAGCAAGTTCATGTAATAACTAAGATAAAAATGCTCTAGTTTTTGTAGAAATTAAAATATATATCTCTCTTATCCAGAAGGTCATTTCAATAATGAATAACATAGCAACACATCAGAATTGAAAAATTGAAAATTTATTCATAAACTCTTGGTACAGAATGGGCCGCGTTTGTGCTATTTTTGTAAATTTTACCCATTTTTAGTAATAATAATTTCTTTTTCACTTCATAATATTTGTCTCTTTTTTCTTAAAATGTAAATATAAGACCACAAATAAATCTTCATTTAAAAAAAAAGTTGTCGCAAGTAGTCGGATACCTTAAATTGATTTTTCTCAGGAATAAATAAAATAACTAGTTTATCTTCATTTAAATTGATAAGGATTTTTTTTCATATCACTAAATGCTCCAACATTTTTGTAACAATTTGTATTAGTATATTTAAAGTAAACATGTATAATTCACTGAAAGTAAAAAAAGAAAACAAATAACACCTTCATTTTCTTTATTGTACTTATCTTACGAAAGTAGAAAATGACATTTTAATATTCTTCGTTTTAAGAAGTCAATAATATAATGTTGTTCTTACATTTTTTGTCTGTGAAATTTTAGAAAATTAACACTACCCGCTAGATTTTTCTCGGTCCTTCTGAATTTTATAACATTTTGCTCAAGTCAGATGACTTGTAAATAAAGATTTGCTGAGAAGTAGTCATTACTGTAATCTTACAACGGATACATAACCGTAACGGATTCCAATGCATAATCAGAACAAAAAAAAATACTCTAGAATGTTTTGGCACGCAAAATATGCATTTATTTATTATTTTATGCCCATGTTTATTCTTTTAAAATTTGAGTTCATTCTTCAAATTTTATCTTAAGCATTCAATTCTTAAAAATGATTAATGCATATATATAATATTTTCAAAATTTTATTGTATGTACTCTGATGGAATTCTGCTTAATACAGCTTGCAGTGCAATATATTCTGTTTTTCTGAATAACGTACATTACATTTTTCATTGTATCTTCTTAAAAATTGTTTCTGTAAATGTAAAGTGAAATGAAAAATTTACATGAAATTGCAATTCCAGATTTCAAATTTTGACTCAAAAAAGTAATATAATTAAATATAAAGTTTTTTTTACTAAAATTAATAGAGGTAAGCTCTTTCTATCTAAATGTCTTATCTATGATAATGTGTATTCCTACAATTTTTAAAACGTTGTATTCATACGTATGTACCAAAAGCAAATGCAAATTTATTTTAAAATTGCTTAATGATACAATTTTAACTTTACATTAAAATTTATGCAGTATAAATTATTATTGTAGAAAGAATCAATATGTTTAACATAAATAAATAGAAAACATAAGATGTTATCTATCTGTACAAGGGAAAGTTTCTTTGATTATCTAACAAGCAATTGAGATTTCCTTAGTACCAAAGCTCTTGGCTGAATTCTATAAAAATGTGCCCAATTTTAAATTGTATACACATTTATGAAAGCCTACATGCTTTAAAAGGACATATGAAAGTGATGGTCAACGTTACAGAATAGCCGCGACGGGAGAAGTTAAGGATTGTAATCTTCTTAAGGAGATTGTCAAAAACAAATCTTTTGTGTGAGACAGACGATATTTTCTCCTGGGATTGCTTACTATGTCACTAGAAAATGGATTGCAAATGTTCTATTTTCTGCAATAAATAATATATTGTTTTGTCCTTGTCTCGTAAATGGAATAATTTGTTCTATATTCTTTGATGAAATATAAAGGGAAAAAAGGAACAGTTATTCAAAAGATAAAGTAAAAATAATCCCACATAGAATAACAAAAAATCAGTTTAATTTTATTTTAAAATCTTTGAAATTGTATTAGTTGAGAATTTAGGGTTTTAACAAAGACATATGTGAAATTTTGGTACGTGAAATTTTGAAAAATTCATTTGCTTTCGTGATCTCTCTCTCTCTCTCTCAGATACAACTAACATTAGAATCTTAAACTTAACTGTTGACTTTTTCCTACAAAATTCTTCATTTTACATTAACAGCAACAAAAAAAGCAATATTGTATTTTTGCTGCTATTAATTATGTATATTCTATGTTGAGGTCCAAAAGAAGAAGTGAAAAATGGAATTATTATAAAAAGAGAAATTGAGAGTGTCATTTCTCTCTCTCTCTCTCTTTCTTTGCTTTATCTATCATATTAGTAAAAAAAGAAAGAGCAAACGATTAAAAAAAAGTGCGTTACATAAAAGAATTCTGTAATTGTGAGATGACAAATATTCTTTTCAATGCGTGATTATAATTAGCGTAGTATGAGGAAACACTTCCGAATAAAGTTAAATAGATAAGCACAATTAAGCTTTCATTAACCAACATTTGTAATAAGAAAGTTATATGTTTAGTTTTTAACATTAAAAGCTTTTATATTTATTTCTCCTTTAAGAAATTGAATTTAAAACTTTAAACTTTATATAACTCTTAAGAGGTTTTAAAAATTAAAATTTGTTTTCTAGTGAGTTTAAATTGCTCAAGAAGATTTATTTAGTTTGTAACATGTTATTTTCAAACACATTTCAAAACTGTAAATATAAAATTATACTATTAGGTAGCTCTTTCTCTTAACAGAAATAATTTAATCGGAAATGTGCAAAAGAGCTTGAAAGGGAAAAAGAAATTAATCACGGAATGTTTTTTAAATTTTTTCAAAGTATTGAATACTCTCGAGGCAATTGCAACGTAATTTTTCATTACACGATGAAATACATCTTTCCGCTATTCAACCAACCCAATTTAAGCATTCATATACAGTTAGTAAGCCGGAACTGTAATCTTACTTCTGAAAGAATTCACTCTTAAATTTTGAGAAATAATTTGATTAATTACATACATAAACTATGAATCGTACAGGTACAGTTCTTTGAACATGTTTTATGTACTACCTACAAGGAATCTAGATGGACAGAGTTTGGACGCTACTTTTCGAACCCCCTGAATGATATGAATTTTAATGAATTCAATTGGTCTTCAATTTGTCTTTAATGTTGAATTGGTTTTGAATTTGTCTTTAGTATTGAATTTGTCTTTAATGTTGAATTGGATTTGAATTTGTCTTTAGTCTTGAATTTGCCTTTAGTCTTGAATTTATCTTTAATGTTGAATTGGTTTTGAATTTATCTTTAATCTTGAATTTGTCTTACCCCATCATTTCAATCTGTCTTTAAGGAGCAGAACTTTTAATTGAGAAGCAAAACAAATGTTTTTTTATTTCCTCAATTTCAGAAGACGTTTGAAGGCAATTTACAAAATCATTTGTGTAGTATCGTTTCAATGCAAGCAAAAGTCACCGTCGATAATTCAAATATTAAATAATTACAATACATTTTATTAATCAATTTCAAATTTTAATCTTATTAGGAGAATTATCTTTGAATTCAAGCGAATTTATTCATAATCCCGACTATAAATTGAATTTGCACATATTCCTGTTTGCGAGTTGTCCTTCATTTATTGGTAATGTTGTGAATTTAATCAACACCTTGAGATGCGAGTGTAGAGGGGAATTAATACGAACAACTTCGCTGAACTTATACGACTCAATTATTCATCCAAAATGTATTAAGTGCATCAGCTAGACCTTGGTTAATAGAAAGTTCTGCAGCAGTTAGTACATAATATACGTCATTATATCGAGTTTTATTCGCATTTCTCATTATAAATAATTAATCACCATTGTTAATGTTCAGTTAGTCAAGCGCAAATTTCGCCAAGTGGAAACTTTTGTGACAGACACACAAAATATGAATCAAAGTTGCTTGCTGTAAGTAGTTACACATTGTATTGAATTCCTTTTGAGAATGAGATGAAAGTGACAGGAAGTGGTTGCAGTTAACGATATTTTGCATGAGCTCGGTAACAATAAAGGGTGATTACGCTTTGTTAACCCTCTGGTACTTCTAACTGATTTAGAATAAAATAAAACTAGTAGATATATTTTGTTTAGTTAACGCATGTTGCTAAACACGTCTTTAAATGAAGTATTTTAAAATTTATGTTTAAAGCTAAACTTCGGAAATTTTTAAATTGTGGGTGTTGATATAGGATTTCCTTAAAATGAATAAGATTTTCCTCCTCTCTCCCCCTCCCAAAGGAAAATAGATTCTAAAGAAAAATATTTTTGAAACTTACCATTTGGCACATCATAATATTAGTTCGAATTTTTTTTTCTTGTAGCATAATGTCATAAATTAATATGCTTTATTTTTACAATAATAAAACACAATTCTTAACGCCAGCAAGGCGGGTTATTACATCGGTTTACTACTCAAAAATTCTTGGATACTCTATCATTTTACTGATAATTATCCGTTACTTCTTAAGGAAGCTGCAAACAATTTTGTCTTTTATGTATGAATCTTTTTTAAGAACACGCAGAACATGCTTTGCTATAAACTTTTGTGTTTTCGTACTAAATTCTTTATCTGCTCAAATCATAGAATTCTACTAAAAATAGATAAAAATAAATTAACAATTTACTCTTTCAACTATCATTTTATCATTTTTCTTTAATCATAGATGTAATAATTTTAATCATAGTCGGATTTGTTTGTTTTTTGCACTAAGTTTGTAAATCCTTAGATTTCCGACACATTTTGCTTGTAATTTTTTATACCTAAAGAATAGCTTCACAAAAAAAGTCTATTTTGTTTTGCTTGCTATATTGTAAACTATTTCTTTATTATAACATTTAAGATGACACAAACCTCTAAAACTCAATTTTTGGTCAAAATATCATTTTTCGTTTTTGGCCTTATATTAAGATTCAATCTTTTGTCTTTGTAAATCTGTTTAAATTTTGTTTCTATCTTAATTAGAAGCCGAGTTACAGCTTTTTCAATATTACTTAATCATAAATTTCTCGGACCCGAAAAAGTTTCTGCTAACCGGAAGTGGCCGATTGTTTGTTTACGTTTCTCTTTCATAGTTTATAACATAAAATATTATAATTAATATACAAATATTTAGTCAGAAATTAAAATAGAACATTTCAGAATAAAACTAAATGTATTTGGAAATACATTTTTCATTTTTATGTGTAAAACCTGGCAGCAAGTTTGTTGTTTTGACTTTGTTTTACATATGCGTTTGATTTTCAGAAAGAATTAACAGCATACAAAAGTTTATTTGATTGTTTTATTTTAACTTAAAAATGGTTAAAGGTATTTCTAGAAAGCGCAAGCGGCAATTTAATGGTAATAAATTCACAAACACTTCGAAAAAGAATAGCACTTCAGCAGTTCCTGAATGTACAGCTAGCTGTTCAAAGTTGGGAAATGAGAGTTTCTCAACTGCAGAAGAAATTCCTGGTCCTGTGTTTGGTAACAGAATCGTTGACCTTAAACTTATTGTGGAAGCTTTTGCTCAACTTTACTGCCCAAAATGTTTTGCTGAAAAAGTAGAACTATTCGAGAATTCCACATATGGATTGTGCTCCCATTGTACACTAAAATGTAAGTGTTGTGACTTTTTTTTTGCATTTGCTTCATCAAAAAAAGTTGTAAATGCACCTGTCATAAATACCAGGATAGTATATGGTATGCGGCAGATAGGCAAAGGTTTTGCTGAGGCATTTAAATTATACTCAACATTAAATTTGCCTCGACTAACCAAAACTGCTTACAAAAATCAGGAAGCAAAGCTTTTAAAAGCGATTCAGGAAGTAGCTGAGGAATCCATGATAAAAGCTGCTACTGAAATTGTGGAAAAAAAACATAATCTCTCATCCGATATTGTAAAATGTGGCATATCGGTGGATGGCACATGACAACGAAGAGACTATATATCTATGAATGGCTGTGTTGCTGCAATATAGTTGATACTGGTAAGGTGTTAGACATAGAAGTTATGTCGTCCTACTGTCCAACATGTAAGAGACTTCAGACTATGCCAAGAAACTTTGAATATGAGTCGTCAAAAGCCGACCACATATGTTAGTGTAATTTCACAGGCTCTTCATCAAAAATGGAAATTGTGGGGGCTTCCCGAATACTTCTTCGATTTGAAAAACACCACAGACTGCAATACACTCAATATTATGGGGATGTCAACTCAAAAGCTTCCATTAGTATGAAAGACACTTATGGATTAAGCAGTGTGACCAAGTTTGAGTGCATTGGTCATGTACAAAAGAGAGTGGGCTCGCGTCTGAGAAAACTGAAAACTAAAACTAAATGACTGTGTGGTAAACGCAAATTAACTGATAATTTTATTGACAGACTTCAAAACTACTAAGGAATTGCTGTTCGCTGCAATGTCGGTAACTTAAATGCCATGCAACAAAATGTAATTGCTGCTTTATATCACTGTGCATCAAGTGATAAGAAACCGATGCATGGTCAATGAACAATAGGGAAAGAAACCTGGTGTTTTTTTCAGCGGGGAGTGGCAAATGGAACAAAATGTTCCACAAAATATGCTGGGTTTTCAAATGATGTTTTAAATAAAATTAAAGCAGTATATTTAGAACTTTGCGACAAACAGATCTTAAGTAAGTGCTTGCACGGACGCACGCAAAATGCCAACGAGTGTTTTAATGGAATAGTTCGGCAAAAAGTACCGAAAGAAGTATTTGTTTCGCTCAAAACAATTAAATTTGTGTCGTATGATGGTATTGTACACTTCAATGAATGATTAAATGGGCGTCTAAAAGTTTTTAATAAAATGAATATAGAAAACACTGGGATGTGTACCTTACGGGGATATAAAGATTTAGATAAATACAGAATCCATGAATAAATTCGTAATGCATACCCCAAAACAAAGAAAAACAGGAAAATTTTAAGAGCACTTAAAAAGAAAAAAAAATTAGTGTTTTAGAAGTCAAAGCTGGGGAGAAGTATAAATTTGGTGCATTTTAATAAGAAAATAAGTGTTTATCTTGTAATCAGAATAGTTTAATGCTATTTTTGTCGTTTTCTCAAAATGAAATTTTTACATGTTTTCTTACCGCAAAACACAATATCTCAAAACGTTATGCTTGAATGATATAAAAATTTTATAGGTATGATTTTTAACCATTCTTAAGAGTTTGTGTTGAGTAGAAAATTTTATATAGCAAAAAAATTAAAATTACAATAGCTTTTAAACAAAATGTCAACGTATAGAAGCTCGAAACACAATAACTTCCCACGTAATAGTTATATTACCAAAATAAAAATCTATTCCCTAGATAAGGTTGTATGCTATATTATTCAATTTACAAAATGTCAATATATTTATTTTATTTTCAGTTATCATGTTTTGCGTAAGGTCTTATTTTTGCTTATTTTTTTTTACAAAGTACCCCGTTGACACTAAAAATGTGCCCTAACAAAACTTTTCTTGGGTATTTTTCTAATTTTAGAGACCCATAAGGTCGTAAAATATGCATTTTCAGGCAAAATTCAGGTTAATTGAAAAAATTTTCTTCGAAGGTGTTCTGTTACCTTAATATTTTATACGCGCAAAGCACAGGCGTAATAATTGAATAAAGTTGGTTGGGCCATCAGCTGGAAAGCTGCGCCTTAAGCGCTTGTAATTCAACGTACTTGAACACGTTCACGACAGAGAATATCAGGGCCCACATTCTTCTGTCTTTTCGGAAGCAATGGAATACAGATACATGGAATGTTGAATAAATTGCAAACGAGAGACAGAGACTTATACCCACTATACCCCTTTATTTCGGTGAAGGTTTCAATTACAGATTTTACCATTAATTTATTATTGACATAGATAGATATAGCCATGCGAACAGAGCGGTCCGTCCAATAGCGAAGCGAGCTCTGGTAACGCTGCGGCGCACAGTGGGCAGTTTTCCCAATCAGGCGCAAGGAAAGTCCAAAAATGAAATTGTGCGAAATAAAACAGCAACCCACAATTTATGGTCCTAATAGGTTCAGCCATGTGGAAAAAAGTTTTTGTCACTACGCGAATGGAAATTGTCAACAATTATTGGTTTAAATCGGGTATGTTCTTGCTACAGTAAACACTTGCGAGAACCCCCTATTCAGTCGCAAGTCCTACCGTTTCGTCTGAAAAGGAATTTGCAGATTTTAGCGGGGTGTTTTTGAAAATAGATACCATGAGTAAGTAATTTCTTCATTTGACTTTCAAATTAGGTTCAAGTTCGATCAAAATTTTTAAAAACGTAACATTTAGTACAGCATGTAACTCCTACTAACGTATATCAGTTTTTTGTGTTTAATGGACTAGGACTTTTGGGATTGACACGGATGGATCACAGTAACATTTAAGTCATATAGAGCAGAGATATAGACTTTTAATTTAAAACCAAATTTAGCTGCTACTACCAGCTACTCCCAAAGTTATGATTTTTTTCAGCGTTGACCGATGGTATTACTCGCCGTGCCTTATTCCCTGTATGGAAAGAAGAGCAAGATACCAGCGCAAAACTAATGATGTCTTGAGTTTACCACGGACTTTTATAAATATGAAGACCAGCAGCAATTAAAATTTAGAAAAATTGCTAAAAATTTCTGCTGGTTTGTAGTGGAAAAATGGATGAGGTGCCACAGAAATTAGAAGTTCTTCTCCAAGTCGAATGATGCTCGTGGTTGTCGAGGGAGTAAGATTTATACTATATTTTATCATTTTGAACAAAAATATGTAGCTAATATTTTAGAGTGGTATTTTATGTTTATTTAAGCTTATAATAATTACTTTTTTAGAATTTTAAACTTTAAAATGGTTTTTCTCAATTTGTGTTTTTTTGTATTTAAAATACTACTTCTTCCACAATTATTTACCAATCACTTCTATTTTGTCCCTGTGTCTTATATGTAATGCATGTACGAAAATTAGCGATCCATTTTGCTGTAAATAAAATACTTATTTTTATAAAAAAAATTTAAATGTGGGAAATATTAGGCTTTGAGACGAATTTTAACACATATATGTATGTATCAATATTTTATTATTTTTTTTCCTCCAAATCCCCAAAACTAACTGAGATATTGTAAAATTGATCCCTAAAGGTGTTTAAAAAACTTTCTCAGAAATATTACAGAAATTTCATGTTAAAAAATTAACACAAAAAGAGTAGGATTTTAAAAATTTTCAAATTTTTTAAAAGAAATTAAATTTGTAAAATTGTGTGAATAATATATCTTGTATCACTTTGTTAAATAAACATTATATGAAATGGTAAAATGTAATTTTTAAATACATAAGTAAAAAAAAATGCTTAAGGGATGCTGATTCCTTTTAAATACAACCTATTATCCTTTATTGTTGATGTACAATGCTATGCTTGATTGTATTTGTTTAACCTTGAGCAATTATTTAATTTAATTTTTTCAACTTGCCACGCTATTTCTTGTATATATTCTCCTACATGTAAATTACTGCTTCTGTTAATATCCTTAGATCCTTGTTCAAAAACTAGTTCCCCTTAGCAATAATTTATTCTTGATCAAATTCAAATTTGACATAAATTAGTTAAGACCCTATTAACCTTATTTGCTAGTAAAAAACAGAAAAGAATATCTAGTTTACGTTAATTACTATGATTTTAGATCATTATGAAGACTTTAAAGCCATAAAATAATTTCCGTGCACCAGATTGGGAAAACTGCGCACTCCAGATTTCTTTCACCAAAAGACACACCCTCTCTTAAAGGGTTTCAAAGGCCGCTCTCTGATTGGCCCACTCAAAGTCACCTTAATTTGTATTAATAGCCACCCGTTCTGGGCAACTTTCAGACGAGGAGATAATTCCGACGGTGTTGGTTCACTGCGCCGCTCGCTTTTCTTTCCCCCAACCTGAAACCAAGTAGGTTGTGGGCCAGTCTGCGATTGACATAGAAACATTCATATAACTAAACATAAATGGCATACACATACAAAATTGAAATAAAATATTTTACAACACCTTCCACATCTAAATTTGCCTATCTTTTCACACACAAACTTAATTTTAAATTCCTTATTATAATGTATTTTCTCTCATTATGGATAGCTTAACTGTAATTTTTATATCACTAAATGCAGCAAATGGCTAAGGTAAAGCTGAAGCCAAGTAATTCTACATATTTCCAATGACAGAGTTTGAGCTTCCCTGCGGGAATTAGGGGTGCTCCTAGATTTTATTCAACTTATATATAGCCATGCACTACCCCTCAAGCATGAAAATTCAACTTCGTCGATCCTCTCAAATAGAATTTTGCCAGATACTATATTGAGGGTTCCTAGAAATCCATATACTCGCAAAAATATCCATAGAGGACGTAGATTGTAATCGAAAAGAGAAGACTGATGACTCCTCGCTGCGATGTTGTATTTGGTTGGGTATTGGGAGCCATCTTGAATTCGTTATGCTTGAAGAGTAATAAAGAACTGATTTTTTAAGATGATGCCCTCCTTCATTTACCAGCAGGCATGGAGCATATATATATATATATATATATATATATATATATATATATATATATATATATATATATATATATATATATATATATATATATATATATAAGCGTAGTTTGCCTTCGCTGCAAGCATAATTATAGTTAACCTTTTACATGCCAGTGAAAAGTTCGTAGTGAAAAGTTGACGATGTGCTGTCTGCAGCACAAAATCTGTACCCCACAGCGAACTTTTATGTGCAAAATTCTGCAAAGATGTTTTAAGCTTTTACCAAAAGTGTCACATGCATTGAAACATTTCTAAGGATTTGTACATGAAGTAATCATAAATATTTATTTTAAATGAGCATATAAATCAAATATAACCAAGAACAATTGTTTCTTTTTTTCTCTCTTTTCTTTAGGGGGAAGCTTAGAGCTGCAGACCATTTCCTTTGTACCACAATAGTTCATGCTAAATAGGCTACACAGACATAATAAAGCATTTTTTAATCAAATGTAGAATCTTCAACTCATTTATCTCTTTACTACAATGCTCGCCTTGCTGCACAATTCAAATATCCAGTGTTTCAGCCAAACAAATAAAAGAAGGGTACTAGTTTGATATCACGGGGCACGCGCCAAGTTGTTGTTTATGTTCCCCAGGAAAGGCGATAACATTGCAATATGTTGACCTTGATATTTTCGCAGTCTTAGGAAATTTCAGTGCTTTTTAACTGCTATCCATTATTAATTTTAATATATAGTATTTGATTATTATATTAATAACATGATATAAAAATACAATTATTATTATATGTAATCATAATATTTATTATTTATAATTTTTACTTTATATAAGTATTCTTACGTAAATTTTTATAATTTTGCAATACGAAGATTATTCTTCTTATAATTAGTATCAAATTATATCATATAATTATTATATATTATATATAATAATCATTATTAAATCATACTAAATAAGTATTCTATTTAGTTACCATTAAATTATAAGATTATTATATGCTGAATAATATTATTTGTACATGTTACTTTTTATTGTATTATATAGTTATTCATTATTTATTTATTGATTGATCTTGGATATTTTCTATCTCTCCCTGTATTCTTCTTTGTAAATATATTTCAATGTATTTCAAAACAATTTTTTAAATCTATCTTAATGATTTGGTACCGCTAGGCCGCCATCTTGGATTCCATTCCAGCGACAACAAGCGCTGCTTAACGTGATTAGTTTTTCGCGCCGAGCAGCGCTAGACGCCTTGCCCAGTGATATCTAGTTCCAAAATTAGTACACGCAAATTCTATGAAAATTTGCTTGCGTACTTTTTTAAACACATGTGTATTTACCACTTTTTGTGCTAAAATTCCATCTTTAAAGAAATGAAATTCAAAGTGATAATGACTGTGTGTGTCCTGTTTCATAAAAGAAATTTTTAGCTGCCGAGAAGAGAACAAAAAAAAATCG
The DNA here is from genome assembly GCA_019973935.1 of Trichonephila clavipes. Lineage (NCBI taxonomy): Eukaryota > Metazoa > Arthropoda > Arachnida > Araneae > Nephilidae > Trichonephila > Trichonephila clavipes. The sequence goes on along the minus strand of BMAU01017670.1, from coordinate 71,523 downwards.
AATTAGAACATATTTTATAAAGCCGAATTAAGCAAAAGAAGGCTGAAAACTTTTTTTTAACTTAATATAATAATTGCATATTTGGCAGATAGATATGCAATAGTTTGATATGTATATATGACATTTTATGAAACAATTGAAATTAAGGAGTTTAATACGTTTTTTAAAAGACTATTATTCCTCTGTTTAAAATGCTTAAAATTTTTTTCATAAAATCAAATTTTTATTTTAGTTTATATTAGTGTTCTCATACTGGGGGGGGGTTACCTCACCAAGAGGGTGTAATAACCCAGAGAAGGGGGATGCATGAGCATATCGAAAAATTGAAGTAAAAACTTTAAAATAATTATCAGCTTACTGAAAGGAACGAAACCCAAATAAATCCTGATATAATAAAAAGTAACATACATATTTACATTGATATAAGATACTTTAAATATATGAGTACGGCAAAAAGTATTTAATGATTAATACATCAAAACTAAATTAAAAAATAATTTAAGTAAATACTAGTGACTTTTTTTTGTTACATGGGGTTGTCATATACAAAATTATTTACAAAATATAATACTTATCTTGGTCATTTATGTAGTTTATAATTAAAATATCATGGTAGCTTTAGCGGTGAAGTACATTATTATTGCACTCCGAATATAGTTGTATGAGGAGGACACGATGAATATTATGACTGAAAATCGGGTCACAAATATGGAAAGTTTGAGAAAGTTGACATATATGAAGATTTGAAAAACTCATAAATGAAAACCATTTTAAATCTTCAATGAATGGTATAAAAAGAAGCGAAAATTCATTTGAGATGGCGAACTTGAAATTTGATATTTTTCAAAAACTAATTTCCCATTTTTCAAATGTTTTTTTTTTTCAAATTGTCTCAGGGATTACGTATAAAAATAAATTAAAAATACAAGGAAATAAGGGAATTTATTTAAATCTTGATTTGTCTTCAAATGTTTTCATTTGTTTTGACAGAAGCAGAGGCTGCTATATTGAAACCAAGTTATTCTCTTAAATTGGATTCATTCTCACTCAATTTTCATTTCTCTCTCTCTCTCATTCTCCTTTTTAGATATAAATATTACTTTTAAATTTATACAAATAAAATATATTTATAAAAGTCTTCTTCAAGAAAGAATGGGAGTAATAATAAAAGTAAAAGTATCTATTTTTTCTGATAACTTTATTAAATTTATTCCCTGTAGAAGGTAAATATGTCAAATTATCATTTTAAAATTTCTTTAAGAAAAATCAAATATTTGAATTTTTAAAAAGCTCTTTTATGGAATTTTGATTTTTTCATATATTATTTCTGTTGCATGTAAGTATCGGTATTTCTCGTATTATTGGTAAAAACACTTGTAGGAAATTGAAAATTTGTTTCTGTAATAAAATTCAGCAATTATTTTTGTAGACGAGACTGAAAAAAAACATTAGGTCTAAAAACATTAATTAGAATTTTTTTAGTAAAATAACTACAATCTTTAGACCTAAACTGCTTTTAAATTCTACAAAATGTCTACAAAACATTGGTATGTAATATATTGAGGAGTCAAAGGTAATGCCATAGCAATGAACAGATTCTCAGATTTTAGAAGTATAGCTTAAGAAATTTATAAAGGTGTAATGTGTTTTCACGGCTTTCTCTCTCTCTCTTCTCATTTCTACTCAACTGTAAATTTTTCCGACATTGCTAAAACTGCACGAGGAGAATTATTTTTGTAGACACGCTGCTAATTGAAGTTTAACACATGGAGTATTCCATATTTCGGAAACTCTTAGGGAAGGCATCATACGTGGGTCTTCAATGTCAAGAGTTTTCGAAGAGTATATACTTTCAGATATTATTTTTTCTCATGGAAGACATAGAGGGACTGAAAAAGTTCATTATAATGACCACGACAAACGACGTCTGCGTATGATTGTCAGCGCTACTGGACAAAAAGCATTGAGCAGTAGAACAGCAATAAATAATACTGGACATAGGATAAGAATGTGGACAAAGCATACAAATTTAGTGTTGATGGGAATGGCAGCAGAAGATTGTCTCAAGTGCATTTACTAAGAACGAGTCATCGGCTGCAATGCCGCTATTGGTATCTTGGATATATCAATGGGACTGGAAAAAAATATTGTTGGATGAATGAGTCACGATCCCATATAAATAGCTTAAGGCAATATTTCAATGCTGCTCATAAGCAATGAGGCTATTAATCTAAGTTGTACACAAGATATTGTGCAAGTTGACCAGGTATTCTCTATTGAGGAAGATTGCACAGATTTCCTTGTGAAGGATTTGGCTGCCTAGATGGCCATGGTAGCCTAATGGTTATGGTAACGAACTCTTGGTTGGTGTTCCGTGGGTTTGAGTCCTGGTGCCTCTGAAAACTCCAGTGTAAATGCTCAGTTTCCTTTCATTGGTGCGGTAGTTAGGAGACGGGGTACAAGCTCAGCTGTCTTTCTCGTCACTTGACCGAGATACAAAATTACGAACTACGTCACCATTAGCCCGCTTGTCATCTTGTAATGCGACATATAAATATTTGAATAATAATGATTATAGGTTGTGAGGCCTGAATTCCTTCTAACATTTGTGACACATTATCGAAATGTAAGCTTGGGCATACAATCCCCTGCACCGCGTTCAATTTCACAACTACGGATGACAGCTGTCAACAAAGAAAAAAATATTTCTTAATGCTATCTCCCCCGACTAATGTTACACAAATATATAGCTTACAGTACGCCGCGTCAGAAGAGCTTAATATTAGTAATATTAGAATCATTTCGCACTTTAGTGTACAATAACAAAGATGTGTATCGTATATAAGCATATGAAGTACTAATCTACTTACCATTGATTTAAATCATTCCATATTCATAGAAATGGCAAAGATAGCAATATCAACAGCGTTGATAATTCTTATTTAATAATTTATTTAATTATTTAAAAATTTATTTCAAATAAACTTTTAAACAAAAAGTCAAATGAAATTGTAAAATTATTCTACAAATGTTAAGTATATTATCTATTTAACATAACACATGAATATGCCATGGAAATATTTTAACAGAATTTGAAGGGAATAAAACAAATTAAAAAATCCTTTTCCAAAAACAAATAGAAAATAAACAGACGAGTTTAATGATTTTCTTCGAAATACTTTTTGTTAAATCTTCTGAAAATAATTGCTTAGAATGCTAATTTTAGCAGCTGAATAGAACAGACAATTCACTAAGTATTTATCTTTTAATATAATTAAATTTTATTATGAGATATTGCTCCTGAATACACGAATTAAAAGTAAATTTAATTACTTGGAAAGAAACCTCTAATATGTGAAATTTTTCTTCCGAAAAAATATACATCTAGAAAAAAATTTGTTTATTTTTAATGGTTCCAAAATTAACCCTGTTATTTTAACATTAGGCGTGAAGACAGGTTTAATAAAAACAATCTTCCTCAATTAAAGATTCATTCATTTTCATAAATTGGTGTTTAATGCAGTGGTTCTCAAACTTTTACTACTGGTGACCCAATTTTCAATCATAATTTTTATCGCCCCCCCAAATAATAAAGTATTGAATGCAAAAAATGCACTTCTTTGGGAAACACTAAAGCTACAATACGCAAAATTAACAAGATAAGTATTAAATTTTGTATATGTTACTTTTAAGTAATATATATATGTGGCATGCAGCCAAAAAGCAACGCAGTCTTCGCGCGCAGGCGCAAACAGAACCGAAACTGTAAAAACAGAGACGCTTGACTTGGAATACGATGCGCGAAGGCGTTACCTTAATATCATCGTCAAACAAATTAACTACCTTTTAATAATTTTTTGTTTAATGTTAAAATTTGTATATGACCAACGTATTGGACCCCTTTTAAGTAATATATATATATATATATATATATATATATATATATATATATATATGTTTACTTTTTAGTTCGATTCACAATAAAAGCGCGATTTTTAGTTTTGTTTTAAAACTATAATTTATTTTATAATTTTTTTTTACTATACACGATAAAAATCACAATTCCAGTGAATAATATAATTAAGAGAAAATATATTTACCTACTTTCAAGGAATTTTCAATTTTTTTCTTTGAAAATTTTAGAAAAAAATCCAATCAAATTAAAGAAAATGTTCCAAATGGGCGTGTCCTTAATAAAAGACATAAATACCAGACACTTTTTGCTAACAATACAGGAACCTTATTTTCCAGCAAAACTGTCATATTTTGTTCACGTTTTTGTAGTTTTGCTGTCGTTTGATGATCTACAAATAGCATTTTGAACTTTTCTTCCTTGTGTCTTTTTGACAAGATGAAGTGCTACATTATGGCTTCATAGTTTTCTTCAAAGAGATCTTTAGGCAGCATTTGAAAAGTTCAAATCAACTCAAACATTTCATGTCTAACACTTTTCTCCTCTTACTTTTGCTATCTTGATTAATATGCATTATTTCAGCAGGTTTCTTCAATTGCTTGATCAGTTTCAACTTCCTTCAATAGGGATCACAGATGCCCATTTTTTTATATTCTGCTCATTTACATTTATAAACCATATTAAGTCGTACAACACAGCAATCAAAACCACAAAATGTTCAAGGAGAAAGTGTAGCATGTTCTAAGAAATAATTGTGTAAAACATTTTTCATTATACATTATATGTTTCAGAATAATCATAAAAATACACCTTGGCCAAATAATACTTCAAAGTGCTCAATATGCTTATCCATATATCATAAAACTCATTCACATGGGAAAAAAGCAACAGAAAAATATTATTTACAACTTTTCTCAAAGAAAAGGAGACGAAGTAAAACATACCAGTATGTTTGAAGGTCAAATATATGATAATCAAAAGTAGTACTTTAGGGGTTAGAAGAAACGTAATAAAAATCTGTCATCGTGGGATTACAGTAAATCAAACAAAATGTCTTTTTTATTTGGTTATAGGATCAAAGATGACTAATTAGTGTTTGAAGTGGAATCTTTTATTTTTAATGATCACCAGATGATAAAAATAAATTTTATCAGTGTAAATGTGTATTTTTTATTATGTCAGAAATCATTTTGTTTTACTTCATTCCAAAAAATTATTTTTTTAAACCTTTTATTTTCTATATGCTCGCGCCCCACAGTTTGAGAAACACTGGTTTAATGCCTTCTAGGAGGATTTTCTCGAAGTATTTTACAGTGATTAATACATTATATTCTTAATATTATAATATTTGACTACGTTCGGAATCATGATTTGTAAACTTCACACAAAACTCATTTGAGTTACGATCAATAGGAATAATAATGGGTGTATTTTGTAATTTTTTTTACTCTGATTGATTAAAATATGAATAAATCCACAACTAAGTTAGCTATACGTTTTAAAAATCCTAGTTCAGGATCTGCAGAGAACTGTAGTCAAAATACTATTAATATTTAAGCCTTTCATGAAAGACAACAGTTTTAAAGATGACATTATTTTTACTTCGTTTTTTTTTGCCAAAAATTGCATTTAATTATTTTTTATTGTAATAATATTAAAACAATTGTGTATACGTATATTCTAATTCAAGTGACAATAAAGGCTAAAATAATTATTCCTTTGTAGGCGTTTTCGAAATCATAACTTTGAACAAAGTCATATACCATCAAATGTTTTTGAGAATCTCAGATTTTATTGGATACGGATTGGTGATTTGGTTTTATTATAGTAATGCAAAAGATTTTTCGCTTAGAAGGCATTAAATCTTGTTTAAAAAATAGTTTGGCTTTGTAAAAAGTTACGTGTAAAATTAACGTGATGCATTACTCAAAAACACTTTTCAATTTAGTGGACTATACATAGTTTTACCAATACTAGTTCTTTAAAATTTGCTTCCAAATAATGGAAAATACTAGAATAAAATGAATATAAACTTAAAGAAATTCTAAGAATCATAAATTTGACTCTGCTCTTGGAGTCAGACATTTAAATAAACCATGATTTTTCATCCTTTACATCTTCAAAGAAAAATAATTTATGTAACGAAAAAGGAATCAACGATGCTGCAGTCCCCCCTCCCCAACACTTACGTAATAAGACGTAGATGGATCAAACAAACTTTTTTCTCCACCAGAAATTCTTTTGAAATACTTTTTATTCCGTTTAAATGTGCACTGGATACTCAAAATTTAATTTGCTTCATGTGTGCTATTAATATTTATAAGGCGTAATAACATGTGCTAGGTAAAAGTATTGAACTTTTATATAGAAAGTTTTTATACAAAAACGGAAAATAAGTTTTCAAGTAGTGTTTTTGCTTCAAATTTTGCTTTTTAAAAATAAAAATAGTCTATGCTTTTTGGAGAGGATAAGGTAAAAATAACATGAATTATTTTTCATTTTTGTGGATAATGTCCGCAAAATGCGGATATTTCCTAAATAAGCCTTTATTCTGAACGGGCTTGTTACCTTACTTTTTGTAACCTCTACGTGTGTATAAATTATAATTTATATTTTACAATATTTTTTCATTAAGTTCAAACAAATTAGTATATTTTGAAAGTAACATTGTACTATATCACTGGAAAATCGAAAGAGAACGGTTACGAGGGCTTGCACGCTTGGCAGATGTTAAAAATATGGTCACCAAAAAAGGCTTGCATTTGTCATTCTGTGGTGGCTATTTTAGCTTAATTGATCATAGTCACAGACTTTCCACCAGTGTTCTCGATTCGCGAAATCCAGTCCTTGTGCAACTGTAGACCCACTGTGTCTAAAGGGCTTGATGCACGTGAAATCTGTCGTGGCTCAGAGTCTTAACGTTGGAGTGATGTGAATATTAGGAGAGTGGGGTGCTAGAAGAAGGGTTGTCCTTGCCACTTGATTGATGTTCTAAATTACAATGTCTATTAATTAAGGATATTGATTTTCATGAATTTGTAAGAAAGTTGGAATACGCATTTTCTTTCATCCATCTCTAATATAATCCATATGTTATTATTAATATTAGTATATTTACTTTGCATATTTTTATTACGTTCACGCACATGTATTTATATCGGGCAGTTACCTTTAAATTTGTATTTTGTTATTTTACTGTCTTCTACTGTTTAAAATGTAAACTTTGATTTTTTCAATAAAGTCTGGAAATGGGGGTGGTTGTGTTTCCCGAGGGATCGATTTGAGAAGCCCTTTTCGGGTGAGCTTGGTTCCTTTGGGCAGTCTGCTTCTTCGAGTGATCTCGGTTCGCTTGGGTAATCTCTGTCAATATCTCTCAACCAAATACAGATCTGAAAACATTCCTAACCTTTTTTTTAAAGTTCACTAAGATGAATAATAGAACAGATACGATATGTAGTGTTGTTCAGCTGGAGGAATTATTGTTGTTTTTACCTAATAGGTGTGAGGTCATCTATTTTTAAAATATTTCGTACGCGTCGGACCCCTTTCTTGCTTAAACCTTCACCTGGTGGAGTTCTAACTTAAATGATAAAAAAGGAAAAAATAAAACTAATGCATTTAAAGGAAATTTGCTGCATTTAATAAAAATAAATTTTTGTCAATGAGATACAGGGTTTTAAAATATTGTATAAAAAGCAAAAATCTTACTATAAAAAGTTTATTCTCCAAACCAAATGGAAAATTTGGGGTAATTCTTTCCAAAACTGAAAAACTTTTATATGTATCTTTTCCTCTCTTCTCCCAATTTGACATTTACTTTAATAATTATTTTCATCCCGTTGTGTTGTTACCAACGCTACCTGATCGGCAAAGGCCAGGTTGAGGCTCACGAAATTCATCATGGCTAAGAGCTAATTGACGCATGTCGTTATTTGTAGCTTTGAGCACCATGCAGTCGACCTTTCGACATGGCTCGGGGATACAATTTAGAGGGAGAACAACTTGGGTGTATTCAGAGGCCTCCCACCTCTCTTCCTCTTCCACCAACCTCACGAGAGGACTTGCGGCTCGACAAGTATTTAGAGTACCCACATGCCGCGAAGGCACTATACACATTTACAAACATCCATGTCTTCTCTAGATTTCGAACCCAGACCCTACGGCCCAGCAGTCAGCATCACTTACTACTATACCTGATGGGCGACTTATTTACATCCTAGGAGGTGGAGATTTGTGACGGACGCATCGCGTTTTCTACTAAAATTTCCTCTTGGGTTCTTTGGGGCCGAAAGAGGCAAATTCTTTCCAACCAAATCCAGAAGCGAAACGTGAACATGCAAATTAGAAACATTATAAATAGCAGAAGGTTAACGTAAGCGCATGACCTATTGAGATGTGATTATGCTAGTCTGGTTTAAGCGCGGGAACTGAAGAAAGAGAAGAAAGTCGTCATTCAGTTTGAAGCTATCCGTGGCATAACGATCAAGTCAAGGTGGATACAATTCCACGCGAACTAAACTTAAGAGGACTCGGTACCCTTTGAGAAAACTTTTTTTATTTATGCATTTAAAATTATATTTTATCATTTCATATAATGTTTCTATTCAATAAAACAATATGAGGTGTAATTTTGTACATAATATTCTCCCAATTTTAAAAATTTTATTTTTCTTTTTTAAAAAAATTGAAACATTTTAAAATCTTACTCCTTCTGTATTTATTAAAATTTTGACATGAAATTTTTTGTAACATTCTTAAGGATGTTTTAAACAACCTTAGGGATCGATTTTGCAATAACTTAATTAGTTTTGGAGAAAAAAAATCAAACGTTCTTAGAACAACAAAAATTCAACAAAAACCCCAATATCTTCTACATTAAATTTTTTTAAAAAACAGTATTCAGTTTGTAGCAAAATGGATCCCTAATTTGTTACATGCATGATATATACAACACAGAGAAATTTTTTTAAAAAAATTGGTCAATAATTGTGGAAGGAGTAGCATTTTGAATGCACTAAAGTACCGAAAAACACAAGCTGAGAAAAACCATTTTAAAGTTTATACTTCTGAAAAAATAATTATTATATAAGCATAAATAAGCTTAAAATAATATTTTAAAACATTAGCTATATATTTTTCTTAAAAATAATTGCATTTTCATATTATTTTAACCCATATTTTCTATAAATAATACATTTTTACACAGTAATAATTGCACATAAATATCAAGAAAACTCGAAGAAAACGTTAAAAAAAATTTCCTGTTACAACAGAAATTTTAAAATCTTTTGCTTCACATAATATTTAAATGATATATTTGTATGAAAAAGATATGATAAACAAGAACTGAAATTATGAAATTATTAATATAAAATGCCTAAATTATAAATATTTACATGTACACATTTTACAAAAAAAATATATATATATATATATATTATTGTAATACCTTAGAAATATCCTGATTCATATGTAACTCCTTCCCTTTTTTTAATTAATTTCTCTCTTTTTAAAATAGCTTTTTTTATCAATTTGCGTGTATGATGGTATTTCGTATTTTCCCGTCTGATTCGGAATAATCTTTTACGAGATTCGAGCAGCACACCAAGATCATGCGAACGTTTCCCCAAAGGTATGTTTAATGCTTTTTGGTCTCCCTGACAGTACGTAGAGTGCCTTTGTTGAATTCACAATTCTCTTCAAGCACGGGATTTTTCACTCTGTTTTTACACACAAATGTTTCTTTGGGACACTTCGAGCAAATCATGTTGTGTAAGCTTTCATTAGCGTTTTGAGTTCCGCAATTAATGCACCGTTCTAAAAGTTCATTCGAAGCAAGTCGTTGATAAATAGAAAGGATGTGTGGTAAAAAACTTTCATTGATTGGAGTCCCACCATGTTGTTTATGCAGACTTGGTTTTTGTCATTTTGCTTTTGCGGACTGGTAAGAACACCGTGAGTCAGCACCGATTGGACATTTCGAATGCTGAGGTTTTTGGTCTGTCCAAATGCTGTGATGTAAAGTAGCATATATCGCCTTTTCATGGCAGGAACATTGCCTTTGTTTTGTACTATGGCTTTCTGGTAGTATAAAGTTAACTTTTTAATTGTTGCCTCTTTCAATGTGTCATGGTCTTTTCCTCCTAATGAAATGCCACGGGCTCTCGATTCCTTCACAGCATTTCGTAGACGAGTGCCCAACCTTTTACTGACATGATTAATGCCCTCCTCTTTTTTATTTCAAATTTATCCCCATACACATTTTTTCTGTTAAGTATATATATATAATTGAAGGTTTTACAATCACCATAAGACAATAATGTGGAATAACGAAATTCCCTTTCTTGGGATCTTTCCCAGAAGATCAATGCTGCCTCTATTTCTATCGAAGTTGATGATCCAGAATGATTAATATGCAAGTCTTCCTATGACCTACAAACCAAACGTCATACGCTGCACTTGACTCCCCCAGTTCTCTTTTTGCCACAGAACTGTTGTGACATACCTTACACATGACTTCAAAATCAATTACATAGCCTGTAAGTATATCAATAACACAGGCTATGCCAATCAATGATATATGCCCACGTGTTAACCAGCTACCATCAAAGGAAACACTTATATCAACAACGGGAAGATCAGTTGGGGTACTTCGTAAGCCTTTATCAATTCACTATGTACTTCGCTCTGCAAAGTCTCTGGAGCAATACCGTAGGCTGTGTGAAGAAGTTAAGAGCATTTACTATATGTTCTCGATGAAAAAAAGAGATATATTTACTGCCTACAAAACTTTTCAATTGCAGAGTAACATTTTCCAATATTAGAGAATGCTTGCGTGATGCGTAAATTAATATCCGGAATAGTATTACCTTGCCTTTCATGAGACTTTTCTACAACACAAACTTTTTCAGCGCTAGAACTGCAGGTTAAATTTAACACATAGGAAAATCCTACCTCGTTTCCAAGTGCAAGCTTTAAAGTTTGTCATAGTCTGGGCATTTTAGTTTCATAAACATTTTGCTGATTTGCTCAAAGTTCACAATAATAAAATTTCCCACTTCAGAATGTCCAGTCTTTTCAGTAATTAATAACTGCTTAATTCTGATGTTAGGATCTAATATATTTTCTTCTGTGACACATGTATTTACAGAATCACTACACCAACGTTTGCTGTTCATTTGAGCAGAATGATTTCGACGTTTTACTCGTAGCATTTTTAAGACAAACCTTCAAGAGGTAGAAAAAGAAAGATAATACAATTCTCCGCAGTTTCAGCAACTGTCTTGAAGAGACAGCAAGCAGTAAAAATCTTGAAAAAGTCTTTTTTTTTTCAAAATAAAACGCAAGTAAAACTAGCACGATAATTGCAAAACAAACGAAACAAATGCGCCATCAACAATAACAAATAGCTTGCAGTTAAAGTTGTAGTCGCTAAAAAGTACGGTAAAGCTTTCAGTTAGGGTTAGAATAAAATAAATTTTTTTTGAAAATAATTGATAAAAAATAGCTTAAAATCAATGACACCTCTAAAAAGGGGGCGTGGTCGAATTTCCAAATTTGTTTGTTAACATTTTTCAAATGAAATTCTTTCCAATTTCTAATTTTGAGGCATACAAAAGTGATAGTATATAAATCGAAAGGTAATCTTTCAAAGAATATAACTAAATAAAAATTTAAAAAAAAAACGATAAAATCGTCATTTTTAGGGTACCAAGTTTTCTTAAGGTATTTAGGACCAGAGAGGATTGCGGTTAAACAAGAGATTAAGGTAGGATAATTCTCTCTCAAGTATGTATTAGTAACTGTGATACAAACAGAGATTAGAAATAGACAGGGAACTTAAATATAGTGGTTAAGATTGCGCTTATTTAGTAATACGTATTGTGTGTTTTCTCACCTCACAGATCTGCTAAGTTATAATATAAATATTATCATTGTTATTGTTAAAGTTAAGATCTTAATAAAAACATTTTAAAATCATGACAACGCCTGGTTCTTCATTCAATCCCTCATCTCTAGGTCACTAAGATAACTTAGGAGTAAGGTATCACCCACGGGAGAATACTTCACAGGTAGTTTTTCAGAATTTAAAGACCGTCAATGCTCCTGAACTCGATTGTACAGAATATGTTCTAATATTACACCTTTAATTATTAATATTTGTGCCTTAGGTTGCCTTATTTCCCTAATAAGTTAAAAATAAATAAAATTATTATTAAAACTAGATGATCCATTCACATTTAATTTATATCAACCTATTTGTTTTTTACCTACTTTCAGAAAAGTTATTCAACGTGTTTTTGCTAATAGAGACATCATTCTTGGTTAAATAAGCATAATATTATTTTCAAAAATCAGGTTAGTAATGAGAAGACTGCAATTGCGAGAAGATGACATGAACAATTTCATTTCTAATATTAAAACGAACAGGGGGCTCTGATCACATATCTGTGTTCCTTTTTGACTTTAAAAGGGCCTTTAACAATATATGCTGGCGGCTAAAATTTGAAATTTTTGAAAATTATAATATTGCCTTTTTTTCAAAAGTTTAATTATTCTTATTTGATGTATTGGTTTGTTATTTTTCGCGTAATCATAATTTTATGGTTAAACATGTAATTAATCACGGTTCTTCTCAGGGTTCTGCCCTCACACACGCCTTGAGTAACATTTACTTCAATCCTTTTTATTACAAAATTTTGTAGACGATCTTTCGTTTGTCACCACGGAAACGTCCCAAAAGACTTTATAGAATCACACCAATAAAAGCCTTGATCAAGACTTTAGTAAACACAAAAAAAATTAAAATTGTAATTTCTCCTGAAAAATTTACTTCTGTTACATTCAGACGTACAGCTCGTGGCGGTATTGTGTTTCGAAGGAAAAATCTATCTTTTAAATCTAAAATATTGCAACTAAAGTGACCCAGCTGGGTGGCGTAGTTCGATTGTTGCATGCGCAAGGTTGTGAGTTCCACCCCGATCAAAGTCTCTGGATTGTCATGATGTAGAAAATCAACTGCATCCATGTCGTATGATTTCGGCAGGTTAAAGATGCATAGATTGCCTTTTTGACTTGGATGATCTCTGTAAAATTGAGCTCCAAAGACGATTCCTCATTGACAGAACTTAGGGGCTGTTCTCTGGGGAGGAAGCTGGGTGTAAAAATTATATTGCGGCAAATCGTACACAACTATAAAATGACACACTTAAAAGTGATACCAACTCCCGAGGAATGTACTAGGTCTGCAATAGTAAATACCAATCAGTAGCCTCAATGGGGGAGGGGGGGGGAAATGATTGAAGTGATGGACTCTATTAAAATAACTGCATATCTTGGGCATATTTTTGACAAACGGTTCTAATGTTTAGCGATTTGGTAATAAAATAATTTGAGCAGCAATCCCCGTAAATATTGTCACAATTTTGAGCCATATTCAAGTGATGAGAATGACACCTGAACTGTCACCCCCTCTCCAATGTACCATATCACGCCAACGAGAATACTTTGATCTTAACAGATTTAACAAGCTATCCGCTTCAAAACCGCGGGTTTTCAGGGACATGAGACTCGAACTAAAGACTTGCCGGCCACAATGTCATGATTATGATCACTAAGATAGAGTGAATTCTCAGACGAAGTTTCGTCCATCTGTTATCAACTGTGATTAATAATTTGGAAATGTCTGACGTCTGGCGAACTTAAAACCCTAATTATTGCTAGACTTGAGAGTAGGATTGTTTAATGTAGCAAAACGAATATTTATAGGAAAATAAGTATACTTTATTATCTGGGTTTTAATTTTTCCGAATGGACAGAACCTAGATTTTTAGCGTAAATTTTACGACTGATTTCATTAGTAGAACCGTTAAATGAAGTGTAAATTCCTATAGAATAGTAAAGAAACGCAGAAAAGCACTCTGCTAAACGAAAATTTATTTCTAGCTTCGGATTTAAAATGATATTTTTTTTTTAAATAAAGTAATTTATTTCATGTGTTTTAACAAAACATGCATATGTACAATTTGTCAAAAATGCTTAAATTCTGGGAAAAACGGGAACCAGAAACAGGGGTTTGAAATATTTCATTCAAATTTCGTGGCAGTGTCAAGTTTTTTAACACCATACTTTTGTAAATGTTATTTGTACCTGATTACTTTAGTTTTACCTCTCAATCTGGGTGTTTGAAAGAAAACAGAAAATATATGCTGATTTACTGGTTTTAGCATGCTTATAATAATGATTACATAACGAGAAATGTTCTAATAACCTTTATAAACTAACATTATGATTTAAAGCAAGTAAAGATTATTACATGATTTAAGTTATAATGTACTTTTATATATATATATATATATATACTTGTCACTTATTTTTATTAAAATATTTATAAGGATTTTTCTGAATCACATTTCAATGCGTAATTAATGAATAGCAATTACAGAGAATAAAGAAATAAGCGTAAAACCAATTAATTGAAAATCGAATTATGAGTACCATTTTTCACAATGCTAGACATATTACTCAAAGAACATTTAAAATCCGTTTAAATTTCATCAATGTAATAATTATTTTTTTATTAATCAAGATTATTTAGATTGGATTAGCGTCTGTACACACAAAGTATTTTTTCTCGTTAGAGAAAAGAGTTCCAGGACGGTCTGTGTTAATAAGTATTTTTTTATCATTTATAATCCAGTTGTTATAATTTCCGTCCATATGAATATTAATTAATTATGGTTAAAGGGTGCTAATAACTTTTTCTCAAAGAAGAATGCTTGTTCAGATTAATTTTACATTATGTCGGATCAATATTTTTAAATCATCATTAATGGATTTAGGAGAAATGTTTTTAACTTTCACAAGAAAATTTATCATGAGATTTTCACAGTATTCGTACCAGAAATTTCTCCTCCCCCTCCCTAAAAAAAGGAAAATTATTTTTTAAAGAATAAATGTATTTTTTTTAAAAAAATGTCCTGATTTTTTTTTTGAATTTATAAAATAAATTTAATTTTACACTTTTTGCTTTTTGTCTGAATTGGACTAAAAATATATATACTTGATTTTTAGCGCAGTTTTATTTACTTCTATTCAAACGTCTTTGAAATAAACAATTTGTCGGATTCTAAGAAAAAAGTTTAGCCAAAAGAAATTGTATGAATTAAATGTTTCTTAAAATAGTTTGACAGAATGAATATTTTTTTCCTTTACAGTTGAAGTATCGATGGTAAAAGAGAGAGACCAAGAGAGTTCAGATAGAGTTTTCTTTTTTTTTTATTATGTAGTGAAAGATATGTTTACTCAGGATGTTTGTGCGTTTCTTATTTTAATTTTAGAATTTTTTGGAATTCTTAAATGAAATCTGTATTGATTGATTGAATATTAACGTCGCACTGTTCAATGAAATCTGTAAAATCTGTAAAGAGTTGGGGATGGGAATTCGTAGTATTTTTTTTTTAATTTTCTAAACTTCTCTCTCAAGAATGCGATAACAGTTTTTTTTATAAAACTTTGTTTAGACAAATTTAGGCAATTTTGGATCTAAATAGAAGAAGGAATTGTTATTTTTTTCATATGTTTAATTTTAATGATAAAATATTGAAAAATATCTAAGCAGGTGGAATGCTTTTCTAATCGAAGCTTAACGAAATGTATAAACTATATCTGTTTATCTATAAATATATATATATATATATATATATATATATATATATATATATATATATAAAAGAGAGAGAGAAGAAAATGGATTCAGTCCCTCATTACTCACGAAATTTCTCTGGTATATTACATACACAAACTTGAAGTTTTGTTAGCAAATTTCTTTCGTTGAATAGAGATCTGATAAGAACAGATTTTGCGAAAATCGATTCTCAAAGAGGGTTACGGGGGCGTTATTAGAGCAACAGACATATTTTAAAGAAGCATATTTCTTTTATTGAGTAAAGATCCGTTAAAAGTGAGACGTGAAGAAATCCTCACCCAAGGGAGGGGGTCAAGGGTGTTACAAATAAAAAAAATCCCTTTTTAGAAAAATTACAGCTATACATTTGTGAAATTTGATAATCATGTTTCTTTTGTTGAGTACTGCCAATAATGGGTTCGACAAAAATCGATTTCCAAGAGGGGTTATGGGGTGTTAAATGTAATAAAATTTATTTTTAAAATTATTAGATTTACAGAATTGAAATTTGGTAGACATGCCTACATTGGGAGCATATATCCTCCTAGAATATGTTTTGCAGAAATTCACTCCGAAGAGGATTTCAAGAGGATTGCAGGGACGTTATACATAAAACGAATTCCAGTTTTTAAACAATTAGGCACTACAGGTTCGGAATTGCACAGGCATATTTCTTTTGTTAAATACAGGTTCGTTAAAAATTATGTTTGAGGAAATCAAATTTGAGGAGAGAGCTATAGCAATGTAAATGAAAATTATATTTCTGCTTTAAAAACTTATAGCGTTCATTTTAACTAAATAGGCGAGAACGATACAAATATTTTTCAATGCCATTGAAAATTGAATGCTGAGGGATAATAACAAGCTAAAAAAATAATGTACGTATATTCTTAGAATGCCCATAAATACCCAGCAAAGCAGACGCATTACTTACACAGGGTGTAACTAAACTCTGCGACAAAACTTTAAGGGGTGATAGTACACATCAATACAAACAATAGTAAATAGGAAACTTAAGGTATCAAACGTCTTCCGAAGGAGATAGGTGTCATTAAAGTTTAGGGTCCAAAATTTCAAATGATTATAAAAAATGGAAAAATGAATCGATTTGTTAGCAGTTTTCGCTAAAATTATTCTTTTTGTCAGTGTTTTCTTGAAAAAAAAATTTTAAAGATAGCGCTTAAAAAATTTTGATAAAGGGTGCTTTAGACTTTCGAGTTACAAACAAATATTTTTATTGATATTTTTTGTTTCGCATTAAATGTTTTCAAAAGCTTAGACTTAAACTTATATTTTGAGCTCAAAATCTGATTCGTTGGGAGTGGTTAAGTAGCGCAAACGGAATTGCGTTCAGGAGGTGAAATTTGAGAAACCCACTTCCCTATGAACAGAGTTTGGTTATTCCTGAGCTTGGTATCGTAGGACTTGGTGTGATAGGCCAGGCAACAACTACTACCTCCTACACGTAAAATAAACGAGAGAACGATGACACAATTTTAAAAAAATATTCATAATATACATGAGCAACTTCTCTGCTCAAAATAAAAAGAAACAATTTGATGTACGCGCGTAGTGCGTATGAATGAAAGATGACACGTAGAAAATGGTACACGCATGATTTTCTTGCGGAAACACAAAAACTGATCGAGAGAGCGCCTGCCAGCAAAGATGTAGATCTCACACCGCTGGCGGAGACACTGTCGAACATCAGCAAATACCCCCGGCTCCGGATATCGCCTGCTACGACCTCAATCCTCGCAACCAGGGCCTCGTTGAAGTCGACGGAGCTTGCATAAACAAGACACTTCATATGGCCCCAGAGGAAGAAGTCTAGGCAGGAGAGCGTGCCGGCCAATTTACCAGACCACCTCGTTCAATCCATCATTCTGGATATGCTGTATTCAATGCACTTCACACATATGCGCTGAAATGTGCAGGTGCTCCGTCATGTTGGAATCACACACAAACGTTTTCGTTGACTAGAACACTTTGCAGTAGAACTTAACATACACACATACAATTAAATCCTTGTGTACTACACTTTGCATACAAATCGGGTAATTTGCATAATAGGGTATTTTGCGGGAAGAAATTGCTCATGTCTGTTATGAATAATTTTCTATTTAATCTTGTCATCCATCTCTCGTTTATTTTACATTTAGTGGGTAGCAGTTGCTGCCTACTCTACGACCGAGCATCAGAGATCGTAAATAACTGAACTGTGTCCGGGGAAGGAGGTGAGTTCAAATTTCACCTCCTGAACACCGTCCAGTTTGCACTATTTAACCACCCCCAACGATTAAAGTTTGAGCTCAAAATTTAAGTTTAAGTCTAAGCTTTTGAAAGCAAATTAATGCGATACAAAAAATAACAGTAAAAATATTTGTTCGTTTCTCCAAAGTCTAAAGCACCCTCTACCGACATGTTTTGAGCTTTATCTTTTAAATTTATTTTTCAAGAAAACACTGACAAAAAGAATAATTTCAGCGAAAACTGCTAACGAATCTATTCATTTTTCCGTTTTTTGTATTCGTTTGAAATTTCGGACCCTAAACTTTAAGGGAACCTATCTCCTTCGGAAGATGTTTGGTACCCTAAATTTCCTATTCACTATTGTTATTGACTATTGTGTACTATCACCCCTTAAAGTTTTGTCGCAGAGTTTAGTTACACCCTGTATATAAAAATAAAGTCTCCATGAAGCTGAGCTTGAGAGATGCTCTATTATCTCCTCTCCCATGTAGGTTTATTCAGTATCTTTCGTGAAGGTAGTCTGGCTGTTGGGCTACTAACAAATTTAGAGGTTCGAGCTGTCGTTTTGCTAATTTATCTTACACAACTCCATAAAGTAGCCCGAGAGGGTATTTAAGGAAAAACAGCGAGAAAGCACGTTGTAATTTCTTTTAAGGGGACATGGTACAATATACGCAAAAATTTTTAATTTAAGGATTTCCGAAATTTTTGGGTGGACCTTCTATGTGTGTATACTACACGAAACAGATTTTCGCTCAAAATTTCATAAAAAGCTAGCCATTTAATTTTTTAAGGCATAAACTTAAAATTTGTAAAGTGATTTTAAAATGCTACTCCTCCTACAAAACTTTACGTTCACGCATGGAATTTGATTTACAAATACGTCAAACAGTATAGCAAAAGTTGGTGTGGGTTTTGCGATAACATGATAGTTATTCGTATAATACTTTTTTTATCAATGCTTATTGAAAAATCCTTAGCAAATGTATAAATTCGGAGTTGAATTATTTTTTTAAAAAGTTGGCTGGGTGGCGTGGTTGGTTTGTCAATGGCTTTCTGTACCGAAGGTTGCGGGTTCGACTACGGCCCAAGTCGATGGATTTCCATAATGCAGAAAATGGAGAGTGGCCATGTCATATGATAATACGGCATGTAAAAGATCCCTAGGGGGTCCTAGGCAAATGTAAATCCTAGTACAAGGTCCGCATCGTCAGAGCTCCAGTGCCTCCCTCTAGAGAGGAAACTGGGCGTACAAAATACCTGCAGTGATTGGTATCCACCAATATATGGCACCACACTAAAGAAGAGCTTTCGATGAATGTACTAGGTGGATGGATGAACTCTGTTCATAATCTGCATCTGTCGGTATGCATTTTTTAATCGAAGCAATACTTATTTTTCAGAAATAAAAATTATTTTTAAAATATAAGTATTGCTGTGATTCAAAAATGCATACCAACTTCCGTCACATGTACTATTAGCAATAGTTAAAAAAATTCAAAGCATTAGGCACAATAGAAAAAAGCCTTAGAATTTAAATGAAGACACTAGTTATTTTATCTTTTTGAGATAAGCAGGTTTAAAGTTTTGATTTACCATAGGGATGAGAATAAAAACGAATGTAAAAGCTATCATAAGTTTGCATTTTTTAAAGTTTAGAGCTTTTTCAAATTTTGTGATGTCATAGAAAAGTTCATAAAGAATAATTTAGACTAAAAAAATTACTCTTAATTTTTGACCGATTTTCGTCAGTTGAATCGTACTGTGTTTTCTTAATATTACTGAACAGAAAACATAGTCGTTTTTGGTATCTTCGGTGCATTCATTTCATATTCATTATGGATATCAACTAGTGAAAACATTAATTATTTATTTGATCTGCACGTAAAGACAAAGTCTGATTGCATTTTTACAGTATTTTAATTTTTGTTATTTTTTATGGCTAAATATAAATCATGTTTTCATGCAACCGTTCGCAATCAGACTTTGCACTGTTGACGCTACATTGCCTGGAATGGAATTCTTAGGAAGGCCGAGGTTCACCATAGGCGGAAGAAAATGTTATAGTTTTCAGAATATTTTATTCCATTAGATTTAGGTTATTGAGGCGTTCATAAAATTTCTGCATATTTATACGTGGAATAAGAAACTATCAATGCACATTTTTACCGGGCGAAAAATTAGAATTAATTTTCTTTGTAATTTTAACATACATTCTTCTATTTCATTAATCATGTCATTTAAATATTAGTGGTTTAATGTAAAATGTTTGAATGTAGAACTCAAAAATGCGTTTTGTAAAAGAGCAACATGTAAGTTTTTTTCTGTCAATAGTTATTGCATTTTATTCACATTATTAGTTCGTTTTTAACGTTAATATAATGAAGTTAAAATAAATAAAAATAACTACAGAATCAGTACATCGAAAAGACGGATTAGTTATAAGTATTTTTGCCTCAATGAAGACATCTTCTTTCGGTTTATAAAATAACATTTTAATAGCATAAATAAAGAAATAAATTATCAAGGTGAAATTTCACAAGGCATAACTTAAATTTCTTTTTCATTTATATTTTAAAAGATAACGTGCGAATTGATGAGATTTCAATCAATTGCGATAATAATGTCTTGATATATTTATTATTATTATTGCATTTCGTTGGAAAGAGTGACTGTTCGTAATGTATTTTGTAATTGTGTACCTCGGTCATATGACGAGGACGAAACTTCAGCTGGCATCCCACTCTCCAAACTTCCACACTTCGCCAAAATGCAGGTTTTGAAACTCGATAATATTAGCATATGTACAATTCCTACACACTCTGGTTTCTTAGAGGTATTAAGTATTGAATTCATGACTCAAAGAGCTTCAACCATGTGTGTGCGTCACTAACTTCTTAGCAACTACGGCCTCCCATGTGAAATGGAGGAATTAGATGTTTTATCATTCATATGAGTCAGTAATTTTGAAGTGTCCATCGAAATATTTGTTTTAGATGAAATACATTTGATCAAACGTTCCTTTGAGCAACAAATATGCCACTTTCTAAGCTAAACAAACCCAGTGTGTTGGTTTCAAATAGAATGTCACTCACTTTGTGAAAAACAATGTAAGTCGTGCTGGAGTAAAGATGTTTGACATTGGGGAAAGTTTCATACGTGAGAATAAGTGAAAAATTAAACCAAAATCAATATTCCAAAAATTAAATGTGATTTGTATTGAGGATTAACACAATAGCGTTCCTTAACCCTTTATCTAAAGTATTATGATTTACTACAATTTTTTTCATGCAATATTTTTTTTGAATCTCTATATTGAAAAAATTAAGGGATATATACATAAACAAAATATTCAACTTTGGTGAATTTAATTAGTTGGAGCTAATTAATTAATTAAAGACATTCAACTGTAAAAATGATTATACACATTGTTCACTTAAAATAAAGTCAAATTGTTTTCTAAGGTCTTCATTAACAAACGAAAAATAAGACACTTGCCTTTTGACATTAACTATTTTTTTGGAATAAAAATGACATATTTGCAATACGCTGAAAACGCAATTTCTGCTATAAAATTATTCGCCTTTCCCGCTAAAATACTCATCATAGAACCTGTGCTGTCACATATATCTTGTAAGAGTGAATTTAAAAGAATAGTGCAGCTGAGTATCGTCAGAGTATTCGTAAAAATGTTTATTATATGCATTTTAGTGAGTGGTACCTATAAGTACCATCTGTAGATAAAGAGTAAATGAAAAGTCCTAAAATATCCCAAAATAAATTAATTTAAACAAGAAACAAAGTGTTCATATATTTACATTAAAATGGATAAAAAAAGCAAATAAAAGAGAAAATTTTAAATCAAATATGCGTTGGTGTTGTCAATTTATAGCACCACATAGTTTAGAAAAACGAAAACTTTTTCTTTACTTTATCTGTTGTGCGATGAAAGATTTTATATAAGTTTATAACATATTACATATGTTTTAAATACACAGCGAACAGTTACATGCAGAATATACAGGTTTTCAGATCCAACTTTCCTTATTTTTTTTAAAAAAATATTATTTTATGTAAGTCATATAATATGTCCAGTTTTATACGCCGGAAAATAGTCACGCTTGACTTTTTCTTGTATGACTGTTTATTAAAATATTAATACAAAGCAACATGAAGGCTACTGGTGACAGACTTCTCAATTTGGAACCCTGAACGAGTGACGAGGTCGACACCTGTGCTGGTACTTTCTCTCCAAGCTACCATACTGTGAGCAACGGAAACACTTTGAGATAGGATAGATTTAACGTGTATCAGCCCTGATACCATATGTGTGCCTATTCAGAAGCACTAAAGCTCGAACTCTTGGGATGCCAGTCATGTGCCCGTCAATATAATAATAAAGCTATCCCGGCAATAATTTTTTATGATAATATATGATAAATCAATAACTCTTATTAATAAAAATAAGTGATTAAAGGAAAGATATATTACAACCTTTTATTTAACTTGCAATGTAAAATGTTCGGGTGGAATCTTGCAACTCAATTCTGAAGAGCTGATGTCTTCAAACGAGTGAGCTGAAATTTTGTATACACGTTTTGTTTGGATGACAATGCATGTTTGTTCTATTTATATTCCGATATCGCAAATAGTTAAAAAGATAATAACTAAAGTAATTTGTTCGGGTGGAAAAATTAGTAACTGAATTTTGAAGCTGATGTCTTCAACCGATTGAGCTGCAATTTTGTATACACGTTTAGTTTGGATGACAATACATGTTTTGGCGATTCATATGCCGATTTCGACCTAGTTTCTGTAAAGATCTTGTTCAGGTGCTAAGGCGAGCATGTTTACAATTACAAAGGTGTGGACCAGGGGCGTAGCTCAGATGGTAGAGCGCTCGCTTAGTATGCGGGAGGTACGAGGATCAATATCCCGCGCATCCAATAATTTTTACGTGTAAAATATTTTTGAAATTTGTTTGATCTGCACAACATGATATTTTACAATATTTCCACTCAGCATACGTACAAAGTATGCTATATTTTTGCAAGTTTATTTAACTTGCAATGTAAAATGTTCGGGTGGAAACTTTCAACTCAATTTTGAAGCTGATGTCTTCTACCGATTGAGCTGAAATTTTATGCACACTTTTAGTATGGATGACAATGTATGTTTTGACCATTTATATCCCAATTAGTTAAAAAGACTAGCTGCGTTACCCGGCATTGCACGGGCATTCTCTACTTTTTAAAATTTTTCCTTACCTACACAAAATCAGCACTTCTAATACTCTTTTCAAAATGACTTCCACCCCCTCCCCATCTTCCGCTTAGCCCTGCGTTGCTCGAGCTTTTACCGAGTGTTTAACTTAAAATTCCCTGTTTAGAGAAATTTTTTCGCTTCTTTCTCTGTCAGCTAAGTTTATACCCTCAGCCCAACCCCCGGCCTTGGACAAATTTTTTTAAATGCATAACATATTGTCATGGAAATTCCCCTTCCCCTCTTGCTATCCGGAGCTCTGGAGTAGGTGACCATTCACCGATTCTACAGCAGCTTGACACGTGCAGCCATATAGAAGCTCAAAAAGTAATAAATAATTGCACAAATGAAATTCATAAAAACATTCGACATTTAACTTTTTAAATCACTAACTTTGAAAGATCAAAGAATGAGTTTTTTTAAATTCATTTTTATATATAAACGCATCGATATTGATTCATTTTTGAAAAAATCATAAAATATGTAAAGTATCGTTATTTTGTAAAAAAAAAGAAAAGAAAAAAAACTGTATCGTGTGACGAAATAAATCAGCTTTCCTATTACAAAATTGCTGGCGAAGTTATTAAATTCGTGAATAAATTATGAGTATTTTTTTTAAAAAATTGTAAAAACTAAACAATGATGTTCTTTCGAACCCGGGGACAAAAATCCCTAATACAGCGCTCTACGCAATCCATTCACGAAATATTCCGAAAAACTAAAAAGAGACCGTTGAAATAAAAGGAAGAGATATTTAATTTTGCATTGCGTTATTTGTTAAAGTTTAAATGTTTTTTTCCGGGCTTCATTTTTAAGTTAATGCCTTTAAACTTCATATATCGATTACAAACATTGGTAAATTTTAAACAAAAATGTAATAAAAATAATGCAGAAATATTTCTCGCAAAAAGGAAAACAAATAAAAAACACATTGTTTTTTAAACCGTAATTTTTAAGCAATTTTTTCGATCTTCGTACAGATTACAAATAATATTGTTCTGCACACCGAAAAATGTTCCACGAAATTATTTTTAGATTTAAAGTAATAATTATGTACTTTAATAAACATTTGAGTATTTTTTGAAAAATTTAAAAAAAAACGTTTTTGACATTTTATTTTTTAAATGACACATTCTAAAAGAGAAAAGCATGCATTTTATTAGTGAAAAATATCATTCCATTAACGTGAAAGAAAAGGCAATCGGAACGATTTAGAAATCATTTTCATAAAAACGTATAGATTTTGACTGATTTTGGAAAAATCGTAAAAAATAGAGAATATCTTTATTTTGTAAAATAAATTACACCGTATTGAGGCGAAGTAAATGATCTTTCCAATTCTGTAATTATTTTTTGTCTGAGTCTCATAAAAAAAATTAGATCGCTTTTTAAAAGCAACTGGGATAAAAAAAAAATGTCAGAAAATTAGAGCTTTGCCGCCTGGCGGGAAAAAATGGCAATAATTATGTGTTTTAAGATGTTTAAGGTATCCGACTACCCTAAAACCATGATTTTTTTCAAAAATTTACAATTTTTTTTCTGACTTAATTTTATAGACCATTTTATTAGCTTAATAACAATACCAAGTATTTTATTTTCCCTCCACTAGAACAAAAACTACAAGTGTTTTAGTAAAAGCAAATGCCATAACTTTACACAAGATGTTAAACATTAAAATGCGTTTCACTCGAAATGTGTTTTTTTCGAAAAACTGAAACGGGGACAGTGATTGCTCAAAAAGTTTTGAAAATAATTAGCTGAAATTTTTTGCTAATGTTCTGCATAACAGTAGAAGTGTTTTGATCTTCAGATTTATCAATAACTATTTTATTTCAAAATTTGCAGTCCTTTATGTGATTATAGTCAATGTTTTTAAAGCAATTTCGTATGATCACTAAGATAAAGTGCTCTAGTTTTTGTAAAAATTAAAAAATCTCTTATCCTGAAGGTCACTTCAAACAAGAATAACAAAGTAACGCATCAAAATTGAAAAATTGAGAATATGTTCATAAAATCTTTGTACAGAACGGGCCCCGTTTATGTAATTTTTCGTACATTTTTTCAAGTTTTTTCCCATTTTAATAATAATATATCTTTTTCTTTTACCAATTTTAGAATTTTTTCCTTAAAATATACTAAATAAACATAAAAATTACAAAAAAATCTCCATATCTTCTTTTTTTTCAAAAAAAAAAGTTGTCGCAAGTAGTCGGATACCTTAAGAGGACACGGTACGATTGAAAAAAATCTTTGATTTTATGGTTTCTTACAGTTTTTACAGTTACAGATATGCAATACGTTAGACAGAATATTTGCTCAAAATATCACAAAAAGGATTCCATTTAATTTTTTTTAAAAAAATTAAAAATTTATGAGGTAATTTTAAAACAATACTCCCCTCGTGCAATAATTGACGAGCACGCAGGAAATTTGATTTACATATTTGTCAAGCCATGCAAAACAAATTTACACAGGTGTGCAAAAATTAAGGACGAGATGGTTTTTTCAATATAACTTTGTACAAAAGCTTTCCAAATCAACACATTTAATACCGTAAGATCCCCAATACGTAAGGATATGTGTAATGTAAGCAACACTTACTAAAAGAGAAATCAGAGGGATAAAAAGAAGATTGATTGAAAAAGTAGCATGGAGCGCAATGCGACTGAAGGCCGAAACATCCCTGTGATGGGTGTCCAGCAAGAAACATCCGGTCTTTGGTAGGGGATATGATCTCCCCTGACTGCTAGGCAGGTTTCACAGCGTCTGCCCATGCTGAGAATGAGGGTGTCAATGAGTTGTTGAGGCATTGCTGCCCATTCGTCTTGCAGCGCCAATCGAAGCTCCCGAATCGTTACTGGTGGTAAGGAACGAGCTGCCAAGCGTCTGCCTAGAAAATCCCATACATGCTTGATGGGATTGAGATCCGGAGATCGTGCCCATTCATACTCGTCCCCATTCATTGTCTCTACAATTCCGGTGTTCCCGGCACCACAGAGAACGCCTTCTCCGATGGGCAGGCGTTAAAGGTACACACCGTACAGAGTGTCGTGCAAACAGACCAGCACCGTGCAGTCTTCTGGCCACGGTAAAATGCGATATCGGACGTCCAGTCACCTGTGTCGTGTGTCTAGCGATTTCTCCCGCTGTCTGCCGCCTTTTTCTTCTGGCCTGTAAGACAATGAACCGGTCATCTGCGGGAGTGGTTCCTCGTGGACGACCACTACTGAATCCCCGGATAGCTGTTTCTGTAGTTTGAAATTGTCTCCAAAGTGGTGAAACGATGCTGTGAGTAATTCCGAACTCTGCACTTACACTTGTCAAACTGCGGCCTTCCTCCAACTTCCCAATGATTCGACCTCGGCTAAAAGCATCCAGATGTCGTCTAACAGATTGATTATTCGCCATTTCTCGCTGAGGCAGCAACTCGGTGTGATTTTAACTGCTATACGGTGTGCAATCTCTTTGCCAGAAATACTGATCTTACACCGACAACATGCTTTATACTACTCAGACACTCCCCCATTACGTCTACCTGCATATCTGCGCATGTGCTACCGTACATCACCTTACTTAATCTCCTGATTGGTCTTTCTGTCCGCTCTGCCTCTTCTTTCAGCTGATATGCTAATTTTTCGACTTCGTCCTTAATTTTTGCACACCAGTGTAGTATGGGTTTGGGGATCACATTATTCAAATTCCTAAAAAAAGTTTGTTTTATGAATTATTATGAACAAAAATCTAAAAGACGTATAAATTCTAAGTTCAAATATTTTTTTAAAAAAATAAGTATTGCTTTGATACAAAAATACATACCAACTTTTGATATATATATTAATAGCAATCTATAAAAAAAATTCAAAATATTTCATGCAATAGAAAAAAAAGCCTTAGCATTTTAAATGAAGGAAAACAAAATATTTTTTGTTGTGAGATAAATCAATTTAATGTTTTTATTTACTGTAAAATATATATATATATATATATATATATATATATATATATATATATATATATATATATATATATATATATATATAAGTGCAATAAAATTACTAAAAATTGCTGTATGTACTACATGCACATGATAAAAGTCTCATAAAGTTATTACATGAAAATTTATAATTTTATATGTTTAAAATTAAAATTTTCAGTACCTTACATTTTTAAAAAATCGCGATAAATAGCATACGAACACATTTTACAATGATTTTAAAATAATTCTACTTTACATCTTCATATTTTTTTTCATTTATGTTTAAAAAAACCAGGACTATATGTATCCCTTCTTTTTTTTTTGAATATTTTTCTTTTCGCAGATTGGCTAGTTTTACTTTTCGACGTGTTATGCGAAAAGCAAAATTACTTTGGCGATTTCTTTCTCTTTTTTACGTCTGCAATCACGTGTGGCAGCAATTTTTACTGCTTCTTCACCGAGATCCAAATTAGCTGCATTTTGTATTTCTTTTATGGCTTTCAAAGTACCAAAGTTATACAATGATACTGCCTCAGAAACAGCTATATTTACGCGTCGTGATTTCGCTGAAGTTTCTTTAGAGCACTTACTCCAAATCAAGCTATGCAAACTTTCTTTGCTGTTCTGAGACAGACATCTCTGACACATCCTTTCAAAAGACTATCAGAAGCTAATATTTGATATATTAGAACAATTTTTGTCAAATAATCTGGATTAATTGATGTTCCAATATGAAGTTTATGTGGTGCAGAGATGTTTCACCTTTAGCTAAGGCTCTTCGATAAAAACACCACTAATCTACGCCAGGAGGGCATTTCATGTGCATTGTATTTTTATCTGTCGAGATACTGTGATATATCGAGGCATATATGGATTTTTTCATGCCCTGAATATCTCCTTTATTTTCCAGAATAGCTTTCTGATAGTACTGCGTTAGTTTTTTATCGTTGTTTCTTTTAGACTGCCATAAGATTTTCTTCCTAAAGTGATACCTTTAGCTCTCCAATCTTTCACGAGATGGCATAATCTGGTGCCCAACCCTTTGCTTACGTGATTAATAAACTCTTCTTTCAAAATTTCAACGTCTGGTTCATATATTTTTAGGCTATTTAAGAATTTATGAGTTTCAGCATCACCATCAAATAACAATGTTGTGTAACGGAAACCACATGCTTCTGATCGAGACCAAATTTTAGCTGCAGCTTTCATTTCCATTGCTCTTGATGTCCCAATGTGGTTAATCTGGCAGGAATTTTTGTGGACAGAATACCAAATATCGTATTCAGCTGTAGTTTCGCCTAATTCATTTTTCGCACTTATACATGTTGGACAGTACTTGCTCATAATTTCATAATCAATAACATATACTGTTAAAGTGTCAACTACACAGCAAACACGGATTTGGGATGTGTATCCTCAGGTCAACCATATCCCATCAAATGAAACAGCAATATCAGTAACAGTATTTGAACCATTTTGATCCAATTTGCTGTATGCATATTGAACATTGTTATGTACACAGTTCAACACAGTTTGGGAAGCAAGGGAGTACACTGAGTTGATGTAGCATTTAATTTAATTAAAAGTTTTACTCGACATCAAAGGCATATTGAGAAACATGCAAAATTTTTCAACCGATGCATGACCCCTAATGATTGCAAGAAATGCTTGAACAGCTCGAACATTTTCATCGAAAGGTGTAGATGCATTTGATTTTTTTTCGAGTCTTAGAGATGTAAAGCATTCCATTTTTTGCTCATAACATGTTTTGCATACCGGTTTCAATTGATGAGAAAATCCATAGTTAAGCCCAAATTCAAGTTTTAAAGTTGACTGGTTGCATCTACCATAAAAGGTATACTTGAAAAAATCACACAAGGCATTTTTGTCAACAATTATATAACTTGGTCCATCATAGGTATCAGCAACATTTTTTTGTTTTAGTACACTTTTTTCTTGCATAGAAACTCTTTCAATTTTTCAATTTTAAAAGTGCTATCAGCACTTGAGAGTTGCGCAACATTTGAATTGTGCTTTGAAATGTCCATATTGTTTTCAGTTTTTGTTTCAGTGCACCATCGCTTTTGAATACTCAATTTACTTGATTTGTTTTTCCTCTTCGTACGAGGCATGTTTAACTATTACAATGCTGTATTAGAATAAGATTATATATATATATATATATATATATATATATATATATATATATATATATATATATAAAACTGTTAAACTGATAACGATAAAATAAATAGTGTTGAAAAAACTTTTTTTTTGGTAAACCGAAACAAAATATTTTAAAAATATGAAATAAAATTTAGCATAATAAAGAACGCAGTATAGCTCAGCAAATGTAAACAAACATTAAGATAGGATTACAATCTCTTCACTTTATTTCAAAACTGCTTAACTGTGTTACAATTAATTAAATTGGGTAGAAAATTAAAAGTGCGTCTTCTAGAGCATAATGATGTCAGAAGGTGTATTCTGACGAGCATATTAGCTATCATAACTTTGGAATTTTTTAATTTAGAGCTCTGAAATTTTGTGAGATAATAGAGAAATGTATAACGAATACCTTAGGCACATGTTTTTTGATTTTTTGACCGATTTTCGTCAATTGAACCGTATCGTGTCCCCTTAATTAATTTCATTTTAACTAATTGCACTTTTAGAATATAAATGTTTAAAACGGATTTATTGGATCATTTCTAATATTTTGTAACCGTCGGCGAGTTTTGCGTTATGCGGTTCGTGAGAAGATACACCTAGTTTTATAGTCGCATACGTTTGTTTACCTACAAATTTCAATAGTGTAGATATTAATTAATGTAATTTTTTCGGGTGGAATCGTGCAAACGGTATAATTCTTGTTTAAAAAATAATGATATTTTCTAATTTTTACCATATTTTCTAAAATGAGTCAAAATCTATGTGTTTCCATGAAAATGATTTCTAAATCGTTCCGTATGAATTTTTTTTCGTGTTATTCAATCGATATTCTGCACCAAGAAAGATCAGGCTTTTCTCTTTTAGTCATTTAAAAATGAAATGCTTAAAACCTTTATTTTACGATTTTTCAAAAAATACTTATATTTTTAATAAAACATTTAAAACCTTTGCCATTTAAAAATATAATCGCACGAAGATATGTTTTCATTTGTAGAATAGTATTATCCAAGTTCTGCACAAAAATTTGGTTAAAAATTATGGATTTTAAAAAAAATTGTGTTTTTCATTTTTAATATAGTATTATAGTAAAAGTAAAAAAAAAAATGAGTTTTAATATTTAATTAATTTTGCTTTCTCCAATGTTGTTTTTGTCTGTAATCCAGGATTTATCCCCCCCTTTCCATTATCCTCTTGTTGCGACCCGAGTGAAATATTTATCATGTGTATGTGGCTTGGCGGGAAAAATGGTTGAGTATTCTTAGCTGGACTGTTCAAAATTAGCAGGCAAACGACCTTGCAACAATAATGCATTGAATGAGATTAACAGACTGAGAAATTTCTGTCCAGCGATAACTAAAAACTAAATTAAAAGTAACAAAAAAAACCTTTTAAAACGCAAGCTTTTATTTAAATGCTCTAAAAGGAATAAAATAAACTTTTCTTTTAAAACATTTTTTGCTATCAACTTATAAATTTGTTAACAATTTATGATATAAAAGCTTGTTGCTATATTTACTTGTGTAGATAAACAAGCAAATTAAATAACTTGATCAGATTGAATTTAATTTTTAAAATTTTCAAAATAAGTAAATACGAGTACTTAAATCTTGCGGCAAGCTTTATATCATAAATTGTGCAATGACTTTTTAAGTTGTTACGAAAAAAAGTTTTAAAAGAAAGTTTATTTTATTCTTTTAGAGCATTTAAATAAAAGCTTGTTTTTATAGATAAAGGGTGTTTTTTTGAGAGGTATAGAACTTTAAATTGCAATAAGACAACGATGTATTATTCGATTGACATGCATTTTTTTTATTCGAAAGATAATCTTGGGGCATTAGATTTTAAATATGATTTCTGGTATAGGACTGCCACGGCTGGTTCGGATGTAGTCCAATCTGGACGTCCAATTTTCGATGACTTTTTCCAACATTTGTGGTCGTATATCGGCAATAACACGTCGAATGTTGTCTTCCAAATGGTCAAGCGTTTGTGGCTTTTCCGATTGACCAATGACTTCACATAGCCCCACAGAAAATAGTCTAGCGGTGTTAAATCACAAGAACTTGGAGGCCAATTCACAGGTCCAAAACGTGAAATTAGGCGGTCACCAAACGTGTCTTTCAATAAATCGATTGTGGCACGAGCTGTGTGACATGTTGCGCCGTCTTGTTGGAACCACAGCTCCTGGACATCATGATTGTTCAATTCAGGAATGAAAAAGTTAGTAATCATGGCTCTATACCGATCACCATCGACTGTAACGTTGTGTCCTTCATCGTTTTTGAAGAAGGATTCCACCAGCCCATAAAGCGCACCAAACAGTCAGTTTTGGGGATGTAACGGTTATTCGACATACACTTGTGGATTATCTTCACTCCAAATGCGGCAGTTTTGTTTGTTGACGTAGCCATTCAACCAGAAGTGCGCTTCATCGCTAAACAAAATTCGCTTATGAAAATCGACCATTATTTTCGAAATAAAATTGCACAATTTGAAAGCGTTGTTCAGGCGTGAGTCTATTCATGATGAATTGCCAAACCAAACTGAGAATAAATCATTTGACAGCGGTTAAATCGGTCGCCATCTTGGAAAGTAATGCCAACTTAAACATCTATACCTGGAAAAAAACACTCTGTATAAAAGGTTTTTTTTAAAGTTTTTTTATCTGGTAATCATCAAGAATAAAAGATTCCACATCAAACACTCATTAGCCATCTTTGATCCTATAACCAAATTAAAAAAAATTTGTTTGCTTTGCGGTCAATATGAAAAGGATGATATATTTTTTTGCGTTTCTTTTAACGATATCAAACGATGAGAGATGTTTTTTATTACGTTTCTTTTTACCTAAAATATTATTTTAGCTGACCTTCGAACTTGATGGTATGGTTATCTGCATCTTTTTTTTTAGGGAAGCTGTAAATATATATAATATATTTCTGTTTCATCTTTTTCCCTGTGAAAGAGTTTTATGATATATGTATAAGCATGAGTATTTGAAACATATAATACATAATAAAAACATTTTAAACAATTATTTTTTAGAACATGCTACACTTTCACCATGAACAATTTTGTAGTTTTGATCGCTGTGTTGTACGACTTATTATGGTTTATAAATGTAAATAAGGAGAATATAAAAAAATGGGTATCTGAGATCCCTATTGAAGGAAGTTGAAACTGATCAAGCAATTGAAGAACCTACTGAAATAATGCATATTAATCAAGATAGCGATAGTAAATTTCAAAAAAGCGTTAGACATGAAACGTTTGAGTTGATTTGAAATTTTCAAATGCTGCCTAAAGATCTCTATGAAGTAAATTATGAAGCCATAATGTAGCACTTTGCCTTGTCAAAAAGACGCAAAGAAGAAAAAGTTTAAAATTCTATTTGTAGATCATCAAACAACAGCAAAACTACAAAAACGTGAACAAAATATGACAGTTCAGCTTGAAAATAACGTTCCTTTGTTGTTAGCGAAAAATGTCTGGTATTTATTTACTTTATTAAGCACACGCACATTTGGAACATTTTCTTTAGTTTGATTGGTTTTTTTCTCAAATTTTCTGAGAAAAATTGAAAAGTCCTTGAAAGTAGGTAAGTATATTTTCTCTTAATTAAATTGTTCACTGGAATTGTGATTTTTATCGTTTATAGTAAAAATAACTATAAAATAAATTATAGTTTTAAAAGAAACTATAAAACACGCTTTTATAGTGAATCGAACTAAAAAGTAAAAAAAAAATCTTACTTAAAAGTAATATATACAAAATTTAATACTTATCTTGTTAATTTGTACGGTTTATAATTATGATCGTATGGTAGCTTTAGCGCAAAAGTGCATTATTATTGCATTCAATACATTCTTATTTTTAGGGGAGTCGCGATAAAAATTATGATTGAAAACTGTGTCGCCAGTAATCAAAGTTTGAGAACCACTGCAGTAGGTTATTCAGCCGAATCTTAATGAAATATTTTCACAAAAGTTTTGAAACACAAATCACTTATGTACAACATAATGATGATACTTACTTAAGTTAAAAATCGCAGGTTTGTACATGGAATTTAAGTTTTTTTAGTTGGGGAAGTTTATCAAGCCTTAAAGTCAACCAACAAGAACTCAAATACGGAATAATATAGTACCACTCTATATGTTTACTATAATTTAATTTGGCCCATCAAAACGAAAATATTCAGTTTTATCTACAATACTTACAGGCAGAATACTTAAGGCTACACCCTCTTCAAAAAATTTTTTTGGAGACATTTACAGTAGAAATAACTGATGATTTGTATTTAGGTCAGATTTTTAAGCTGATTGTGTAAGTAAAAAGACAGTTTAAACAGCCATTTTTTTTATAATTTTAAAAAATTGGGAATTTATGAATGGTTTTTCAAACTTTTATAAAATACATAATTTTTTAAAATAGTTTAGTCATTTTAAGTTATTTATGTTTCTTAGGTTATTACAAACAAATGTTAGTATGGCTTTAAAAATCTATTTAGTCCCTTGTTGATTTTTAATAATTATTTTTCTGGAAAAAACACAATTTTTTTTAAAATATCAAATTTAGCATTTTTTAGAAAAATAATTAGAGATCTCTCAGCCCTAAATCCATACTAACTTTTTTTGAACACACTTTTGGGAGTATACACAAAAAAAATTCAAGGCTCTATCTTGAGGAGGAAAAAGCCTTAGGGATTAGAAAACACTTATAAAGGGTGTTTTTTTAGAGGTATAGAACTTTAAATTGCAATAAAACAACGATGTATTATTCGATTGACATGATTTTTTTTATTCGAAAGATAATCTTGGGGCATTAGATTTTAAATATGATTTCTGGCATAGGACTGCCACGGCTGGTTCGGATGTAGTCCAATCTGGATGTCCAATTTTCGATGATTTTTTCAACATTTGTGGTCGTATATCGGCAATAACACGGCGAATGTTGTCTTCCAAATGGTCAAGTGCTTGTGGCTTATCCGATTGACCAATGACTTTACATAGTCCCACAGAAAATAGTCTAGCGGTGTTAAATCACAAGATCTTGGAGGCCAATTCACAGGTCAAAACGTGAAATTAGGCGGTCACCGAACGTGTCTTTCAATAAATCGATTGTGGCACGAGCTGTGTGACATGTTGTGCCGTGTTGTTGGAACCACAGCTCCTGGACATCATGATTGTTCAATTCAGGAATGAAAAAGTTAGTAATCATGGCTCTATACCGATCACCATTGACTGTAACGTTGTGGCCTTCATCGTTTTTGAAGAAGGATTCCACCAGCCCATAAAGCGCACCAAACAGTCAGTTTTTGGGATGTAACGGTGTTTCGACATACACTTGTGGATTATCTTCACTCCAAACGCGGCAGTTTTGTTTGTTAACGTAGCCATTCAACCAGAAGTGCGCTTCATCGCTAAGCAAAATTCGCTTATGAAAATCGGGAACAACGGCAATCTCGTTTTGGGCGCATTCGACGAATCTACGCTTTGCTTGATGTTCATTTTGATGAATTGCCAAACCAAACTGAGAATAAATCTTTTGACAGCTATTAAATAGGTCGCCATCTTGGAAAGCAATGCCAACTTAAACTTCTATACCTGGAAAAAAAACACCCTTTACTTTCAAAATTGAATGTCTGAGTAAAACATATTTAAAGTTTCTAAAGTCTTAAAACAAAAACTTATAATGCCCGTAAAGCTCTAATTTTTAATATGTTATTTTCCAATGTATGTTCTAAATTAAAACACAATTTTTATTAAATATGACTGAAAATTATATTTTTAATTCAAAATATATTTTTGCTTAATATTGATAGCACTAGTTAAGACGTCAGTTTATTCACCTTTATCTTAACCTAATATTTTCACAAAAATTTTGAAACACGAAGCATTTATGTACAAAATAATAATGATACTAACTTAAGCTAAAAATAGTCAAGTTTGCACATAAAATTTTATTTTTTTCAGTTTTAAGTTGGGGCAGTTTTTTTTTATGAATTTTTAACTCTTGTCGTACGACTTTAAGATACTAAAATATAGTATTACAATGTGTTTAGTATAACGTAGTTTGGTACATTAAGGAAATATTCAGTTATATCTGCAACATTTGGATTCAAAGTACTTGTATTCGGAAGTCTAATTGCAGTATCAGTAGAGGAATGATTTTTAGATACATCATTTTCAGTAGTATTCCATCGCTTCTAAATATTGTTTCTCATAGCAACCTGAGAAAGTCTTAGCCATGGTATTTTCTCAACAGGAAAAAAATTAATGAAAACCCTTCTAAATTATATAAACTTTTTTTTAAAACAAAAATTGGCCTTGAAATCAATTTTAATTATTAATTAGGAGAACTCAAAACATAATCAAACAGAAATGATTTTAGTAATGAAAATTGAAATTAATAACCACATTTCACACTGAGAGTGTTGATTGTGCTCAAAAATATAGTTGATTAAATCCATTTAAGATTGGAAAAAATGCTTTAAAAATAAAAAATTAACTTCAAAAACCTTCAAATATCTTAAAAACTAATTTTCAATCAGGTCTAAAATTTGCTGACACGCCACCCCACCGAGTATAGTGGTTATGACACTCGGCTTGAAATCGAGTGGGTTCAAATCCCGAGTACGTCATGGATGTATCTTCGAGAAAAGAAATCGGACTTTCGTCTGAAATGAATTCCCGTCTCGAAAGGAAAGCAGGGTACCTCTTCTGTTCTTTGCTGGGATCATCGTTTGTAATAAACCCTGTATTCATCTGTGATTGTGCTATGTGTTTCTGTTCATCTATCTCACATATTTCGCCCAGCGATAAATACACGACAACAACAAAAACATTTGTTGGCAAGCTTCTGAATGATATGGGCCAAGAGAAAATCCCCCGAAATTTTTTTTTTCCGTATTAATGAAATTTGAAGGGTACTGTGTAGCCTAAAATTGAAAATCCTACAACTTTGAGAAAAAAATTTAAGGAAGCTGTACTGAATTATTGGCATTCACACCAATTTTGATCTCCGAAAGGGAAAATAACCTATTTACTGACTTTTGTCAGGAAAGGAAAAAGTTCAGAAAACTATGTTATTTTTAAAGTCCTGTAAGATGAGATTAGATATTGATAAAAATCAATAAGCTATTTTCAGTGTGGCTCACTCTATCATCTTTTATAGATATTTTTTTAAGAGATGTTTAAGGAAATAATATTTTTTTTTGTGAAAATGACCATTAATGAAGTTTGATTATGATTTTCCGCGTACTTTGATGAAAAGCTTGTAAAGAGACAGGTTGTTAGTACAGAAAGAGAAAAAAGTTCTGTATTTTTATTAGAGGTATTTATATATATATAAATTAGAGCAAATATTTTGTAAGGGAATAAATGAAATGCTTTTATTTACAATAATACTTGATGCTGTCACTATCTAAAATAATTTCCACTTTTTAATTACTCATAATAAATTTGCTTTGTAACCTCTAAAGCTAAAGTACCTCACTGCTCAAAACAGCATAGCTAACTTTTCTCTGGGACTCTTTCATTAGTTGCTACCCCTCTTCTGCCATACACATCACTCCGCCGCTCTGTTGGGGATACAATTGTGCAACACGACTGTCGAAACAGCGCCAATTGTCTCCTAAATAATACGCTTCGATACGAAAAAAAATATAATAAAGGCGTAAAACAAAGGTAAAAAAAAATAACTCCATTTCATGACTATAATAATACTATTTCGATTTTTTTTTCATCTTCGCGTTTTTGAGACTGTCATAAAGTGTAAAGAACTTAATTCTATTTCCACAAACATTTTTGAATTAATTTTAAAATTGAATTAAATGAATATTTGCAGGCGTATTTGAAATTATTTTTCTATTGTACAAGACTGTGTCCATAAGGTGAAAGTTCGAACCAAAAAATATAAAGAATGAATAAAACTTTTTATTCTCCTGTATAACGATACAATTCAAAAAAAATTGGCTTTGTAAGAATTGAGTGGTATTGCTATAATTTACTTGCAAATCTTCCAAAAACTTTTCCAATCTCAACCTTTTTTACGTTTACACATAGATGCAGTCTTATGATATACACTACAAGTGAAATATTTACTTTTACTTATCTTGATTGAGAAAGAAATATTATATGATTGAGAGAAACTTATTGTCTATAAAAATAATAAAAGAAATGGGTGCACAAGGGGAAAAAACAGCAACGATAAGGAGAGAGTTGTGTGACTCGCGTAGGGGAGGATAGGATCTCGACGATTGATTTATCTAAGGTTTCTCCCTAATGAGTGATGAAAGAAACCAGAGACGATTCTGGCTTCTGAATTATTTCGCCTGAGAAATGTTTGCTACAGTGATGCAGTGCATAAAACATGGACGACAAATGATTTATTTTCAGATGTATGTTTAATATTGATATTTTTAGCTTAAATGGTGAAAATAATTGTTTGATAATGTGTACAAAACATTTCCAATTGCTTACATCAAGCGACAAATAAGATTGCTGTAACACACACACACAAATACTCTCTATCTCTCTCTTAAGTTTTCAAAAAACTCAGGATAATTTAAATTATACAAAAAATTAACAGAGATAGTAAATGGAAAAATGTTTTCTAGAAATAGTGATAATGCTACAAATTTTTCGTCTTATTAACTGCACAGAACAAAAGAAATATTCATTGTGAGCTAACTTCCAGTACATGTATGAAACATATATTTCTGCTACTGTAAATCGGTTATAAAAATAAGTTCAATGGTAAAGACATGATATGCATATTTAAAATAAACAGACTTCGTTAAAATAACAAAAAAGTGGAATGTATTGTCTTAGAAAAGCTTTCATGCTCACAAACGCAGAAATATGCGGTGTAATAAAATCAGTCTTGTACATATATAAATAAAGCTCAAAAAAAGAAACACATTATAACTTGTTATATTCGGTAAAAAATGTTCCGAGAAATCAATGTGTCATTCATTAATATTCCCGGTGTGAGAAAGTAGTTGAGTTGCCTCATACAAAAGCACTATTGAAGATTTTTAGTTCAAAAAATTGAAACGTTGAATAACTCAAATGTATATGCATATCAAAATTAGATCATTATTTCTTCAGTGTTATGGCCACGGTAGCCTAGCGGTCAATGTATCGGATCGTGGCTGGAATGTCACGAGTTCGTGCCCAGTTCCACTGAAGACCCACCGTATATTGGAGCGATGCATGTTAAATCTGTCGAGAGCTAAAACAACCTCCCGTTGGTGTGGTGTGATATTTAGGAGAAGGAGAAATGCCAGCTCTCATATTAATTATTGTAATTATATTTGTTAAAAAAAAGTTTAAGTTGAATATCTTAATAAAGTCATATTAAGATAATGTATGATCCGAGTTCTTTCGCTAATCCTACACCTCTAGCTCACGCTGATACTTCGAGGGATGTACTTCCAAGGGGAGGTACATCACAGACTATGGTGATTATTAATACTTTCATTCATAGACTCTGCTCTTAATAAATCTAACGGGGTGTTTCTTGGGAGACCTAGGGCTAAACGTAAGGCAGCATTGTAAATCGGTTCTAGTTTTTGTCTGTTACTATTGCTAGAAAAGGAAAAAAAGTTGACTTCCATAGTCAAAGATAGAACGGATTGTGGCATTAATAATATTTAAAAGATAATCAGATCTTGTTCCTATTTTCGGAGAAGATAAGGCTTTAATTGAATTTAAATATTTGAATCCTTTCTGACGTAGGTAATTAATATGATTTTTCCAGATGATATTGGGGTCGAAGATGATACCCAGGATTTTCAGACTCTTCACTTCGGGAATAGGTTTGTCGCATATTTTAAGTAATGTAGGTATTGTGCTTCTTTTTCTGGAAAAGTTGATTAGACAGCTTTTTTCTGGAGAGGTGGACAATTTCAATTTTTTACA
This sequence comes from Trichonephila clavipes, assembly GCA_019973935.1. Classification (NCBI taxonomy): domain Eukaryota; kingdom Metazoa; phylum Arthropoda; class Arachnida; order Araneae; family Nephilidae; genus Trichonephila; species Trichonephila clavipes. The sequence goes on along the minus strand of BMAU01017670.1, from coordinate 32,338 downwards.
CCAGTCTGAAATTTTATTTAAAGATTCTTGCATTTCGCCTATTATTTTATTTCATTTTGTACCACTATTATATAAAAATATGTCGTCAGCATAAACCAGAAGATTACTGTCGTGTTGAATTTCAAATATATCTGCCATATAAATTATAAAAAGGAAAGGACTTAAGATACAACCCTGGGGTACACCATCGTTGTTTTTAACGATTTTTGAAAAAATGTTCCTCCATTTGATTTGAATTGTTCTCTGATGTAAGAAGTTTTGAATCCATCGTATTAATCTGCCAGAGTATCCAACTTTGTTTAATTTAGAAGTAAGGCCATTTGGCCACACTGAGTCATATGCTGCTTTAATATCCAACGCTACCAAAATAAAATATTCTTTGTGTTCTCTAGCCAGTATAATGTCATGTTGTAATTGAAATAATGTATTAATGCTGCTTCTGTGAGGGTAAAAATCATGATGATTAACATGAAAAATTTTGTTTTGAAAACTGAAATCTAGCATTCTATGTAGAATCATTCTTTCTAATAATTAGACAATTACTGAAGTAAGAGATATATGACGGTATGACGAAACTTCCTTGGGATTTTTGTGAGGTTTTATGAAAGGTAGGATAATTGCGTGAGTCCAATCTTTTGGAATTTGACTTGAAGACCAACTGTCATTAAAGGATTTCAGAAGGAGATTTAATGCTTTGATGGGAAGATGGTTTATTGATTGGAGATAAATTTTATCATGCCCTGGACTGCTGTTCTTTTGATGAGATATGGCTATTTTTAATTCTTTTAAAGAAAAGGTTTATTAATATCCTGGCTTTTATCCGGAATAGAAATATTTGGAATACTATCATTATTTTGTTTTGCGTAATATTGTAAAAAAACAGATTGCTTGGAATTGTTCGTTTGTTAATATGGTTCCGTTATTTTCAATAATATTAAATGAAGAATAGTTAGGATTTGTTCTATTTTTGATTATTTGGATTATTTTAAAAAAACTTTAGGAGAAGATATTTTTTCGCATTTCGTGTGCCAAAAATTTCTTTACAGGCTTTGATTGTTCGCTTAAGTTTTGCGCTTACTTCTTTATATTTTATCCAGTCTTCTTTAAAGTTTTTCCTTGCTTTATTAAGGAGTTTTCTTTTTCTTTGCTCTTAAATGCCCGCATGCTGCTGTCCACCATGGAGCTCTTGAACTTATTTGCTTTTGTTTTTTTTCTGATTCTTGAGATAAGATTTGAGCTTTTTTAATTTCTTTTATAATATCTATATTTATGTTTTCATTTAAATTTAAATTTTGTTGAATAATATTGATAAATTTGTTCCAATTTGTTTTTTGTTTAAAATTATTAGTTACTGAGCTGTTTGTTCTTTTGTAATTAATAATTATAGGGAAGTGGTCACTTCCAAAATTATCGGTATTTGTGGACCAGGATAAATCATAATTTAAATCTATAGATGCTAAAGAAAGATCTATAGATGTAAAAATTCCCGATGAATGAAGATAAGTTGGACTTTTATATCGTTTAATAATATTAAGTCATTTTCAATGATCCAGTCAAAAATCTTTTTTCCAGAAGCACTGGAGTTTTTTGATCCCCATATTTCATGAGATGCTTTGAAAAATCTCCCAATATCAAACTGTGATTATGAATATATGATGCTATTTTAGATAAATTGATGTCTTTAAAGTTACCCGGTGGGATGTATATGTTAAAAATTGTGATAGGAACTAAATCTATCTGAACTCTGACTATTAAAATTTCTAAGTCTTCACTAATTTCTGAGAATATTTTTATTGCGCTAATATATATCTTTATTTAGAACTATCATTAACCCTCCTCCTCTTTTGATTTTCCTATCAATTCTGAATATATCCTTATTGGGAATTGTGAGAATATCATTTGGATGTAACCAAGTTTCTTGAATTATTAAAATACTTGCTTTTTGAAAAATTGGCGCGAAAAGAATATCTGACCTCTTGTTTTTTAATTCCACGTGCATTCCATTGGATTATATTCATGATTTAAAACGAAAAAAAAGGTGCGATACTACGAATTAGTTTAAATATTCAGAAAAGAAAGTAGATTAATATTGAGTTTTTAGCGAGAAAATATAAGAAAATTTGATTATTTATTTGAGTTTCTTTATTTTTTTTCTACTACACTATCTAATATATTTCCTCTCAGTTCTGATATTTTCTTGAATCTTTTTGCTTTTTCATTCTGTGTGTGTGTTTTCTACTTATTAGACAATCATCATCTTTTTGAATTGTTATATTGGATGCAACTTTTTTTAGGGTGGATTCCATGGTATTCATTAGGGAAGAAAATCTTAAATTTATATGTGCTACCACGGTGTTCAGTTCAGTCGTGAAGCGTTGTACTATTTGTTCTAATTTCTTTTCGAATGTTATTGTTTTCTTCAAATTTCAACTCTAATTTCGCAAACTTTTTTTCAAGATTTTCTATCTTCTCTGTTTGATCATTATAGGTTTTGGCCGAGTATGATGTTTTTTTTTCCCTCTTTGGAATTTCTCAACCGCTTCGTTTCTCGAGATTTGTTGCTGAACTTTAATTTTTAAGATTTCAATTTCTTCTTGAGATCTTTTACAATGTTTATCATTAGCTTCATGCCCCTCTCCACAAGAGCTACATTTTTTTTTTTTATTTCTTTGCAATCGTTTTCAAAGTGGTTCAGTGAACAAATTCGGCATTTTTTTGAGCTTCTACAAAATATTTGAATGTGTCCAAATTTTCAACAGTTAGTGCATTGCCTAGGTTTTTCATAGTAGAGAGTAGTTTTTGTCATTTCAAATCCAATTGGAACTTTTTCGGGAATATTGCATCTAATTTGGGTAACTTTAACTGTTTTGATTGGTTTAAATCCAGATTCTGTTTTTTTGGTAAAGCGTTGGATATCAAAAATTGTGTAATTGTAACTTTCTAATTTCGATTTTATGTCGTCTATTGTATATTCTGTGTCTATTCCCTGCAATATATAACTACTGGTTAGGCCAGTAAAGGACAATCTTGTACTTATTTTTACACCATTAATTTCTTTAATTTTTAAAGCTTCTTTGGCGGTCTCTCAATTATTTTAATTATGATCTCGCCGTTTCTTGTTTTGCTTATACTCAGAATACTTTTTTTTAATTGTGAACGCTTTCATTATACTTTCTTTTAGTTTAATTGGATTACCATTCTGAAAGTTATTTTCTAATTTTAAGAAAATTGTAATATTTGGACTCGTATTTAAATTTTGTCTTTCCGCAAACTTGGTCAATAATTCTATATCTGTTAAATTACACCTATATTTATTGAATGAAAAATTAGAGTTTGTATTTTCTACCTCCATATTATTATCTGGGTGAGGGTATTTACCCATTTTGTCTTCCCTACTCCAACACTTCAATTTGTATAAATACACTATCATGTGTAAATTCTTAAATTAAAAGCTTTTATCCGAAGATAGAATAAAAGTTAAATGAACTAAATTTCAATACAAAATAAAAATTCAAAACGATCTCACCCGCTCGAATCCGCTTGAAAAGTCAAAATTATTCAATATTATTAGCACACTCTCACTCAACAACCTACGACTCCTTAGCTTAACACCTTACGAAACTGTTTTGGATCTGATGTTGCTGAGTAGTCATGGTCACGAGAAGGTAGCTTGTGTTCTCGAGTTATTGGCTCTATTCCTGGTGATACAAAAGAGACGACGTATATTAAGGCTGACACCATTGATTCTATCGTGACTCAGCCTGGTAGCGAACTCGTGGCTGACGTTGTCGAAACCCTAGTGCCACTGAAACCCCCATGTGGAGGGGTCGATGCACGTTAAATCTGCCGTGGCTCTCCTTTATTAAGTGTAGAAGTTCGGAGAGGGGGTGCCAGCTCTCGTGTCGTCCTCGTCACTTGACTGCAGTTCACAATGAACGCATTCGTCTTAAGGCTGTTTTCGGTTAATGTTAAAGATTAGGACCCGAATTTGGAACATTTTGCACATTTTTGAAATTAATATGATATTCTGGCTTCACTATCCTTCAGAGAGCAGCATTTTTTATCATACTTCACATTTTTAATTGAGTTGATTCATTTTTTTCTGGTGTAAAATGTGTTTCGCATTTGTTATCCTATATCGTAATATTAAATGAGCTTTGCCTTCACGTATTAAAACAAAAAAGAAAGTATTCACGGAATATTTTGAAATTTTTACAAACACTGTATTGTGTTAACAGAGGTACGAGTTATAATATTGCAAATTTGCATGGAAATTGGGTCATTTTTTTTCTGTCTGAAGATGTGTTTCGCGTTTCGTTAGAGCTCTCGTACTTTTACCGAAGACAGACTTAAATAACCCTCGTGTTGTCTCAAAGAGTGATGAAAATGAAAATTAAATCAAGTCGCGTCATGGTTCTAAGTCCTAACGTTGACGGGGTGTGGAAGTTTCGGGAGTAGGGTGCCAGTTCAGGTGTCTTAGAACATCGCACTTTAAAGTTACATGAGGTCTAATAAAAAAAATTTCGAAGCCTTTTCGATCTATTCGATCAATCCAATACGTTAATTTATTCCCAAAATTTCATTTGATTTGCTAGGTATTAAACAAAACGTCTAGTAAAAACTTCTAACAGCTCAAAACATTTTTGTTTGGCTTTGTAAGTTAACTATACCATATACATTAGATAGTCCAGCAAATAATTTTATCAGCTTAAATTTGTTATTTTTTTAGACAACAACTAACAGAAAAAAATCTCCAGAATCAATATTTTAGTCAGATTTGTTCGAGCAAAGGTTCTATTAAAGTTCACCTCACAATACAGCATTCTCTCCTTATCTCTACACTATCTGCACTCGGTGCACACTTGTTTGTTTACTGGTGACTCAGCGATTCCATTTAGATTGCACAAATAAAATTCTGGAAATATCCTCCAGGAAAAGTTAAAAGATAGGATGAGAGATAGCAGAAAGTGTGTATTTAAATAAGATTTTTTTTGAAAATTCTTTCGCGTCCTGAAACGTTGTACGTTTTTCACCTGGACTTTCATTTCATCAGTTGGTTAATTTAGAGTGAAAATGTTTTGGAAGAAAGTCCATCTCAGTTTTTCGCTAATTGGTTGTTATTCTCCTTTTAGAATAAACAAAAAAAATTTTTTTTTAAGAAACTCTTCCCTTAGTAATTTAAGTTAGCTGTCTTGTATGTTAAACGAAGGGTCCCAAGCCGTACGAAAAAATCCCAGTCACGCAATTTAATGTTTTCCAGAATTATTACTAATCTGTACAGAGCACTAATCGTACTCACCACTCAAATTTCAATATTAAAGGGATAAAAGTCCGTTTTTTTTATTGAGAACATTTACAACCCCGTGCACCACAAAGTGTCACACGGGGGCTTACATAGAAGTAAGCGTGAAGAAAGAAAGAAGGATTACAACACAAACATCCATGGGATTAGAACCCAGACCCTACGGCACCGCAGTCAACGTCATTAACCTCTATACCGGATGGGCGACAAGAATAAAAGTTTCACAGAATTTTTTTCATATAGGTGGAAAATCAAAGCTCAATAAACACTTTTCTCCGATACCAAATTCACAAATGTGTATATACATCAACAAAATTGCATAATTGATTATTTAAATCGCAACGGTGTCCGCGGTAGCCATGGTCACGACATCGTGGCCAGCGTTGTCGAGTTATGGGTTTGAGTCCGGATGTCATTGAAGACCCACCGTGTCGAGGCGCTGATGCACGTTAAATTTATCGAGCTCAAAGTCCTCGCGTTGTTGTTAATTTTGGAGAGTGGAATATCAGCTCAGAAGTCATCATCCTTGTCCACGGTTTATAATTACGAGTTCCGTTGCCAATAGCCCTTCCTCATTAGACTCAGAATGAGAATTATGCTACTCGAGAGCTATTGGCGACAGACCTCCTAATTTTGAAACTTGGCCAAGCAACATCTGAGATGACACAACTCTCTCCTAACTTCCACTCCTCGACATATTTAACGTGCCTCCTCTCCACGGCGGGTGTTCAGCGGTACCCACGACCCGCTGCCTTAGAGTGGGGGACGTTAATAAACACTCACCTTTTCGGAATAACATGAAGAGTATCGGCAATGGCCCCTAATTCTCCCCACCATGCCTTAATATCCATCCGCTCTTCTGTAGGGTGGATCTTTAATAATACTTGAACCATATAGAAGTAATTTCGTGTACGAATTCTTAAGGTATCCGACTACGTTTGGAACCGTGATTTTGCAAAAGCATATAAATGGATAATATTTATGATATTTAGTGTCACTTAGATTAGAAAACGTATATAAAATTGTATTAAGAATAGTATTACAATAAAAAAGTATTTAAGTACACAATATTTTGACAAAAACGAACATAGAATGACCCATTTTCAAAATATTCTCCTTTTGTGAAAAATGCTTCTATTATAATAATATTTTGCTTGTATACAGCTCAGACCTCTGTACAATTTCAGAACTCTGTATATTTTTTTTTTGTCAAAATTCCTTAAAACAATTTTATACATGCATTCCAATCTAAGTGACTGTAAATTTCATGAAAATTATCCACTTATGCACTTTTTTAAAATAACGATTCCGAACGTAGTTGGATATCTTAAGTAGAGCCACTTGGATACTGAGGTCACATGAAACAGCTTGTATTTGTCTGCTTCTGAATCTCTCTTAATTTAAACTTTTAGATAAATTTAAATGGAAATAATCAAAGTGAATTCGGACTTCTAATTAGGGATGGCGATCTGAGATCAATTTATCGAAGAATCGATTTCTCGGACCAAAAAAATCGATTTTTTATATTAATATGTAGCACTGAATCGATTCAGTGAATCGATAGTTCATCCTAGAAAATCGACATTCGATTTTTTTTTTCTGTTTTGGTAAAAACCATAAAATTATTTACAGTAAGTAGAATGTGTGTGTGTAGTATCTTTAAAACTATTTATCTTTATCATTGAGAACTATAGACTATATTACCTATTTTCTTAACTTTTTGATGTAACATACATTTAGAAAATAAATATCTTCTTTTATACCTGATACTTTGATATGGTAATAAAAATAATTTTAATTGTCGAATTCTCTGAACTAAAAAATTCCCTGATTTTTCTTATAAGAGATCGTTTATTATGGTATCTTTTTTGTTTTTCATAAAATGGATTTATATTTACATTGTAAATGAAGACTTGATGAAAAAATCGATTTCTTAGAAATCGATCTTTTAGACCTCGATTTTTTTTGTGTGTGAATCTATTCATCAGGTTACGATTTGAATCGATTTAAAAATCAATCTTTTTCGGAAAGAATCGCCATCCCCACTTCTAATATTCACTTTCATCAATAAAGACTAGCATTCCTATTGGTCTTGTCTCTAATGCCACCTGTCTGACGGTGTCAGATCGAGGCCCACGATAGATTGTACGTCATTAGCCGGAGCTTTGAGCACCATGCAGATGACTGTACGATTGGGCTCTTTTTCACCACAATTTTGAGGGAGAGTACCCTTGAGGTGGTCAGGGGACTCCCACCTCTCTTCTCCTTTCTCCAACCTCGCGAGAGGACTTGCGGCTTGACAGCAATTTTGATTACCCTCATGCCTCAAAGGCACTCTTCATTTTCAAACATCTATGCCTTCTCCACAATTCGAACCCAGGCCGTACGGCACAACAGTCAGCGTCGCTAGCCACTATACGAGGAATGACGATTCTTTAAGAAAAAGATCGATTTTTAAATCGATTTGAATCGTAACCTGATGAATCGATTCACAAAAAATAGAGATCTATATAAAAGATCGATTTCTAAGAAATCGATCTTTTTATCAAGTCTGCATTTACAATGTAAATATAAATCCATTTTATGAAAAACAAGAAAGATACCATAATATATATATATATAAAAATGACCTCTTATCAGTAAAATCAGGGAATTTTTTAGTTCAGGGAATTTGACAATTACAATTATTTTTATTACCATATTAAAGTATAAGGTATAAAAGAAGACACACATTTATTTTCTAAATGTATTTGTTACATTAAAAAGTTTAGAAATAGATAATATAGTTTGTAATGATAAAGATAAATAGTTTTAAAGATATATATATACTACACACACATTCTACTTATTGTAAATAATTTTATGGTGTTTACCACAAAACAGAAAAAAATTGAATGTTGATTTTCTAGGATGAAATATCGATTCAGTGCTACATATGAATTTTAAAAATCGATTTTTTTGGCCCGAGAAATCGATTTTTCGATAAATCAATATCATATTGCCATCCCTACTCTAACCGGATTGCCGGCTACTAGCATTCTTTAAGTATTCGAGCACCATTTCCTATTCGTAATTTTTTGAATTTTATTTATTTATTTTTGTTTAAGGTATCTGACTACGTTCGAAACCGTGATTTTGCAAAAGCGTATAAATGGATAATATCTATGTTATATTTAGTGTCACTTAGATTAGAAAATGTATATAAAATTGTTTTAAGAATAGTATTACAATAAAAAGATTATATAAGTACAATATTTTGGCAAAAAAGGAACATAGAATGACCCATTTTTAAAATATTCTCTTTTTGTGGAAAAAACGCTTCTATTCTAATAATATTTTGCCTGTATATAGCTCAGACCTCTGTACAGAGGCTCAACTAGAATTTTTGAAATATATAACTGAGAAGTGAGTTTATCCATATCTCACGACAACAGAAGGGTTGTAAGTCTGAAAACAATGTGAATTTTTCAAAACTCATAGTTGAGCCTCTGTACAGAGGTCTGAGCTATATACAGGCAAAATATTATTAGAATAGAAGCATTTTTCACAAAAGGAGAACCTTTTGACAAAAGATTATTCTTAGTTAATTTTATGCCCAAATCTTGTATTTAAATAATTTTTTTTGTCAAAATGTACTTAAAACAATTTTATACATGTACTCTAATCTAAGTAACACTAAATATCATGAAAATTATCCACTAATGCGCATTTTAAAAATCACGGTTCCGAACGTAGTCGGTTACCTTAAACTTTTAATGCCTATATCTATATATACAGAGTGTTTTTTTTCCAGGTATAGAAGTTTAAGTTGGCATTACTTTCCAAGATGGCGACCGATTTAACAGCTGTCAAGTGATTTATTCTCAGTTTGGATTGGCAATTCATCATGAATAGACTCACGCCTGAACAACGCTTTCAAATTGTGCAATTTTATTTCGAAAATAATGGTCGATTTTCATAAGCGAATTTTGTTTAGCGATGAAGCGCACTTCTGGTTGAATGGCTACGTCAACAAACAAAACTGCTGCATTTGGAGTGAAACTAAGCCACAAGTGTATGCCGAAACACCGTTACATCCAGAAAAACTGACTGTTTGGTGCGCTTTATGGGCTGGTGGAATAGTTCTTCAAAAACGATGAAGGCCACAAAGTTACAGTCAATGGTGATCGGTATAGAGCCATGATTACTAACTTTTTCATTCCTGAATTGAACAATCATGATGTCCAGGAGCAGTGGTTCCAACAAGACGGCGCAACATATCACACAGCTCGTGCCACAATCGATTTATTCAAAGACACGTTTGGTGATCGCCTAATTTCACGTTTTGGACCTGTGAATTGGCCTCTAAGATCTTGTGATTTAACACCGCTAGACTATTTTCTGTAGCGCTATGTAACATCATTGGTCTATGCGGATAAGCCACAAACGCTTGACCATTTGGAAGACAACATTCGCCGTGTTATTGCCGATATACGGCCACAAATGTTGGAAAAGGTCATCGAAAATTGGACGTCCAGATTGGACTACATCCGAGCCAGCCGTGGCAGTCCTATGCCAGAAATCATGTATAAAATGTAATGCCACAAGAGTATCTTTCGAATAAAAAAAATTCATGTCAATCGAGTAATATATCGTTGTTTTATTGCAATTTAAAGTTCTATACCTCTAAAAAAACCCTTTATAAAGGATAAAAGCGACTCACTGACTAATCACGATATCTCCGGAACTATTAAATCTACAGACTTGAAATTTGGGGTAGGTAGGTTCCCTTCATGGAGTAGACGTCAGCTAAGAACGTATTTTGCAAAGTTCAAACCCCAAGGGGCGTTATAGATGATTATTTCAATTACTTAACTATTAGATGTACAGTAGTGAAACTTGGTACACAGATTTCTTTCATAAAGTAGAGATTCCCTACATAATGATTTTTACGAAAATCGACCTCCCAGGGGCGTTTCACATAATTACTTCCATTTTTAAACTATTCGACGTACAGTCTTGAAATTTGGTTCGCGGTTTCCTTTCATAGAGTACAGAATGAGTTTTGTGAAAATCGACTCCCAAGTGGCGTTGTAGAGAACTAGTGGCGTTATAGGCAGTTAACTCCTTTTTTAACTATTAGACGTAAAATCTCGAAATTTAGTACGCTGATTCCATTCATTAAGTAGACATCCGCTATAAGATGGGTTTTGCGAAAATAGTTTGATAAGTGGCGTTGCGGGGGCTTAAACAGCGTTATACATAATTATTTCCATTTTTAAACTATTAGACGTACAGTCTTGAAATTTGATAAGCGGATTCCTTTCATAGGGTACAGATCCCCTACAGAATGGGTTTTGTGAAAATCGACCCCAAGTGGCGTTATGGAGAATTAAGTGGCGTTATAGGCAATTAACTCCTTTTTTAAACTATTAGATGTAAAATCTCGAATTTTAGTACGCCGATTCCATTCATTAAGTAGAGATCTGCCGTAAGATGGGTTTTGAGAATATCGTTTCCTAAGTGGAGTTGCAGGGGCTTAAGGGGCGTTATTAATAATTATTTCCATTTTTAAACTATTAGACGTACAGTCTTAAAATTTGGTAAGCGAATTCCTTTCATGGTGTAGAGATCCACTACAAAATAGTTTTGGGGAAAATTGATCCCCAAGGGTCACTGAGGGGGATTAAGGGGCGTATAATAGATAAATATTTCCGCTTTTCAACTAATAGAAACACCTGCTTGAAAATTAGAAGGTATGTTCCGGTCATGGAATAAAGTTCCTTTTACAAAGATTTTTGTTAAAACGGACCCCCAAATGAGTGGGGTTGTGAGGAATTAAGGCGGGTTATAGAAAAATTCCTGTTTTTGAATTTAACTCATTTACTTGAAATTTGTTGAGCACTTTTCATTAGTTGAATAGAGTTCCACTAAGAATGGATTTTACGGAAATCAACTCCAGAGGGAAGCGGGGAGAGTTATTAGAGCGTATTGATAGACAAAATTCCCGTTTTCGAACTGATAAGACTACAATAATAAAATTTTATTTGCATGCTTCTTTTGTTGAATTGGAATCCGCTAAGAGTGCTCTCAACGAGGTATTGAAGATAAAAATTCCGTTTTTGCTCTGATAGATTTAGACTTGAAATTTAGCAAGCATGTTTATTTTATGGAGTAGAGATCCACTGAAAGTTGCTTTGGTGGAAATCAACTTGATTATTAGGTTAAGTGAGCAAAAAATCTATCTCTTTCTATTTTAGATATAAATAGAAATTAGATATTATAATTTATGTTCTTTTTATATCAAGGGGGGAGAGTATAACAGCTATAAATATATTTTTCAATACAATCGAATTCTTAATGCTAGATATCAATAATTAATATATTTGTAAACAGTATACATATATACAACATCGTGAAATACCCAGTGAAGCGGGTGGGTAACGGCTAATATATATATATATATATATATATATATATAAAAATATATATATATATATATATATATATAATTTTAAAAAAACTATCCTTTTTATTTAGTTTTCCTGCCTTTAATCGATATTATTTTTTTGTGCAGGTGTAATTGGTATAGATTCAAATTGGCTTTCTTAAAGTTAAAAGATTTGTTAAATAACTCAATATTTAAATTGCTTTGATGTGATTGCAATCCTGTGAACTTTGAAAAATATTTCATTCAGTTAGCCATAATGGTTAGATGTTTTATAAAATCGTTTGTTAAATATTGTAAATATTTTTTATTTATTGATACACTGGTCTAAACTAATTGTTTTGCGCATATTAATTATTTGTTTATACATATTCAATAGAAATAGGCATTAACAGAGTAATGTTTGGTGATGAATTTTATATCGTGATCATATTCGGATCAGTTCTCTTTTTTCACACCATTTCATATTACAATTGAGTTAATATCTGTGGAACAGTGTTTGCAATTCAAATGTTTTGTTTTGTTTTATGGAATTTTCGAAAAGCCCGTTTTAAGGCAGTGATTCCCAAAATGGTCTATATGGATCCCCAGGGGTCTATGATGACTTGCAAGGGGTCCACGCAAGTGAAAAAGTAACTGAGGGGTCCATGAGGTGTAAATGGGGGTATACGTGATAGTAGCTCTCATTAAACCAGATCATGATTTTAATTTTAAAAGAAAATTTAATCAAGTAGAAACCGGATTTTACTTATTTAAGAGATTTATTTACTAAATTTAATGAGGTAAATTTGAAGTTATAAAGTGACACCATAAGTTTTATTAAAACAAGGAATATTTTAGTGTGTCTTTTAAGAATTAAGCTAAAGCAGTATAGCACTGGACATCGTGAATTTTCTCAATTTGTCACAGACATTTTATACAGAACATTTTACTCTACATTCAGCATTTAAATGCCTTTGACTCAGATTTTGAAACTAGGTTTGAGAAAGTTTTGCTATGGTTTGTATTACCATAGTCACAATCAATTCATATGGTCACATTGAAAAAAATCTGGTTATAATAGGAGCTTATTGGAATAGGCACTAATGAAGATCTTAAAGTTTAGAAACGGATACAAGCAGTTTTGGCTTTAAAAAGACGTACCTGTTATAAAATATCATGAGAAAGTTTTTAATTTCTTTTCCTAGTGAGGAGTTTCAGCACGCTTGCCAATCTCAAAAACGAAAAAAAGAAAGTAAAAAACAAACAAACCAAAAAAAAATATCATTATTAACAGTGGAGACTTAGCGTTTAGATTTAGGGGATCCTGAAAAGATTGATATCAAATGTTGAAAATTTGTTATTGAAGCACCAGATTCATCCCTTCTATTAAAAGTATTTGTTTGTTGTTCAATTACTTTATGTATTATCTCTAATTAATTAACATGGGCTTCTTAAGTTTAAGACACTATACTTCAATACAGTGAAATTTAATTCATTTAAAGTAAGTAGCTCTATACTAGCTGTCAAGAAATATTTAAGTTGATACATTTGTACAAACTCAATATTAGGTGAGCAGGGGTCTGACCCAAACAGCAAAACATGGCAAGGGGTCTATGAGGTAAAAATGTTTGGGAACTTCTGTCTTAAGGGATCGGTACCGAAGAGAAGAATTGAAAGTATTGCCTAGTGGAAGCGAAAGGAACGAAAAATTTGGCCTTTATCAGATCTGCTGATCTTCTTGGGTCCATACACGCAAAAAAGAAGGTGGATCTTATCAATTTCTATACCAGTCTGATTACTTTTAGAATAAAAGGTTTGATGTTATGAGGATTAATAAACTATTATTATATATATTATTCCTGTGTTTGTGTTTTAAAGTACTTGGTCAAACATTGTGGACTCAACAACCACACCAATAATTGTTCCTTGTGTCGAAGAACAAATACAGTTTGAGGAAGAGGCAGTAATGGATGAAGAGGATAATTTAAATTTATCAGAAACATCCCTCTGCCTGCACACCTAAAAATATGTTTCTTTATTTTTCAAAACATTTGTTTGAAGTTAAATTTAATAAGTAATATAAAAAAATTAAGTCAATTCCTACTTAGATCAACAAAGAAAATTTTATTTTAGCTAATTTTTATTAAATAGTTACAATTAATATAAATATGTATATACATAGGGAAGAATCACAACATTAAGTGTGATTATTTTTTATTCATTATCATTAAAGTGTATTGTCATCCAAAGTAATCATGTACATAAAATTTCAGTTCAAATGAATGCTTTAAAACGTGAGAAAAAAAATCTTTTAAAGTTTTGACCCAAGTCGCTAGAAATGAAACCAACGTGGCTGTATCTGTAATTCTTTAAATAATTAGTTTCAGTAAATTCATTTTTATTAATTATAATTAAATTATCGCATTTTTACCCAAAACAGTAGTGTATAGAAAATTTCAGCTTAAATGAGAACTTTAAAATGTGAGAAAAAAAACCTTTTCAAGTTTTGACACAAGTCGCCAAAAGAATCGCTAAGTCGCCAAAAACGATACCAACGTGGCTGTATTTGTAATTATTTGAATAATTAGTTAAAACAATTAATTTTTATTAATTTATGTTAAATTACTGTATTGTGATCCAAAATAATCATGTATATAAAATTTCAGCTCAATTGAGCACTTTAAGGTGTATTTTATTAACGATAGAAAATTCCACGAAGAAAATAAATAAATAAATAAATAACGGAGAGTATGATCTGTATATAATAGTAGGAATTGAAAAAAAAAAATGTTTGAATTATTTTAAAGCTCAATAAACACAGAAAAATAGCATATTTTGAAAATTCTTTGATAGCAATGCATTGAAGATTACCCCCTCCCAATTAGTAACAATGTAAGGCCTTTCATTAATTTTATGCATATGTATAGGTGGTTGCCCTGTTTTGCGCAGAACATTTTGAAATCAAATTCTATATAAATTGCAACAATTATAGTTTGCATGCACAAATGTATAAAATGCATATTTAAAGGGGGTTGTAAAGAACGATATTGAATAGCTGAACTGTTTCAAAATTTACGTACAATGGACCAGGTAAAACCTCTGAGTGAGCCATAGCTTGCCTATCAATAGTTTAAACCATGAAGTGTGGATTTAATTGTGGTTAATTTTGCGATTTCCTCTATTTAATGAAAGTTATAAAAATGCTAAATATGTTTACTTTACAAAAAAATTATCAATTCGGAAATAATTAGAAGTTTTATTATTTAGCAAGTAAAAGACAAACGCCAAATAAGAGAAGAAAAAGAACAAGAGAGGATTAATTGAGAAGCAGAAACTGATCCAGAATATCTTCTTTTAGAATTAATTTCCAAAAGCATCAAAAAATATACTGCTGAAGCTAAACATGAGGTTTTAGATTCTATTAGGAAGCATATGTGTTCCAGATGAATAAAAAACTTCTTCAATAAATTGTTGTGATAGATTTCTTCATTTAAATTAAAATTCAGATTTTTTTTTTTTTACAATCATCGATGTCAATGTTACTTGTATGTAACTGAAACTATCTGTGCCGAAGATATTTTTTCTTACTGTGTCCCTTTCAATGAAATTTTCATGGAAGCCATTTGACTTGCTTCCCAACATGAAAGTTTATCTTAATGAATGTATCAATTAAAGAAACAAATTTCTACGAGTATTCATGACAGTTTGCCAGCAATTTAACTAATATGAGATTTAGGGTTTCCAAAAGAGTCTTTCATCAAACCTTTGTATTACATAATTCATGAAAATAGTGTGACAAAAACAATTTATTTATCAATATAGAGAATAAATATTTACACTCGAGGTACTAATTTTTCCCATTATTTGCCAATTTTAGCCCACTTTTCCACTCCTATGGCTGAAATAATTCTTCAAAGTGCTTCTAATTTCTTCAGCTTGACGACAGTACGTATTTGAATCAGCTTGTCTAAGCCTGTTTATAGACAATGCCTC
Source organism: Trichonephila clavipes (assembly GCA_019973935.1). Lineage (NCBI taxonomy): Eukaryota > Metazoa > Arthropoda > Arachnida > Araneae > Nephilidae > Trichonephila > Trichonephila clavipes. The sequence continues at coordinate 16,634 of BMAU01017670.1, read as the reverse complement.
TTCAGTCAGACCCCTGCCAGCATTTATAGACACATCGGCGAAATTTGAGGAACTATACCTTCTTTCATAGATTTCTTCTGCACTTTTAATAAACTTATGAAGTTAAACTGCTGCATCAATAGTAAATGGGCCGATTTCCAAGCTAGACTTGAGTGACCTTCGAAAAATTCTGATGAGAGATGCCATAATCAGGGGCGTAACTACCGCCATATCTATGATGCGGGGTCCCCAAGCTACAGGAGCCCCTACATGTGTAACAACAGTCTCGCTAACAGGGTTATCATATCTTTAAAAAAAAAGCACTTTCCTTTTTCGTGATCTTGCAACATGCACTCATGTATTTGTCCGTACTGATTCCGTCCGAACTTCATTACAGCCACCGTACGAAGGATCCTGTGTACCATGTGATCAAGCGATATGCATAGTATTTTGACATCAGCATCAAAGGAGTTTCTGGAACAATTTCTATTGATAGATTGAAACCCTGTTTCTTCGCTGATCCTGATCCTGACTAAGCCAACTTCAGTAGATAAATCTTCAACCACAAGCACATCACCATCAATTGTGCCAGCTACTCCACATCACTCACAACAGGGCACTTCTGAGCAATCTTCAAAGCTTCGAGTGAGATTTGCTGAACCTCCTGCTCAATATGCAACTCGTTCTGATCGTATAGTTCAACCATCTAGACCAGTATTTCCCAACCTTTTTTGTGCCATGCCCCACTTTAACATTTCTAAAGTTTGTATGCCCCCCCATGTAACATACATAATATTTAATATTAAAAAATTGATTTGTTCACTTAAGAAACATAAATGATGGATTCTAGGAATAAATCACTATCAAATTGTTAACAAAACACAATAAGTAAAATTTCAAAATATATAATGAAAAACAGAAATTAAAATTCAAAATAATTTTAATAATGATTTTTCCATATTAATTTGTCATTTTAATTTAATGAGATACTTGCGCTTGATGCAGATAGATTTTATATTGGGTTCCAGTTTGGTTAGCTTAAGTCTCAAATCCCCACGTTGTGTTATATCCAGCCGATTTCTTTCTTTTTTTTTATCAGTAAATCATTTACAGCACTAAATCCAAATTCAGCCAAAAGTGAAGATGGAAACGGTAGTAATAGCTTTCTTGCAAACAACTGCGCTGTTTAGCAAATTTCTTGACAGGCCGGGGCTATATCCCCCTCCCGGCAGACGGCACACTCCGTGGTGAACCCCGGACGAAGCCAATCACCCAGATGATATTTTGGTCTCTCGTCAAACGAAATTATGCCTAATAATTATTTAAGAATTTGCTTTTTTTGATAAATTCGGCACCGATATCTAGCATTGCATTTAAATGGCAAGGAGCGGAAGGGTTAGTTTTGTGTCGTATCCATTTTCGAATTGCCCCCCTGCGGAACGCCCGCGCCCCCCTGTGGAGCGTGGGCCCCACGTTGGGAAACACTGATCTAGATGATTCTTGTAACGTTCACCCTGTTCATTGGTGGGGGAATACTCTGGCAGCATGAACTGAAGAGAACTAATTTAACTCTTAATTTCTTTCTTGTCGTTTGACAACACTTACTATCATTCCATATTGTGTACCTCTCTGTAGAACATCGTGTTACAATGTATCTCATGTAACAAACAACATTAAAGTTCATTTACTAATTTATGAGATGTGGAACATCGTTTAACAAAAATCAACAAAATTCGGAACACGCATTATAGAAATTTAATATCTTTCTCCAACCCATCCTACCCTTCACAAAGATCTAAAGTTTCTCTTTCAATGCTTGTCCAAAAACAGAATTTTTAAATACTCCACCATCACTATTGTGACCTTCAGTTCCAAAGTCTACAAGCACAATTACAAAGGTACCTTTGTAATTGTGGAAGCATAATCCACTTTTTGATGGAGCCTGAAAAAAAACAGCATTTTTAATAAAGCAATTATACAGAAACTCCTGCAGAAAAGTAAAAATATGAATTTATTACTTCCATTTCCTCAATAGAAGGTAAAGATATAAACACTGCATTTTATTTGTATACATTTCAATGAGAAAAACATGTTTAATTGCAAAAAAGTGTAGTCGCATGTTTTTATACTGTGTGCGTGTGTGTATAAATGTTTTCTTATATTAAATATTATATCATTTAATCTAGGGGTATTCAACCTTTTTTTCTGCCGGGTCGCATACATATGTTAGCTATTTCACGCGGACCGCATACATATGTTAGTTATTTCATGCGGGCCGCAACGTGAGAATTAATGAAAGGGGAGGAGGAAGAAATGCTATAAGACCAAGATTACATAGAATATTTAAAAACTCCTTTTTTTTTGCTTTTTAACTTATTACTTTTTTTGTCACTAAATTTTTCTAATTTGAAGCCTTTACGAATCACTCTTTCACAATTTATGCATCAGTAAACGGTTTCATATGATTACCAATAATATAACAAATTTCATAGTGTTACTCTGCTGTGACATTACTACTAACAAAACACATTTTTGCTGTTGTAACGATTATTCAAGAAAGCCTATTCATCACCTCTTGAAAGAGAACTTCGAGGAAAAGTGTCATTTGAATGTGTGGTTCTTGTTTACTAGTATTTTTTAAATACAACACTTTCGTGACAAATCAAACAATTACTGAACCATGCTTGTTTTTCACTACAAATAGTAAACTTCCCAATATTTTTGAAATAATCTATTTTCCTCGAATATTTTTTGCCTGCAAGATATGAAAGATAGTTAAGAATTAGTTTCATTCATAAAATGGTCGCTACTCCACTATTGTGCATTATTACCAACCAGAAAAAAATATCATACGATATTGACAGCGAAAAACAAAATTGATATATATTATATTTTTTTAACAAAGAAGTTCCCGCCAAATTTTCATACATAAATGAATTTCTCAGAGCAATGGGCCATGACCGGGCCTCTTAAAAAGGCCTGATGGGTCGCATGTGGGCCGCAGGTTGAGAATCGCTGATTTAATCTTTTAAAGATAAAAGCTACAAATAACTTTTAAAATAAAGTTAAATGTCAGAATTTACAAATATGAATACCCTCTCTATGATAAAATAATTAAATTCTGGAGATAAAATAATACTAAAAAGTACATGCATATATGCTTCCATCAATGGAACCTAAACAGTTTGGAAATTGCCATTGCTCGTGATACGCTTTAGCAATCTTGAGCCATTTATCCTTCTGGCTTAGCTAGGAAGATAGGCCTTAGAGAAGAACTGAAGTTTCTCGAATAATAACGATTGTGGTTGAGTGACCTATATTCTAAATAAATATGACAAACTAGCTTGTCGCTCAACCGGTATAGTGGTTAGCGACAATGACAGCTGTGCCGTAGGGCCTGGGTTTGAATCCCGGAGAAGACATGGATGATTGTAAATGTATAGTGCCTTTGCTGCAGGGTGGTACTATTCTAAACAGCTGTCGAGCCGCAAACCCTCTCGTGAGGTTGGCGGAAAGGAAAGAGAGGTGGGATGCCCCTGACCACCCCCAGGTGTTCTCTCCAACCAGGTGTTCTCTCCAACCAGGTGTTCCACGACCAGGGTGTAAATTGTTGTGGAAAATAGAAGTCCAACCTGTCTCAGACTCTGGCAACTTTCAGTTACAACGACACGACAAAAACAACATGAGTGAATATTAACGTCGCACTGTTCAGCTACATGAGGGCTTTTGGCGGCGGACCACGTAATTTTGAATCATGGTCAAACGACGTGGATGACACCTACAGATCTGTCATGAATACAGTGCGACATCTTATTTGCTCTAAAATGGGGGGGTCTTCGGCCCGTGGGACACGAATGGCCCGATGAATGCGTTTTAGTGGCCTCTCATTTGAATTTGAAGGCAATTTTTTAAAAAATTGTCTTGTCTGCTTTTTGTCGTAAAAAACGTCTTTTTTTCTGTTATTCTTGATATTCAAAGCATTTCACTGATGTGTATAATAGCCATTTGAGATAAAAAATTTCTGAAAATGACGAATTTTTCAAAAATTTCATTGTGTATTTTAAATACATTTAAATCTTAAAAATCTGACTATGCATCACAAATTTTCGGGAAGAAAAGTTTGACTCTTTATCTTTAATATGTTAGCAAAGTACTTTAATTTGTCTTCTTTGAAGCCTATATATATATAAAGGGTGTTTTTTTAGAGGTATAGAACATTAAATTGCAATAAAACAACGATGTGTTATTGGATTGGCATGAATTTTTTTTATTCGAAAGATAATCTTGTGGCATTACATTTTAAATATGACTTCTGGCATATGACTGCCACGGCTGGCTCGGATGTAGTCCAATCTGGACGTCCAATTTTCGATGGCTTTTTCCAACATTTGTGGCCGTATATCGGCAATAACACGGCGAATGTTGTCTTCCAAATAGTCAAGCGTTTGTGGCTTATCCGCATAGACCAATGACTTTACATAGTCTCACAGAAAATAGTCTAGCGGTGTTAAATCACAAGATCTTGGAGGCCAATTCACAGGTCCAAAACGTGAAATTAGGAGGTCACCAAACCTGTCTTTCAATAAATCGATTGTGGCACGAGCTGTGTGACACGTTGCGCCGTCTTGTTGGAACCACAGCTCCTGGACATCATGATTGTTCAATTCAGGACTGAAAAAGTTAGTAATCATAGCTCTATACCGATCACCATTGACTGTAACGTTGTGGCCTTCATCGTTTTTGAAGAAGGATTCCACCAGCCCATAAAGCGCACCAAACAGTCAGTTTTTCTGGATGTAACGGTGTTTCGACATACACTTGTGGATTAGCTTCACTCCAAATGCGGCAGTTTTATTTGTTGACGTAGCCATTCAACCAGAAGTGCGCTTCATCGCTAAACAAAATTCGCTTATGAAAATCGGGAACAACGGCAATCTCGTTTTGGGCCCATTCGACGAATCTACGCCTTGCTTGATGATCGTTTTGATTAACTGCCAAACCAAACTGAGAATAAATCACTTGACAGCTGTTAAATCGGCCGCCATCTTGGAAAGTAATGCCAACTTAAACTTCTATACCTGGAAAAAAACACTCTTTATTATACTCTTTATTATATGGGAAAAAAGTGACTTTTTCTAAAACCTTAGCTTTTTTTTTCTTATCATTACATACCAGTGGCGCACACACGAGGGCGTCCTAGGGGTCTGCCCCCCAAAAAGCCCTTGATTTTTTTCCGATTGATTATAATTATAAGTATATAGTACGTAAAATTTAATTATTTGTTATTAATGATTAATTTTATTAATTAATGCTAATTATTTATTCAAAAATTAGTTTTTTACTGTGTTTTGTTCCCGAAAATCGACAAAATCAAAAGGAGCATGATACAAGAATGGTGAACTTTCGACCCCGGACCCCCCCTCCTTGAAAAATTTCTGTGTGCGCTACTGTTACATACCATAAATAGATTGAAAGTATAGACTGAAGTATGTTTTCCATTAGCAGAAATGACCTTTTCTGTCCGTCTTGACATTGACACCACTAGAATACACTACACATATATATATTCTTGATTTCATTATCTTGGAAACACACTAGTGCAGCCCTTTTTATCATTCGCTTTGTGTCGGGCGATTCCTCTGAGCGAAACGATTCTTGAGAATATGCCACAGTTTTGATTAGGATTTTTAAGTCTGGGGAATTTTCAAGCCAATCGAGCACTTTTATGTTATTTTTCGCATACAATTATGGACCAATTTCGAATTGTGACAAGGGGTCAAGTCATGTAGAAATGTTCCATCAAATGTTTCCATGAATGGAACAATCCCACGAGATAAAATTTCAATATATTTGACAGAATTCATCATGTACTTAAAAAGAACTGAGCTTCCAGTGTAATTTTTTGTGAAAAAAACGCCAAACACCTGTTTAGAAAGGTTTTTTACAATATTTTTGATATGATGCGGTAACAAAGTTTCAACTTCACTTCGTCTAACATTTGATTTCTATCCCTGCGCAAATAAATGTTTCATAATTGAAAATCACTTTCTTCCAGTCGTTAACAGTCCGGTATTTTTTTGGCCCTTGCTAAACGGTTTCTCGTCATTTTCTGAGTTTGTTTTTTCTTCAGTCTTGTTGCCTTAAGGACACTTTCCAGAAGCCTTTTCCGTGCAGCTGAGGTACTCACTTCAGCACCATTATCCAATAAATATCTTCAAGGATCTATGCTTGTCTCTCTTTGATTTATTTTACTTCTTCTTGGTAGTTCTCCACTAGCGCCCACATTTTTCTTTTCTTTTTGGAGATGATGATCCACAGAATTTTGAAATGTTCTTAAAACACTTAATTCGATCGCACCAACTGTTACAGTTATATCTCTCACAGTTATAGAAGTGTGTTCTTTGAGAGTGATTTATTTTAGAACGGTTCCTCGGAGTAATATCCATCTTTAAACAAGTAAAAGTAACATGTCTTATACAGAACGCAAAATTGAAATTACCAGCTGCCCCGCTGAAAGGCTCACAAATGAGCTCCTGGTACATTAAAATGAACAAATTATAGTCAAAGTCGATCTGTCACACTACCTAAAGGAAGATATAACGGATTTGAGGTGATTCAAGACATCACTACTAATCACATACCAACTCAAACAAGAAAAACATGTTTGTCCCAATTAATTCGAACAATATAGTATATACAATTTTGTAAACACGATCTCTTCCTTTAAAATTAGTTGTAGTCTTATAAGACAAACATTCCTTTTTCATATAAATTTTCTAACTACAATGTTTTTTGACAGTCGTGTGTCCCACGGACCACTGTGCGTGAAAGGTTGAAGACCCTGCTTTAAAAGAAAAGGAAAACCTAAAGTACAAAACTTCACTGTAAAACTTACATGATGAAATTTACATCCCATTCAACCGTAAAAAAGGAAGTCAAGTGCTTTTTTATTATTCGCTCTTTCAACATGTGGAGGAAGCCGTGGTAGTCTAGTAATCAAGGTAACGGACTCGTGACCGGCGTGTCATTTGTTCGAGTCTAGTTTGCTGAAGGCCCGTCATTTTTGAAGGCAACGCACGTTAAATCTGTCGAGGCTAAACCCGAACCTTTTTGTCCTACCTTGTACATTATTAGCACAGATATGCCAAGATATGAAAAAATGGACGACATCCAATCTGATGAGCAGATTTTCAACCACCTTTAACTCCTATGGGCTCATGCTAAAGTAAAAGAACACCAACTTACCAATATCAAAGGAGCCACAGATGTCCAGAAAATGTTCCCATGTCACCAGGAGTCTGACAAGGAGAAGTTCAAAATGAAGCATGCTGGACTGGAGACGGAGCTACAGACCACTTTAAGTGAGATATCTTTTGCTTCTTGCCCAATAGTTAGCTGCTCAACTTGTGATCCGTGTAGGGAAGCAATGCACGTTAAATCTGTCGAGAGCTGAAACGTCCACCCGATGGTGTGGTGTGGTAGTTAGGAGACAGGATGTCAGCTGAGGTGTCGTCCACGTCACCTGACCATGGTTCAAAATTACGTGGTCCGTCGCCAAAAGCCCTCGTGTAGCTGAACAGTGTGCCGTTAATATTCAATCAATCTACTTGTGATACGCTCCGCGGCCCTAGGGTATCATCTCTTCATCCACGCGACCTAGATTTGTAGGGATAAAAGATCGACCACTTGAACCTTCCATAATAAAACTAGTTTATTATTACCTCAATATATATTAATCAACGCAACACAAGTCTTACTTAGAGGAAAACGATCAGGAGTGATGTGACGTAATTAACAATTCTTAGCAAATAGTACATTAAATCCTACTCACTATCTTTACGATAAATTAACCTCCGAATCTTTATCTATAGCCGATTCCTTAACTAGCTAACGTACGCTCTATAATTAAACTTTAATAAGCAAGCTCTCACACGGCGATCAGCCACCAAGCTTTATATCTTGTCTTCTACAGATATAATATATATATATATATATATATATATATATATATATATATATATATATATATTACTTTAATCTTCTCTATATATCTTATTATCCGACATGATCTGGCTACTATACAACTTTTTGGCTTCTAACCGACTTTTATATAGCTTCTATAATACTCTCCGGCCTCCAGCCGACCTCGTCGCGAATGCAAAAGCTCCAATATATATAATCTTTCTTACTCTGCATATCGCATTTTCTTCTTGAGATGGTTGGAATAAAATGCTATTCTGACCCCAAAGATTCCCCAAAAGGATTAATAGAAGGCGTGATAAAGCTCCGTCACAAACTCATACATTCCAAAAAGATCAGAATGTTAAAACCTTAACTGACTCAAACACTAAAAGTAAAGTTAACGAGAATAATGTTAAAGAAAGCATTAAAATTAAAAATAATGATAAAGATGAGTCAAAAATTAAAAATAATGGTAAAGATAAATCTAAAAATAAAGCCAAATGAAACGGACAAGAGGAGTTTCAATTCCCCGAAAAGTTCACCCGCACAATAAAGGAAATTTCGATCGAACAAGTGGTGTGCATCACCAGAAAGAGTTTCACGGTCTTAAAAGATGCGCAGACTATGGAAGATGCTAGTGATCCCCCTTTTCCCCACCATCAAAATTCCAACCCCTCATGATGATAAGGATTGGAAGCAGCTGCAATCTTATACTCCAAGAAATCAATAGGAAATACCCCAAAGCGATAAGCAAAACGACCGGTGCTTACATAAAAATCCAAACGTTGTCATCGGTCGACCACCGAGTTATTACGACTTTGCTTGAAGAGAAGGAGTTTTACGTTATCGAGTCGATAGCCAATCGACCCATTAAGGCCATTATCAAAGGGTTGTCGGCAAATACCGATGTCGCCGACATTTAGTCCGACCTTATAGAAAAGGGGGTGGTCGTCGAGAAAGATGCGCAATTGCTCAAATTCATGACTGAAGTCCCCTCCCAATTTTCATGGTTGAAATCCGCTGCACTGAAGATGTGGTGGATATATACCAAATTAAAACCGTATATTACATTTGTGTGGCAATCGACCCGTTTTGTAAGAAACCGGGCGTCACATAATGCTATAATTGCGATTACTTGAACAATTCAAGTAAAAATTGCTATATGCCCCCCGCGGTGCCTAAAATGGGGAAAAAACCACAGCACAAGGGTTGCCCCAACAAAGGAAAAGTTGAAAATCCCCTCTGCATTAATTGTAACAAAGACGAACATATTGATTCTCTTCGTAACTGCAGTAAATTCCCTCAGTTAAAACCAAAACAGGATGAAAAATTCAACTCTACGAACGACAAAGGAAGTAATAATCCTGTTAACCGTCCCAGTGCTCGACCAGTCATGGCAAACGTAAGTTATGCGAGCGTTTGCCACAGCAAAATAGCAAAAGAAAAGTGAAAATCTAAAAACCATTAAAATCATAAAAAAGAACCTCACACAAATCATGATATTTTGAGAATTTCAGGGTTTTTAGAAATCTTGAATATTTCTGAATAGGTCTAATCTTCAGTTGTATAAATTGTAAAGCGAAGTGCTCCAGTTTAGGGAGTGGGATCTGGCAACAATCTGCATTTCTGTTAAAATTACTCTAATACATCTGGCATCATCCTTTTCTCCATTCCTTGGTTTTTGTTTATCGGTGTTTTACTTTTAGTTTTTCTAAGAGCGAATTTGAGTATTAGTCATTCTCATATTTCACTGTTGGAGGCAATATTTGTCATTTTTGCAGTCTGCAACACATCGCATTTTAAGCACAAGCTCCTCCATAGCATCTTTAATATTATTTGAATACCATGAGTGATTATGATGAAGTCATGTCCAACGATCCTCGAAAGAAAATTGTTATCGTAGGTGATGAAAAGTGCGGAAAAACTAGCCTTGTTTATAAATATTTCTCCGGTGCCTTGCCAGACCCGGCGGTGACTGTAATGTATAGGGAGTATCAGACAGATGTAGAAGTGGGCGATCAAAAGATACCCATCGTAGTATGGATTGTTCCTGCACAAGAACGTATTAGAAAGCATCGACCTTTTATCTACAAATTTAGCAAAGCTGTGATCCTTTGCTATGCTATCGACAACCCAACGAGTTTACGAAATGCTTGCGAAAAGTGGTATCCTGAAATTGAAAAGTACATTCCAAAAGTGCCCATTGTCTTGGTTGGTAACAAGATAGATCTGAGGTCCGATGAAAACATTATTAATGAGCTTGCTAGTAAGTCGCTGGAGCCTGTTTCCTTCGAGCAGGGTAAAGAAGCAGCAGAAAAGATCAAGGCAGAGAAATATATAGAATGTTCTACCCAAAATGGTGACGCTGTAAAGGAAGTGTTCAAAGCCGCTGCAGTTGAGTCTCTTTCGATTTCCTATTTATTGAGGTGAAAAACATTTACTACTAAGTCATTTTTCACATTGTTCGTTTTATAGTTAATATTTCCATTGATTCTAAATGCCAAATTAAAAACATCTGAGAAAAGCTTTTAGCTCATTTTTGTGAAATTTTTAAATTTGTAAAGTTTGTATTTTTATTTGTGAATTTACTGTTAAAGGTAAGCCAACAAGCTTACTATTGAAAATCTGTGAATCTAATTTAGTGCAGTTTAAAAGTATTCTAAATAAAAGAGGTTTTTTTATATATTTTTAATACATTTGTTTCAAGTTTATACATGTTTTTTACTGTGTATTCTGTTCATAATTTGACCATGATTGAAAAATATAGCTCTTGTATTACTAGAGTTGTGCTAATTCTAAAACAAGGTCCAGCACGTATATTCTAAATATGAATATAAATATTGAGCATAAATCTCTAAGAATAAATTATAAAAGATTTATGTGTACGTTATTAAATTTAATTATAAAAAATTAGAAAATCATCTATTATAAATTAAATTTTATTTCATTTTAATATGAGTATTTGCTGTTTTAATATAAATAAAATCGTAACGTTTATTTTACAACGCAGTATGTAACTTAAAAAATATTTTAAAATTGATATTATTAATGCTAATATTTTTCTCTACTTTAAGTCTGTCTGCGGTAAAAGTAGTAGAGCTCTAACTAAACGCGAAGCACATTTTCATACAGAAAAATGACCCAATTTCCAGGGAAATTTGCAACATTATAACTCTTGCCTATATTAACAATATAGTGTATTTAAAAATATTCAATGAATATTTTCTTTTTCCTCTTAATACTTGAAGGCAAATCCCATTTAACATTACGGTATAGGATAAAAAATGCGAAACGCATTTTATACCAGAAAAAATGAATCAACTCGGTTAAAAATGGGAAGTATGGTAAGAAGTTGCTCTCTAAAGGATAGTGAAGCCAGAATATCACATCAATTTTTCATATCTTTTATATCTGAAAAAATGTTCCAAATTCGGGTCCTATTTAGCATTAACCGAAAACAGCCTTTATACAAATAATTTTTAAGGTCACATCTTGGGTAATATTTTTTCAATTTTTATACATTAACTATGATTTGTTTAAAGCAATGTGTTGTTAAAGTTTAACTCATTATTAAATATTAAAGACAAATGGGAACTATTAAATTTACAGACTAAATGTTTTAATATTCAGTATACTTCAGTTTCATTTAATCCATTTATTTACATAAATTTTTAAAAAATTAATTACTTTTAAAATAAGTCAAAGAGAAAAAGTCCAAATATAAGAAAGTTTGAATATTTTGACGTATTTAAAGTTATTTTTAAAATTTATGGCACCCCAAGAAACAAACTAAGACGTCATTTTATTCCAATAAAAACATTTATTTATGGTTTGATTTACATTTAATCTTTACGTAACAAATGTGATTAATTTAAAAAAAACATATTTCGTTTCATTTTTCAGATGATTTATACATGTAATATATATCAATATTAAGTAAGAATATATACTAGAGTGGTCCTCAAAATTTCCTCGTATTTCCAAGATATATAGGTTATTGTAGCCTAGTGGTCATGCTTGAAGACTTGTAGCCTACATTGTTGATCGTGAATCCTGATACCACTAAAAGGCCTCCGTGTAGAAGAGTTAATGTTCTCTAAATTTGTCGATGCTCAAAATCTTGATGTTGGCATGCTTTGGAAGTTTGGAAAGTGAGGTTGCTCGTCATTTGACTGAGAGGTTCAAAATAACGATATCTTCCCTAGTAGTTCTCGTATAAACTCAAAAGGTGATGGTCACGAACTCCTGATCCAGCTTTGATCGAGTCCTGGTGCCACTGGCGATCAACCGTGTAGATGCTAGTTAAATCTCTCGTGGTGCAAAATTCACACCTTAGCATGGTGAGGAAGTTATAGTGGGATGCCTTGTGTCGTCCTGGTCCCTTAACCGTTTGGGTCTCCAGCAGCGCGATCGCACTGTTGAGATTTTGTCCATTAAAACTCAGTCTGTTTCAAACATTATGGACAACTGACGGTGCGTTACCGATTGTTGAAGTCGCGCGCTCAGATTTACTGAAGCAAGTACATTACACAGCTCTTTTTAATGTAAATAGTACATTTTACAATACGTAGAACAATACTATTGCTCCCCGATTGGGATTCATCGGTGTAAAATGAACAAAGCGCTATCGTGCCGCTTGGTATTTCTCGATATAAAATAAAACAAGCGCTATCACGCTACTTGGGGTAGCCGCGATAGCTGAGTGGTCAAGGTATCGGATCGTGGCTGGCCTTGTCACGAGCCCAGTACCACTAAAGACCCGCCGTGTAGGGATTGTCGACAGCTCAAACGTCCTCCCGTTGGTGTGGTTATTAGGAGAGGGGGTGCCAGCTCGGGTGTCATCCACGTCACTAGACCATGGTGGTCCGTCGCCAAAAGCCCTCGAGTAGCTGAACGGTGTGACGTTCATATTCACTCACTAACTCGCGCTGCTTGAGTATTTTCGTACTCACTCTGAGAAAGTGAAATTGCACTTTTTTGGGATTCTTCGACGGTGTTTTTTCAATACCACCTGGGACTCAAACGGTTAATCATGGTTCAAAGTTACGTAGTCCGTCCCAATAGCTCTCTTGTTACCATAGAGTGTGGCATTAATAAACACTCGCTCAAGGTGCGGTGTTAATAAACATTCAATTCATTCATCTTGTCATATTGATTAAGATAAATGTGTACGCTAATCAACCATCTTAAATAGTTTATTTAAAAGTTATGAATGATTAAATGATCCAGAATTTTAAAGTTATTCCGAAAGAGAGAAAGATAAAACCGTTAATTTTAATTTACGAATGGTATTTGATATCTTTATTGGATTTTTTTACTTCCATAATCTTAACGATACCTGATTTCAGAACATTTCTAAAGAGAATCCTCAAGTATTCTGGTGTGGCCGCGGTAGCTGAGTGGTATAGGTATCGGATCGTGGTTTACCTTGTCACGAGTTCGAGCCCAGTACCACTAAAGACCCGCCGTGTAGGGCAGCGACGCACGTTAAATCTGTCGAGAGCTGAAACGTCCTCCCGTTGGTGTGGTGTGGTAGTTTGGAGAAGGGGGTGCCAGCTCAGGTGTCGTCCACGTCACTTGACCATGGTTCAAAATTACGTGGTCCGTTGACAAAAGCCCTCGTGTAGCTGCTGAACCGTGCGACGTTAATATTCAATCAATCAAGTATTCTGGTATGATAAAAAAACTTTTAACACCGTTTTGAGGAAACTTGCAACACACACATACAAGTTGTGTGATAGTGCTTTATTAAAAAAAATTTCATTCTTTTTCCTTTGTAAAATTTATTTTTACTCTGATTTCCATCTCCAATTTAGTACTAATTAGCAAAAATGCAATGCACTCCAGATACAGATTTACTTTTCAAACTGTTTTAATGTACCGTATTTATTCGAATATAAGCCGATTATGCTAAATACAACCGAACGTTTTCTGAATGCTAAGGGAAACACCGTCACATCTAATTTGTCTGAAATTGTATTTTGATAAGATACCAGTGGTGCACACAGGAATTTTTCATGTTGGGGGGTCCGGGGTTGAAAGTTCACCATTCTTGTATCATGCTCCTTTTGATTTTGTCGATTTTCGGGAACAAAACACGGTAAAAAAACTAATTTCTGAATAAATAATTAGCATTAATTAATAAAATATTCATTAATAACAAGTAATTAAATTTTACGTACTATGTACTTAGAATTATAATCAATCGGAAAAAAATCAATGCCTTTGGGCCCCCTTATGTGCGCCACTGTATGATGCTGATGACTCTAAATAGGAGACAGACTGCGCTGTGCTTACACCTGAATCCTGTTATTGTTAGTTTGAGTTCAAGAATTCATTTGTGCTGGATACGCTCAAATATTTTAAGAATAGCCTTAAAAATAATGATGGGATGTTATTGCACGGTTTACATTAGGCGAGGGAAATAAAATATTAGTAGCATGTTTCCATCTGTTGTATATTTCAGTTGAGTGATTATATATGTTAATCGGGATGAATTTTTAAAGGCTATGTTACAACAAATATCATCCTTGTTGATTGCCTTCCTTTTGTTTAACCGTGAATAAGTTCCAAAACTTTAATAAACTTATCGGAATTATATATATATATATATATGTCGCAAAAGAAAATGATAAAATTAGGAATTTCATCAAATCTCTGAGGGAGATGATAAATTGACGCGAGATGTTAAAACGTCTCTTCAAGGTCATTTCCCTTAAAAAGTAAGGGATTTGAACAAATCTTTGATCTGTTTCAGTGAAATGATTAAATAAAATTGTCAAGAGTTTAAAAGTGTTTATTTAACAAATATTATGCATTATTAAACTTAGAAGAAAGTAATACAACACAATAGTCGATGAAACACAAATTATTTATTCGAAACTAACTTACAAATAATTAGAAAATTAGGCGCAACATCTTTCCTCTCGGTTGCTTACACACTAAAATATCAATCCCTATGTTAATACTATGGTGCATTTTTTTCAAGATATGGAGTTGATATTTAGGGGATCGATAGTACTACATGTATGGTTAGGAAGTAAAAGGACTCAACACCCCCCCAGGAGTCTCCCTCCCCCTGGACAGTTTATTTCCTCATTTCACTGAAACAGTTCAGGGAATTGACAAGAAGACTTACTTTCATCAGGGAAATGACCTTGAAGAGAGAGAGACGTTATTTTAACACACATCTCCCGTCAACTGATCATATCTCTTAAGGATTTGATGAAATTCCTAATTTCGTCATTTCCCTGCGACATATATACAATCATGAGGAACATAACTTACTCAGTTTCAATATACTTTTTCAGTATTGAATCTAATATTGCATCTTAAAGGGAATCAGAACCTTCTTACCAAGGGCTAGCAAAACTTTATATCTGTGGCGTGCCAAACCAATCTACCAATACAATTGAGGGTGCCGCACCGTAGGAAATATTTTAAACAGTTCGATTCCCCTCATAATGCATGTAAAGTTAGGGAAAAGAGATCAAGAATATAGATTTAAATTTTACTATACATTGATTTTGCATCATTTAAAGAGATTTATTAACATATAAGACACAGCTATTCCTTCAACATAAGTAAAAAATTAAAATTGTCCATATATTATGTACGTATTATGTGTGTATCTCTTTAAACCAAATGTATTAACCCTTTCGCTGCGTAGTTATTTTATCAAAATGGGTTCAAAAATTAAGTATTTTTTATTACGTATTCCAAACCTACATATTAGATTTAAAATCTGCAAAAAATTATTTTCAAAGGGTTTTCATTTTAAAATATAGAATTAGATCATAAAGATATGAACATAAAAACATAAATGCAAACAGAAACAGAAAGAGCACGGGTTGTACAGTTAAATAGTCGGAAGAAATGCATACCCGCGGAAATCGCCGGTTGTGAAAATTTTGCTCCATCTACGTTGCCCGTGGAATTCGTGGGATGTGCTGCTAGAGGGTTAAAATACGAAATAAAATATAAGTTTTTTCCCCTTTAATACAGTCAAAAAAAATTCATGCGAACCTTGCCCCTGCACCCATACTACTTCCTATTTTAATATCAGGGTATAATTTGTGACTTTCAGTTTTACAACTGAATATACAGAATCGGTTCAAACAGCTTCTTTGCAGATTCAAAATATTTTTCATATAAGAAAAGATTTTTTTCACATAGATGTGTTGAACTAAAAGCGGAAGACAAATGTAAGATTCGCCCGGAAGTTTAAAATCCTATATAGGTGGCGCTGCCATCGAGAAGAGAGAGACTTGGAGCTGAACGAGGAGGAGAGGAGGTGACCAACATGGCGGAGCGATAGGACATGGGAGAATGAGCGGAATAGTTGGCGAAGATAGTAACAAAATGGTGTTAATAACTTAAAATCAAATGTA
The DNA here is from genome assembly GCA_019973935.1 of Trichonephila clavipes. Classification (NCBI taxonomy): domain Eukaryota; kingdom Metazoa; phylum Arthropoda; class Arachnida; order Araneae; family Nephilidae; genus Trichonephila; species Trichonephila clavipes. Next base: position 303 of record BMAU01017670.1, on the reverse strand, counting down.
CATAGTTAGTTTTCTTTTTATATTGTTTTGTGTTGTGTGTGGCTATCTTTGGAAAAAAACTTTTTAGCCATTAAAAAAGTAGTGACGTTATTGTACCTGGATTTTGGATAAATGTTGGAATTTTTATTGAACAAAAAGAACCTACCAAATTTCTTATTACAAAGTACATGCTATTTTCTATAATTAAGTCTCTCCAGCAATAACATCCAACAGTAGCGCACACAAAATTTTTCAAGCGGGAGGGGGTCCAAGGTCGAAAGTCCACCATTTTGGTATCATGCTCCAATATGCCGCCCAACATAT
>BMAU01017669.1:170000-472446 GCA_019973935.1 Trichonephila clavipes | reverse complement strand
AAAAAAAGAGCTAACATTTATTTTACCAGTTTTACGACTGTCACCCCTCCCTTAGCCCCCGCGTGTTCCCTTTCGCTGAAGGGGAGAATTTCATTGAAAAAGTTACCCGAGAGAGAAATTTATTGCCCATCTTGGGAGTCTTGAGACAAATATATATTTGTGCCAAAAATTTCGCAATAGCCAACGCCATCTAGATGTCATGTAAGGTGTTAAACTAATGGCCCACCATCACCTTAAATATATTTTATTAACGATTGAAAATTTGAACAAGATAAATATATAGAGAGAGTGTGAGCTAATAGTAGGAATAGTATAATATTATTCGAAAGTAATGGTGGTTGTGGATCATTTGAGAATATGCCAGAGATTATTTGGATGACATCCGATCAGGGATGTCTTAAGGCATGGTCTTGACCTCGACTCTGTCTTAATAAGCTCATAATCTGGATAATTTTATTGGTCAAATATTATTCCCGTTCACATTCTCCGAAAAACAGGGAATTTCAAATTAGATGTCAACTGGCAAAAGTGGTAAGACTGTATTATGTGATGACCGTTTCCTATGTCTAAACTTAGGCCTAATACCATAAACAATCATTCAACTCATTGAGTCGAATTGCGGCCATCGGACGAGTAGGTTTGCAAGTCGTGCTTATTTGTTTCAAATAACCGTTTATACGAGTACTTGACAATGCATGCTATACACTTTTAAAGATTTCAGATATGGCCTACTTTTGCATAGGGGTCACGGTCTCAAAGAGTCTTAAGACGTCCCTGCATCTGCTACAATTTAATTATATAGGATCATTTATACAATTACTTGTATTACGCATTGCATTATTTTGAGAGAGCATTATTTCCTAGAGTGAAGATCATTTTCCTGAAGATTCGAGTACTCGATTTCTTTTCCACTTTTTGTTCGCTTATAAACGTTACCTATGACCAGAATATTACCCAAAACTTCAGAATATTTGCTAGAATCAAGATCTAATTTTATTTTAATGTGTGTTTCCTATACATTGAATCCAAAGTAGCACAAAAGAATGTTATAGCAGGATTTGTATTTTAAGTTTTACCTGTTAATTTATGAATTACGCTGCGATATTTAATAAGTTTTTTAGAACAGAGAAAACTGATAAAAGTAGCATATTTTTATTCGATTCAATTAGATCACCTAAGGCTCTTCAAAAGCTTATTGTGGCTTATTTTATAAGCACAAGCGGGTTTTTTTTCATAGTACCTGTTATACATGTTGTATTTGTTTTTTGAAGTATCAGTAGCTTTTAAAAAAAACTTTTTGGAATCATTGTGCCAATTTAGAATCGGAAATACATATTTTAACGAATGCATGCCATGTTTTCATACTATTTAATCAGTATGATTAAGTATCAGTACTATCAGTATTTCATACTATTTAATCTGAGCAAAAGACGATTATAAAAAGAAATATTGAGTTTTGCTTTCTTACCGAGCATCTAAAAACTGTGCCAAGTTGAAAAATTTTCCAAAACACTATTGTGTTTATTGTAAAACTAGCCGTTACCCACCCACTTCATTGGGTATTTCACAATGTTGTATAAATATATACTGTTAATAAATATATAAATTATTGATATCTAGCATTACGAATTCGATTGCATTGAAAAATATATTTATAGCTGTAACTCTCACCTCTTGATATAAAAAGGACGGAAATTATAATTTTTATTAATCTCTAAAATAGAAGTAGAAAGATTTTTTTGCGCTCACTTAACCCAATAATTATGTAGATTTCCGCCAAAGCAACTATCAGTGGATCTCTAATCCATAAAATAAACATGCGTGCTAAATTTAAAATCTAAATCTAATAGAGCAAAAACGGAATTTTTATCATCAATATGCCCGTAAACCCGTTGAGAGCATTCTTAGCGGATTTCAATTAAACAAAAGAATCATACAAACCAAATTTTATTATTATAGTCCTAATAGTTCGAAAACTGGAATTTTGTTTATTTATCTGCCCCAATAACTCCCCCGCCTCCTCCTGCAGTTGATTTCCGGAAATCCGTTCCATTCTTAGTGGAACTCTATTCAACTATATATAATGAAACGTGCTCAACAAATTTCAAGTAAATGGGTTAAAATTCAAAAACAGGTATTTTTCTGTAACTCTCCTTAACCCCGTCGCAATCCAACTCCTTTGGGGGTCGGTTTTTGCAAAACTCTTTGTTAGAGAAACTATATTCCATGAAAGGAACATACCTTCTAATTTCCAAAGCAGATGGGTCTAATAGTTGAAGAACGGAAATATTTATCTTTTATGCCCCTTAATCCCCCTCAGTACCCTTTGGGGGTCAGTTTTCCTCAAACCTATTTTGTAGCGGATCTCTACTCTATGAAAGGGGCATCCGCTTACCAAATTTTAAGACTGTACGTCCAGAGGCGGCGCAAGGTGTGGGCTACTGCACACAGCCTCGTGGTTGATTGATTGATTGAATATTAACGTCGCACTGTTCAGCTACACGAGGGCTTTCGGCGACGGATCACGTAATTTTGAACCATGGTCAAGTGACGTGGACGACACCTGAGCTGGCACCCCCTTCTCCTAACTTCCACACCACACCAACGGGAGGACGTTTCAGCTCTCGACAGATTTAACGTGCATCGCTGCCCTACACGGCGGGTCTTTAGTGGTACTGGGCTCGAACCCGTGACAAAGCAAGCCACGTTCCGATACCAATACCACTCGGCTACCGCGGCCACAAAAGCTTGCCGACGCTGAGATTTCTGTGTTCACGTTGAATAACATAAGTCACAATCAAGAAGGGATTGGGATTAGTTCTTCGCCTGTGAACAAAGATACCAGTGACGTAGTGAAACAAGCACATTTTCTAGTTTTGACCCAGGATTGTGTACATTTTCTTGGACAGATGCTCACCGGTCATGATATAGTTCAAAGTGTCCCACACAGCAGTTAAATAACAGTGATGAATATTATCCTAAAAATGATGAACATCGACACTTTTCCAATTTTAAGTTCTCCAGAAAACTATATAATGGTGGAACTCACACAAGCACAACGTCATCACTGGTTGGTTTATTCAAGTTCTAAAAATAAAGTTTTTTTTTCCCATGCAGACTATTTGACAATTCACAAACTCAAATGGTACAGGAAGGGTGCTGTGATAGGAAACACTAAAATATTATTTTATTCAAACATGAGAATACTAAAAAACATATGGTCTATACGTTCCTATCGATAACATTAGAGAAGGGAATAAAACACGGAAAAACATTGGACCAAGAAAACGAAAGGCGAATTCTTGAATCTCAAAAACATTGGTACAATTTGTTTGAGAGATAAATTGATATTATTCATGTCTTAGCATAATTTGGCGTTTAGAGGTCACAGAGAATCTCTCAAAACAAACGAAGACACTAAGAATTCTGGAAACTTCTTAGATTTATTTAAATTAATAGCTAAATATAATCCTATGTTACAGGAATATATAAATCGCATTGATGGCAAACTTGCACACCATTATCTAAGCTAGCGTTTCTCAAACTGTGGGGCGCGAGCATATCGGAAATAAAAGGTTTAAAAAATTAATTTGCTGGAACGAAGTAAACAAAATACTTTCTAACATATAAAAAAATACGATTTTACACTGATATAATTTATATATATCAGCTGGTGATATTACTTCATAAAAAAAAGTTTCCACTTTCATACTTTCATTAACTATCCTATAACTAAATAAAAAACCATTTTGTTTTATTTACTTGTAATGGCGCGATGAGAGTTTTTTTTATTACGTTTTCTTTTTAAACCTAAAATACTACTTCAGAAAAACAAAACTAAGACCCAGAAAAAAATTCTAGGAAGATAAAAAAATTAAATTCATCACTGTTATTATTATTGAAATGCTGTTAGAAAGAAAAGGAAGACTTATTCAATTTTCACCCAGGAAGCAGATTTGCGTCAGTCATCATCGTTTGACTTAAGAACTTATTGGTATGATTGTTTCTATCCTTAAAGGATTGTTAGGCTAAGATTTATTTTTATGGGAATTCTGAAACATGTAAGGCATGATGAAATATGCGCGTCTTACACAATTCGATTTTTAGAACTAACATCCATACTTTTATATTGAATACACTTTTTACACGAGAGTGGTCGCGTGGGGCTCAAAGTCAAAGGAAGCTAAACTACAATAATTTGAACAAAATATGATGGTTTTGCTTGCAAATATCATTACTGTAATGTTAGCGAAAAGTGTCTGATTTGTGTCATTTATTAAGGTTACGTACCTTTGAAACATTTAAGTTCAGTTTTAGTGGATTTTTTCTCAATTTATCAAAGAAAAAATGAAAAGTCATTGTAAGTAGGAAAGTATATTTTCTCTTAATCAAATTATTAACTGGAATTGTGTTTTTTATCGTGTACAATAAAAATAATTGTAAAAACCAAAAAAAAAAAAAAACATTGGGGTGACTCAGTAACCTCTCACGACTATTAACGTTAGTATCGAGTACGCGCCTGCTCTCCCGGGTTAAAACATTTTGAAGTCTTCTCGCTTTAAATATTAATGCCAAATGGGATGGATAAGATAGAGAGCAACATAAACTAGATTCTTTTTCTAATGACATTTATACTTTTAGAAATGGATGATGGAGGAAATAAAAAAATTTAACTAAATATTTTGCAATCTTTTCCAATTTAAAAATTAGAGAAAAGAATAATAACAATAATTATCCAATTACTTAAAAGTAATTTGCTTAAAATAAATATTACTTAAGAGTAACAAATACGAAATTTAATACTTATCTTGTTAATTTGTACGGTTTATAATTAATATCGTATTGTACCTTTAGCGCCCCAAAGCGCAATATTATTGTATAAGGGGGCGATAAAAATTATGATTGAAAACTAAGTCGCCAATAGTAAAAGTTTGAGGAGCACTGCTCCAAGCCATGAAATTCAAAATGAATTGATCTCAATCATGTCAAAAACAGTTACCAGTAAAGTGATTGGTAGGATAAAAGGGAGAGATATTATTCTTTTTTTACTCGACTGCACTAGAGAATGTAGTAGAATTAAATAAATGTAGGTCATCTTAAGATATTGTTGTACATCAACTGGAAGTATTGAAGAAAACTTTATCAGATTTCTTGTTGTCACTTAAACGACTGGAGAATATTTGACGAATGTAATATTGGCAGAAGTAGAAAAAAATGGCTTAGATAATCAGGGCTGTCGTGGAAAAGGATATGACAATGGTGCAAATATGGTAGGCATAAATAGAGGTGTCAAAAAGCTCTAATACTATTAAATATAAATCCCAGAGCATTTTTCCCACACCTTGCGCTTGTCGTAACTGGAATCTGTTATTGTGTGGTACACACAGCTAATTCTTCAGTGACAACAAAAACTTTTTTTTTTTGCTATTTTCATGTTCCAGCAAAAGCTGAAAAATTATCAAAGATAAATTAAGGCTTACTATTAAGCCTTTATCAGACGCAAGGTGGGAAAGCAGAATCGAGGCGGAGAAGGCCGCATTATTACAATTTGTTGATGTTGTTGAACGCATAGAAAACTTGAAAAAATCAAACGAAACAATCCGACACACTCAGCGATTGTGATTCCGTTTTTTAAATAAAATGTTCAGTTTGGAATTTATCGTATCATTACATGTACGGTATGGATTATTAACGCGTATCAATATAAGCAAATTATGCCAATTTGTACAAGCCCATTTATACATTACTCTTGAACATTTGTGTACATTTTGTAGCTGGATCAAAGATAATAGACAAACTGGATTCGGAAAATGCTTTTCTGACGCTCGTACGTTTATTGAGAAAAGCAGTTATGATTATGAGCAGCTTACCACAAAAGATTTTAAAAATAAAAGGGTAGCCCAAAAGAAAAGAATGTTTAATTATGATGGCGGCGATCTACCTATAGTCTGTCAAAAGCCAGTATGAAATAGACTTTTTTAATGTTATGTTTGATTCTGTGATACGCAATATGGATCCAAGATTTGTGTCTTTAAATCAACATTTTGAAAAAATTTGGTTTTCTCTATGACTTACACGAGTTAAAAAATAATCCAAAAGAGTAAATACTGAAAAAACTTCCAAGATTTACACAGTCCTCCAAGTAGGTGAGAGTAGTGACTAATAGGTGAGAGTAGTACGCATTACATGAAGAATGACAAAATATGATCCCAAATTTCCCCAACACCATTACAGACGTGAAAAATCTGCTCCAATATGTCATAGAGAAAGATTTCAAAGAAATATTTACATTGTCTTTCAAATTTTATTAACAATGCCTGTAAGTTCCACTTCTGCTGAAAGGAGCTTTTCAAAATCAAAACTGATTAAAAATTATGTAAAAAATACAATGGGCCAGGAAAGACTTTCAGTTTTGGTAGTTTTATCTATTGAAGCAGATATAGCATCTAAGATAAATTACGAACCAATCATTAAGGATTTCAGCAAAACTAAAAGTAAGAAATTTCTGGGTTTTTTTTCTTTTCATTATTATTTAATATGCCAAAGAAATATGAGTAAAAAGTTTGGTTTTTTCTTTATGTATAAAAATTGGTTTTTTATTTTATAAACCCTCTTTTTGTGCCACCAGAGGGCCTCGCGAAATGTATCTTGCCCATATTAAGTTCAGGTCTCGCGCTGCCACTGTGTACATCTAATTTTAAAATGTAATAATTATGTAGAACGCCCCTCTGGCCCCCGCAACGCCACTTGGGAATCAATTTCTAAAAAACCCATTTTGCAGCGGATCTCTATGCCATGAAAAGTATCTGCGTACCAAATTTCAAGACTGTACGTCTAATAATTTAAAAATGAAAGCAATTATGTATAACGCCCCTTGGAGATCGATTTTCGTAAAAATCGTTTTTGTAGGGGATCTCTACTCTATGAAAGGAATCTTCGTACCAAGTTTCCAGACTGTGTATATAATAGTTTAATAATGGAACTAATTATCTATAACGCCCCTTGGGGTTCCATCATTGCAAAATCCGTTCTTAGATTATGTCTAGTCCATGAAAGGAACCTGCCCAGTAGCGCACACAGGAATTTTTCAAGGGGAGGGATCCGGGGTCGAAAGTTCACCATTCTTGTATCATGCTCCTTTTGGTTTTGTCGATTTTCGGGAACAAAACACAGTAAAAAACTAATTTTTGAATAAATAATTAGCATTAATTAATAAAATCAATCATTAATAACAAATTAAATTTTACGTACTATATACTTAGAATTATAATCAATCGGAAAAAAATCAAGGGCTTTGGGGGAGTCCGGACCCCCAGGACCCCCTTGTGTGCGCCACTGAACCTGCCTACCATATTTCAAGTAAATTAAGTAAATTTCATGAGAAAAATTTAATTTTTCAATTTTCTCATGATTATACTTTTAACAAATATTACTAATTAAATGTTTTGATATTTTGGGGATATTTGTTCGGTAGCACCTAGAACCCCAACTCTAATTTTTTTTAAAAATTTTGAAAAACCTTCCCGGAGATATACTTAATAATTTCCCAAATTTTCATGGCGACTGAATGTACGGTTTTTGAATATCGAGTACAGACAGAAACACATTCATTTTTATATAATATATGGATAAAATTCCCTAATCCAACATCAACTAAATAAGAATTCATATCCTAATAATTCATTTAAGAAAAAAATATGGAACTTGCGTATTATTGCAGCAATGCCAACTTTCAAAACAACTCACCAAGTTGGCAACTCCTATTTCGTTTGTGTCATAGGCACTGAATTGGCGACCATTTGCTTCATTTTATATAGTCGCCAATGCGGTTGCGATAATACGCAAGTACCAAAAAGATTTATAGTTTTTATTATCAAGATCTCAAAACCAATATACTTCGCAAAAGAAATCTATAGAGAAAAATAAACGATTACGGTTTTTTAATTTACTCATTTGCACATTTTATTACATTATATTTATTATACAAATTTGGAGCAAAAAATTCAGAAATCACAAAATTTAAGAATATTTAACGTTGCTCTATTAAAAGCATTTAATATAGATAAAATAGCTTAAGATACGTACACTAACGAAAAAACATTATGTAAAAAATCAAATGCAAATTATAATAAAAATAAAACACTTATTAAAATGTTAACATTTAGCTATACTAAACTTCATCATTATTCGACGCAACTTCGAAGGTTGATCTTATCTTCATCTTTAAAAAGTACCTATTTTCAAAGTAGTCGGCACAACATTCTTTTTCTCCTCTTAACATGCAACGCTGCCCTAGTGGCCATTTCGAACACATCCCTGACACCATCTTTGGTTTTAGCAGAACACTCCGCGTATCCATAGGCATTAATTTTCTGGGCCATTTCATAACCTTGATCGAAAGTAATTTGCTTATCAATTAAAACGGGGATTCTGTGGAATTCCTTATGTCTTTCTTGTTGCCAACCACCACGATTGGTATATTGGGGCAGAAGTGTTTCACTTCTGGATTCCATTTTTCTGAAATATTTTCCAAGCTGTCCGGGTTATCGATGCCAAAGCACATCAGGATAACGTCTGTATCGGGGTAAGAAAGCGGTCGAAGTCTGTCATAGTCCTCTTGACCAGCTGTGTCCCAGAGAGCCAATTCCACAAGCCTGTCATCTACTTCGATGTCTGCCACATAGTTTTCAAAGACCGTTGGTATGTACACTTCCGGAAATTGATCTTTGCTGAACACGATGAGAAGACAAGTTTTGCCGCAAGCACCATCGCCAACAATGACTAACTTTTTTCGAATCACAGCCATATTCATGATGTCCGGTTAAAGATCAACCTTGATATCCTATATGCTAAGAATTCACGATGTTTTAACAACAAAAGATCGTAAAACAGGACTCATGAGTTCTTGAAATCATTACTTCTTCATCGACAGATGTACTACTTTTTGAGAATGTTGCCAATTAGAGGAAATAAAAGAAATTGCTATCTCAAACGAGAGATTTCACGTTTCTTCACGTCACAGAGATATGGATCTGCAATAGATCCTCTATCTGATAATGTATTTTGGCGCTGACAAGTGGAAGGCCTGAGTGGACGAGAGATTTCAGGCAGTACTGATTATGGTTCCGGTAAACTGATTGGTAGAGTAACAAACTCGCGTAACCAATAGGTAACGGTTTCAGGCAACATATTTCCAAAAACCATCACTTATTCTTTTGAAATCTTTCTGAACTCAGTATCTTCACGTTGGCTTGGCGTATTTGAGGAAAGTTGGGTGCCATTTCATATGCCGAATTCGTCAATTGAGCAGAGTTCAAAATTATGACTTCATTCCCCTAACGTTGTTTTTAAATCGAGGAATATAAGCCATTCAAACAACGCAATGTTTCATAATTATATATGATCATATTTTAATTGCATTGCATTACACTTAATCTTCAAAAATTAATTAGGAATAAAGCGGGATCAACTTCTACAAAAATATTTGAATCTATATTTAGAAAAAAATTATCTCATAAAACACAACCATTGAGAGAGATGAGCTTATCTCTAAGCAGTTTTCTCAAGTTAACATTTTATAGAGGAGAATTTTGTATGTTCTATAAATCATTCCCTTCATCATAAGATTGTGATTATTTCTAAAAAATGGCATCTTGACTTATAAGTAATGTTGTAAAACATTTTTTTCTCTCCAAGAATATTGAACTGGGGCTATTAGAACTAATTCGCCTTAACTCTTGTTTGGGTTAGATCTGTTTTTTATCTTTGAAAGTTTAATTAAATTTTCAGTTCAGTCTTAAGATCCAAATAGATTGACAATGCTATAAAATTCGCAATAAAATTAGGTCATAAAATATCCATGTTGATCAGCCGATACTGCAACAAACAAAAGTACTCGATGTGATGGAGGGTTTCTTTCATCTCAAGTTGGGTTGCTACACAATTGTTTGATAATCTACTACCTTTAACGAGCAAAATCTCCAATAATGCTGTGCACGTGGTAACTTAGTAGTTATGATCACGAACTCATGGTCAGCGCGTCATGAGTTCGAACTGCCATGAAGACTCACCTTGTGGAGGCGCTGATGCACGTTAAATATTTCAAGGCTCAAAGTCCTCCCATTTACGTGGTGTGGAAGTTTGGAAAAGGGGAGTGCCGCTGAGGTGTCCTCATCACTTGACAGAGGTTTAAAATTACGTGGTCCGTTACCGATAGCCCCTCTGTTGTCTTATAGTGCACCGTTAATTAACAATCACCCACTCTTGTAATGCTAAAAGATGCCCTAAAAGTATCCGGAAAATCCCTGTGATGCCTAGGTTTCATTATAGCAATTCAAAACACTTAACGAAAACAGACAAATACTAGATGTGGAGAGAGGGGTGCCAGCTCTTGAGTCGACCTTGTCTTTGACCAAATTCACTACGCATCGACTATATTAAGGCTGTCTTCGGTAAAAGTAAGAGAGCTTGAACAAAAAGCGAAGCACAGACAGAAAAAAATGCTTCAATTTCTATGGAAATTTGCAATATTATAACTCATACCATTGTTAACAATATAGTGTTTTTAAAAATGCCAAAATATTCCATGAATACTGTCTTTTTTGTTTTAATACGTGAATGCATATATATATCCCATTTAACATTACGGTATTAGAGAAAAAACGCGAAACACGTTTTATACCAGAAAAAATGAATAAACTCGGTTAAAAATGGGAAACACATGATAAAAATTCTGCTCTCAAAAGGACAGTGAAGCCAGAATATCATATTAAGGCTTCATTTCTTTTATATCTGAAAAAATGTACATTATTCCGGTCCTATTCTTTAACATTAACCGAAGACAGCCTTAAGTGGATATGTTCAACAACTTGAAGCAGGCGCTTGAAATATCAGCCCCATACAGAACTTTATGCTTAAACATTACAATACACATTTTATAGGGCGTTATTTTTCTTTTATCGTAAAAAATAATTAGTGTTTTGATAAACTATAAAAAAACACTTGTAACAACATATATATATGTAAGGTCCCAGGCCTGCTGGTAAAATTAGGCGAGCATCACATCTAAAATAACTTCTTTATTGTTCTTCAAACACATATTAAATTCTACATGGCGGCCCTTTGGCGCACAACCGGGTGAAACAAAAGACAACAACGCAACGAGGAGTCACCAGCTAGTCTTTTCGCTTATGCTCTCTAACTGTACCATATGCTACAGATGCTACATTTGATAAGGAAACGGAATAAGACAAAACCCTCCATCCTCTATCTGGAATTAGATTTGGCTTGGTGTTGAAGCATGGTTGATGGTGATGGGCGGGGTTTCGGATGCAAGGACCAATGGAGTGGCAGGAACAGACTGGAGTACCGAGGCTTCTCATTGGATGTTGGGAGTGAGTATGGAGAAAAAGTTGGAACTTAGAAAATTTAAGAAAGAAAAGTCAATGGAAATAAGATTCTAGAAATTGTTTTAAAAATTAATTTCAAGAGAATTTTGAAAAAAAATTTAAGTATCTAATAAGAGAATTTACAATTATTTCCTGTCAAGCAAAGCTTCGACAAGAAGATAGGTTTTGGTATTATCATATTCAGCACTTTTAAGTCTTTTAATAATTTGCAGTATTTCTGGGGATCTTTTTAATATCTTAGAAATTAAGCTTACTAGTTCAATCACTTGAGCTAGGTCAGAAGAATTTCCATCTATTTGGATTCCATGGATTTCCTTGCTAGAATTATTATTTTCAATTGGTTTTGCTATTTCATTTTCAAGGGGGGTGAGGGGGGGGGTAACTCCTTCCATACAAACATTGCTTTTGAAATTTTTAATCTCAGGTAAGGGTGAACCCTTTTTAGGTCGGGGGAATTTCGAGCATTTTGTATAGCACGCCGATGGCCATATTCCTGACATTTAATACAAAATGGATTTTCCTGCCTTCTCCTTAATCGGACACTGTTTAGTCGTGTGCTCTTTGCCGCACTTTATCTAACCGTGTCAGCGCTCGTCTTACCTTTAAATAGTCTTATTCACCCTCAAATCCCAACGCAAAAGTAAAAAAAAGTTCGCTCTATTTTTATTTATTATTTACTTAATTTTGAAGCTACACTTTCGGAACTGGTATATATATCTATACACATTATATATATATATATATATATATATATATATATATATATATATATATATATATATATATATATATACTAGCAGACCCAACTACACACGTTGCTGTGGCTATATATATAACGTTGATTTTTTTTTCAATTTATATTATTATTTTTATCTTTTTAAAGTATAACAATTAATAAGTTTATATAACTAATCGCTGAATTGTGTACAATATTTTTCGGTAAACCGTCTTTTGCTAACTCAAATAGATTCGACGTTCTCCCCACACGTGAGCATGCAACATATAGTTGCTCATTCGAGTAACATGGATTTTCTTAGTCAAATGGATATTGTTTGGCTTTGAGATTTATTTATGGACATAGCGAAAACCAAACAAATCGGGAATTGAAGCTTTATGATTGTATTGGAGATTCTGGCGATATCAGTGGAACACGTGGCAACAGGATGATTTCTTCTTTAATCGTTGCAGTCAAAATGTTTGCTTCAAGAAGTTTCCTGATAATTCTTTTGATGAATAAACATGTACCGTTGCATAATCTAGGTGGATTTAAGTTACGCAGCAAAGTAACCAGTGAACCAATCTTCAACCGAAGATTACGTGGTGACATTCCTGATATATCCAGGTAATTCAAATACTCCGTTGGAGAATTTACAGTTTTGTTTTCATCAACAATAGAGTCGATTGATTTAAAAGGCATTGAATCACCTGGCAACAACTCTATATTTGGAAGTTTATTTCGCTAACATCAACATATTTTCTGCCTAAGTAACAGGATAACTATTTAGTATATCCAGAAAGACACTCTCAATCAGTTCATTTTTTTGTCTGAACAACAATGCAGAAGTTGTTTGCAGTTTGGGATGCAGTTCTTCATAGTTTCTAATACCCAGCATTTAGAAAATATTTGCGCCGATTAAACAACTTGCGATTGTACTCGCGTGTTTATGGTCAATCGAAGTGTTTCGACATAAAAACGATTGTTTTAAACATGCGTTAATCTAAAAACGATTGTTCTAAACATGCGTTAATCTCGTGGGCAAAAGCAGTGCGAGGAATGACTGGCAATGTCTGTCGGAAATCACCACACAGTAGAAGGACAATATCACCGAATATTTTTTGCTTCCACTTAAATCTTGCAAAGTTCTATGAAATGCCTCGAGTGAATGTTTATGAGATATGGTACACTCATCTAATTATGATTGAGCTGCTTTGCAATACCGTAGCCCAGTGTTTCTCAAACTTTCAATACTGGCGACCCAATTTTCAATCATAATTTTTGTCGCCCCCCCCCCCTGTACAACAATAATGTATTTACTGCAATAAAAATGCAATTTGACAATAAAGCTACATTGCGATCTCAATTATAAACTGTATAAGTATTAAATTTTGTATATGTTACTTTTAAGTAATATATATTTTAAGAAAATTACTTAAAATATATATTACTTACTTATATATATTATTATGTTATTTTTTTCTCTAATTTTTAATTGTAACAGATCACAAAATGACATATTTAATAAAAGATATATTTCCTTTAGCATCTATTTCTCAAAGTGCAAATGTCATTAGAAAAATAGTCTAGTATATGTTGCTTTCTATCATATCCATCACATTTGGCATTATCGGGTACGTTTACGTGAGTCTGGGCAGCCTATCGGACGTCTGCGCAAAACATGTAAAAATGCTTTTCCTCGTACAATTCCAGTAAGTTTGTGGGTCGACTCGATACTTCTATAGCTACCGAATCTAGCTTGAATGTTCATTTTTTAATTTGCACGTCAATTGTAATTCACGGTAGTTAAGTATTTACGGAAGTAGATTAAAACAAAATCATACATACATTTTTAAGTCGTAAGCGAGCATTCGACGATAATAAAGGATTAACAAGCACACAGACGAGCATGGTTCCGAAAATTAAATAAAGGAAATATTCTCAAAAATACTTAAATTTTGGATTTACCACTACTGAAGTAAATGATGGGAAAAAAGCCCCAGCTCGTTGTGTTAAAACTTACAAATCTGAAGAACAACATGTGAAAATTGTTGTTAAAACCATGTAAAAACATTTAGCCATGTTGGCAAAGAATTTTAAAAAGTATTTTCTTGATGAGGACAACTTGGTAGCAAGTTACGAGTGGATTAGGGGTCTATTTCAAGACACTCCAGAAGGGCTCTCAACTTCAGAAGAAGAAATTTTCATATATTTCACATCCAGTGAAAAATTAAAAAGCAATTTTGTAATAAATCGCTTTTTGAATTTTGGGTAGAGATGGATGGTGAATTTTCTGCACTGAAAACAAAAGAACTTCGTATACTATTACCATTTTAAAAATCCTACCTATGTTAAATCGGATTTTCTGCGCTGGCTGCTTTGAAGACAGTATAGATCTCAGCTAAATATAGAAAAATAACTCAGAGTGTCAATATCTGATATTAAACCTTCCTTTGAAAAACTTTGCTCTACAAGTCAAGCCCATGGAAGTCACTAATAATTATTAAACTTGTTCTTAATTTAGTATTAAAAAATTATTTATAAAATACCTTCTTCAGTACTGATACATTAAACGTATACTGGCTGAAACACCGGCTCTTCACACAAGTTCATTTTTTAAAAAAATATAACATTATTCTTGATATAATAGCTAAACTGTAAGGAGAGTAAAACTGCGTGCACGACATTGTATACAAAAATGTAAAATGATTTTTTTAGATAAATGCTATAATTGTAAACAACTGTTTAAAAGTACTGTAATTTTAAACCTCACAGAATTAGCATTTAGAATTAATGTTAAATAATGAAAAAGAATATAAAATTTCTATGAAGAATAATTGTGCTACTTTTTAATATTTAAAGCGAGAAGACATCAAAATGTTTTAACCCGGGAGCAGGCGCGCACTCGATACTAACGCTAGTGGTAGTGCGGGGGGACTCAGTCACCCCAATCATTTGTTTATAATTATTTTTACTCTACACGAGATACAAATCGAAATTCCAGTGAATAATTCAATTAAGAGAGAGTATACTTACCGGCTTTCAAGGAATGTTCAATTTTTCTTTGATGCTTGGCGAAAAAATCCAATAAAACTGAACTAAAATTATTCAAAAGTGCAAGACCTTAATAAAGGACGCAAATCAGAGATACTTTTCACTAATATTACAGAAATGTTATTTGCTGGCATATCTGTCATATTTTGTTCAAGTAATTGTAGTTTTATTGAGAATTCATGATCGAGTGAGTGAATATTAACGTCGCACTGCTCAGCTACACGAGAGCTTTTTGAGACGGACCTCGTAATTTTGAACCATGGTTGACGAGGTCGATACTTGAGCTGGCCTCTTTTAACTACCACACCACTCCACAAGAGGATGTTTGAGCTCTCGACAGATTTAACGTGCACTTCCCCCATACACGCCGGGTCTTTAATGGTACTGGGCTCGAACTCGTGACACCTTTGGTGATCAACAAATAGCAAGTTGAACTTTTTCTTTCTTGTGTCTTTTTGACAAGCCGAACTGAGCCTTGTGGTACACTTAAGGCTTCATATTTCAGTTGATGGAGTTCTTTAGGAAGCATTTGAAAGTTTTCCTTTCGCTTCATGTTCATCGTGTTTCTCAATCATGAATAATATGCTTGATCAGTTTCAACATCCTTCAATAGAGACACAGATGCCCCGCGCCACCACTCCTAGGTTAAAAGTGTATTCAGAAAAAAATACGATGTTCTAAAAACGATTATGACGTTTTTCACTATGGTTTATATGTTTGAGATTACTCTTAAAAATAAATCTTAGCCAAATAATCCTTCAAAAATCAATCAATTCTTTTCCAACTATCATAAAACTCTTCATTATTTACAATTTCCCTAAGCGAAAAACAAATACATAAAAGATGGGACGGAACTAATGTAGAAATGATACCAGTAAGTTTGAAGGTCAATCAAATGATCAGCAAATGTATTATGCTGCCTAGCTGAAAAGTGAATCTTGTTTTCCTTTTCTTTCTACAACTAATGTACAGTATTTCATTATTTACAGTGATGAAATGTTTATCTTTTTAGAATTTTTCTCAGGGTCTGGGTTTAGTTTTTTCTTTTAACGAGTAATATTTTATGCAAAAAAAGAAAAACGCCAGATGATAAACATAAATTATATCAGTGTTGTTGTGTATTTTTTTATTATGGAAAAAATATTTTGTTTCACTTCTTTCCGGTTATTTTTTTAAAAAAATCTTTAAATTTTCGATATGCTCGCGCGCCCCTTCTAGGGTTATCGCACCCCTCCCCCAGGGGGAGCGCCCCACACTTTAAGAAACACTGCCGTAGCCAATCCGCTGTTTTTTCAATGGTACACATTGCGCATGGTTTCTTGTGAATGTTTAATGGCAGCTTGAATGCTGAATGTGTAGTTGTCCACCATCTAACAAAATGACCACAATGCCTGAAATTGCAATTGCCAATGTAATTTCCTAATGCAATCGTATTTTTGCAAGGCTATGCTTGCATGTTTAGTTGCTATAGGAAATGAAAATCCGGACGCAAGACTCGAACGCAAAGCCATTTGATCTCATCCGGCAATATACGACAAGTTAGGGGTGTTTCTGAATTCCAAATCCAGATTCTTGTTCCCCACGCCGAGATGCAGTCGGTGACCACTTTCGGTGCACCTACCCCAGCAAGTTCAGTCTCTGAGGGGGCATTACGCTCGTCCAGCATTATCTGGCAAAATTATGGGAACTTCTAAAATTCAATTACGGATTTTTGTACCCAACTCAAAGGCCTATGCCGTGATTCGCGTAAAATACGTATCTAGCGTTGTTTCGCAGTGTGATCGTCTGGCGTTGTTTCACATAGTTATGGGCTTTTCTTGAATCGGATGGGAATATTCAGATCAGCGATCCCGATCAGAACTCACTTTTTGCGTTCCTCTTTTTGCAAGTTAGGTCGGTGCCACTGTCCGTAAATATGATGATCATTCGGTATTATCCGGCAAAGTTATCAGAACTCTTAAAATTCGATTTCAGATTCTCACTCCACACTCCAAAACGCACACGGGACTGACTTTTGATGCCCCAGCGCGTGCACCTTCAGTCACCAGAGGGAATGAAAATCCGGATGTGGGGACTTGTCCGGAGACTATTTGTGTTGGCCTCGAGCCTGCGAGTTCTGTTCCTGGGAGGAGGGACGGAAGCATTAGGGTCATCCAGCATTATCCGACAAAATTGTTGTGACTTCTAAAATTCGATTTCGGATTCGCGTTCACCACCCCGAAGTACACAAGAAAGGCACTTTTCACGCACCAAGACTTTTAGGGTAAGCCCCTGCCATGATCTGCGTAAAATATGGTTGTTCGGAATTCTCCGGCAAAGTTACAGGAATTTCTCGAATCGGTTATCAGACTCAGATTATCCGTTTCAAAAGAAAAGTCAAAATTCCAAATTTTTCGCGTTCCAGGGCTTTTAAAGGTAAGCCCCTGACCCCGGCATTATCCAGTAAAGTTAGGGTAATTTCTAAAATGTGGTCATCCGGCAGTATCTGGCAAAGTTAAATAAATTTCTAAAATTCAATTTCAGATTCTCGTTCGCCATCTCGAAACACATCTGAAACGCATTTTTTTCCGATCTAAGACTTTTAGGGTAAGCTCCAGGCACGGTTCGCTTTATAGACGGCCATCCGGCATTATCCAGTAAAGTTAGGGTAATTTCTAAAATTCGATTTCAGAATCTTTTTCGCCATCTCGAAACACATCTGAAACGCATTTTTTCCGATCTAAGACTTTTAGGGTAAGCTCCAGGCACGGTTCGCTTTATAGACGGCCGTCCGGCATTATCCAGTAAAGTTAGGGTAATTTCTAAAATTCGATTTCAGAATCTTTTTCACCATCTCGAAACACATCTGAAACGCATTTTTTTTCCGATCTAAGACTTTTAGGGTAAGCTCCAGGCACGGTTCGCTTTATAGACGGCCGTCCGGCATTATCCAGTAAAGTTAGGGTAATTTCTAAAATTCGATTTCAGAATCTTTTTCACCATCTCTGAAACGCATTTTTTCATCTAAGAAACGCATTTTTATAGACGGCCGTCCGATCTAAGACTTTTTTCTAAAATTCGATTTCAGAATCTTTTTCACCATCTCGAGGCACGGTTTTTTTCGATCTAAGACTTTATAGACGGTTCGCTTTATAGACGGCCGTCCGGCATTATCCAGTAAAGTTAGGGTAATTTCTAAAATTCGATTTCAGAATCTTTTTCACCATCTCGAAACACATCTGAAACGCATTTTTCCCGATCTAAGACTTTTAGGGTCCGGCATTAGCTCAGGCACGGTTCGCTTTATAGACGGCCGTCCGGCATTATCCAGTAAAGTTAGGGTAATTTCGGATTTCAGAATACCATCTCAAACACATCTGAAAACGCATTTTTTTCCGATCTAAGACTTTTAGGGTAAGCTCAGGCACGGTTCGCTTTATAGACGGCCGTCCGGCATTATCGATTTCAGAATCTTTTCACCATCTCGAAACACATCTGAAACGCATTTTTTCCGATCTAAGACTTTTAGGGTAAGCTCCAGGCACGGTTCGCTTTATAGACGGCCGTCCGGCATTATCCAGTAAAGTTAGGGTAATTTCTAAAATTCGATTTCAGAATCTTTTTCACCATCTCGAAACACATCTGAAACGCATTTTTTCCGATCTAAGACTTTTAGGGTAAGCTCCAGGCACGGTTCGCTTTATAGACGGCCGTCCGGCATTATCCAGTAAAGTTAGGGTAATTTCTAAAATTCGATTTCAGAATCTTTTTCACCATCTCGAAACACATCTGAAACGCATTTTTTCCGATCTAAGACTTTTAGGGTAAGCTCCAGGCACGGTTCGCTTTATAGACGGCCGTCCGGCATTATCCAGTAAAGTTAGGGTAATTTCGATTTCAAATCTTTTCATTCGATTTCCGATCTAAGACTTTTTTAGGTAAGCTTTTTCACCATCTCGAAACACATCTCGAAACGCATTTTTTTTTCCGATCTAAGACTTTTAGGGTAAGCTCAGGCACGGTTCGCTTTATAGACGGCCGTCCGGCATTATCCAGTAAAGTTAGGGTAATTTCTAAAATTCGATTTCAGAATCTTTTCACCATCTCGAAACACATCTGAAACGCATTTTTTTCGATCTAAGACTTTTAGGGTAAGCTCCAGGCACGGTTCGCTTTATAGACGGTCGTCCGGCATTATCCAGTAAAGTTAGGGTAATTTCTAAAATTCGATTTCAGAATCTTTTTCACCATCTCGAAACACATCTGAAACGCATTTTTTCCGATCTAAGACTTTTAGGTAAGCTCCAGGCACGGTTCGCTTTATAGACGGCCGTCCGGCATTATCCAGTAAAGTTAGGGTAATTTCTAAAATTCGATTTCAGAATCTTTTTCACCATCTCGAAACACATCTGAAACGCATTTTTTTCCGATCTAAGACTTTTAGGGTAAGCTCCAGGCACGGTTCGCTTTATAGACGGCCGTCCGGCATTATCCAGTAAAGTTAGGGTAATTTCTAAAATTCGATTTCAGAATCTTTTTCACCATCTCGAAACACATCTGAAACGCATTTTTTCACCATCTCGAAACACATCTGAAACGCATTTTTTTTCGATCTAAGACTTTTAGGGTAAGCTCCAGGCACGGTTCGCTTTATAGACGGCCGTCCGGCATTATCCAGTAAAGTTAGGGTAATTTCTAAAATTCGATTTCAGAATCTTTTTCACCATCCTGAAATACATCAGAAACGCAATTTTTTCGCTCTAAGACTTTTAGGATAAGCTCCTGCCACGATTCGCGTAATAGACGGTCGTCCGGAATTAGCCGGCAAAGTTAAGATAATTTCTCAGATAGAATATTAGATTCGGATTGCTCATTTTAAAATACGTCAGGAACCAAGTGTTTGGGCTTCAAGGCTTTTAAAGGAAGCCTCTGCCACGGTGTGTCTAAAATATGGTTGACCAGTATTATCCGGCAAAGTTTGGGCTATTATTGGAAACCAATTCAAAATTCGGATTCCACGCCCCGAAATACGCCAGAGATCCTCTTTTCGTGCACTTTGGTCAACAAAATCCGCTTCTGCAGACACACACGCATTGCGACATTTTGCAAATTTTCCCGTTTCCTGAATTTTTCACATTTCCGGCAGTAAAAAAATTATGACGTCATTAATTGAAATAAAAAAAATGTACTATAGTTTAAGTTGGACTAAATCACACATAATACACAAAAATATTTTAAGGTATCCGACTACGTTTGGAACCGTGATTTTAAAAAAGCGCATAAATGGATAATTTTCATGATATTTAGTGTCACTCAGATTAGAATACATGAATAAAATTGTTTTAAGGACATTTTGACAAAAAAAAATTTATTTAAATATAATATTTTGGCAAAAAAAATGAGCTTAGAATAAGCTTTTTTCCAAATGTTCCCCTTTTGTGAAAAAAAATGGTTCTATTATAATAATATTTTAGCTGTATATAGCTCAGACCTCTCTACAGATGCTCAATTAGAATTTTTGAAAAATTCACATTATTTTCAGAGTTACCACCCATTGAAATAATTATTGGCGTTTTTTTTCTTAAAATTACTCCCCTCTGTTGTCGTAAAATATGAATAAACCCACTTCTAAGTTATATATTTAAAAAATTCTAATTGAGCCTCCTCTGTAGAGAGGTCTGAGCTATGTACAGGCAAAATATTATTACAATAGAACCATTTTTCACAAAAGGAGAACATTTGGAAAAAAGATTATTCTATGTTAATTTTTTGCCAAAATATTATATTTACACTGGTGTGCAAAAATTAAGGACGAAGTCGAAAAATTAGCATATCAGCTGAACGAAGAGGCAGAGCGGACAGAAAGACCAATCAGGAGATTAAGTAAGGTGATGTACGGTAGCACATGCGCAGATATGCAGGTAGACGTAATGGGGGAGTGTCTGAGTAGTATAAAGCATGTTGTCGGTGTAAGATCAGTATTTCTGGCAAAGAGATTGCACTCCGTATAGCAGTTAAAATCACACCGAGTTGCTGCCTCAGCGAGAAATGGCGAATAATCAATCTGTTAGACGACATCTGGATGCTTTTACCCGAGGTCGAATAATTGGGAAGTTGGAGGAAGGCCGCAGAGTGACAAGTGTGGCTGCAGAGTTCGGAATTGCTCACAGCATCGTTTCACGACTTTGGAGACAATTTCAAACTACAGGAACAGCTATCCGGGGGTTCAGTAGTGGTCGTCCACGAGGAACCACACCCGCAGATGACCGGGACATTGTCTTACAGGCCAGAAGAAACAGTCGGCAGACAGCGGGAGAAATCGCTAGACACACGACACAGGCGACTGGACGACCGATATCGCGTTTTACCGTGTCCAGAAGACTCACGACGCCCTGTACGGTGTGTACCTTTAACGCCTGCCCATCGGAGAAGGCGTTCTCTGTGGTGCCGGGAAAACCGGAATTGGAGAGACAATGAATAGGGATGAGTACTCTTTACAGATGAGAGCAGATTCAGTTTGAGTAGCGATTTTCATCGCATACTCATCTGGAGAGAGCGGGGAAGCCGCAATCATCCCTCGAACATCATTGAAAGGGACAGGTATGGAGGTCGCGGTGTTCTCTTTTTGGGAGGCATCATGCTTGGTAGTCGTACAGACCTTCACATCTTCCACGCAGGTTCAGTCAACGGGACCCGTTATTGTAACGAGATTCTTCTTCCATATGTGCGTCTTTTTAGAGGCGCTATGGGTCTGCAGTTCTTTTCATGGACGACAATGCACCATGTCATCGCACAGTAGCTGCCAAACAGCTCTTAGAGAGTGAGGATATTGAACGTATGGATTGGCCGGGACGATCTCCGGATCTCAATCCAATCGAGTATGTATGGGATTTTCTAGGCAGACGCTTGGCAGCTCGTACCTTACCACCAGTAACGATTCGAGAGCTTCGATTGGCGCTGCAAGACGAATCTGCAGCAATGCCTCAACAACTCATTGACACCCTCATTCTCAGCATGGGCAGACGCTGTGAAACCTGCCTAGCAGTCAGGGGAGATCATATCCCCTACTAAAGACCGGATGTTACTTGCTGGACACCCATCACAGGGATGTTTCGGCCTTCAGCCGCATTGCGCTCCATGCTACTTTTTCAATATACAGCTTCTTTTTATCCCTCTGATTTCTCTTTTAGTAAGTGTTGCTTACATATTACACATGTCCTTACGTATTGGGGATCTTACGGTATTAAATGTGTTGATTTGGAAAGCTTTTGTACAAAGTTATATTGAAAAAACCGTCTCGTCCTTAATTTTTGCACACCAGTGTAAATAATTTTTTTTGTCAAAATGTCCTTAAAACAATTTTATGTATGTATTATAATCTACATGCATACTAAATATCATGGCTTACTAAATATCATGAAAATTATCTATTTATGCGCTTTTGCAAAATCACGGTTCCGAACGTAGTCGGATACCCTAAAATCGGTTAAATAGTTTTGGAGTTCATCGTGGACAAACACTGTGACACGTAATTTTTATGTATAAAGATATATAATTATGTATCATGTTAACATCCAAATAAATTTTATAGAAAATTTACTTTAACATTAAGCCAATTATCTCAGAAAAAGGAATTCCAATCATGTTTTCTAGGACTTATTGAGACATCGTACCAAAAGGCTATTAGGGACGGAGATCGTAATTTTGAGCCATAGTCAAGTAACGAGGAAGATACCTGGGCATTCCACACTCTCCAGGCTTTCTCTCCCTCGCCGACTAGAGGACTTTGAGACTCAATATATTTAACATACATTTGCTCCACTACGTGTCAGATATATTTAATGACATTGTTTCAAACGCATAACTGGATTGCTCCAATCCTTGCTTAGTTACCGCGGCCACTTGACTTTCAAACAAAAAATCAAAGGAAAGTTTTTTGATTATTGCTATTCAACTAAAAAATGAATCATTTTCAAAACTTTAAAAGCGAATACTAACGAATCGCATTGTAGTTTTGTTTTAAGAGAGGTCACAATATGCTACAATTAGATGAGCGTTTCTCAAACTGTGGGTGCGCCCTCATAGGGGGCGAGATAAAGGAGGGCGCCGAAATATCGGAAAAAAATATTGTTTTAAAAAATTTACTGAAAGGAATCAAAACAAAATACATTCTGAGAGATAATAAAGAATAGACATGTACAATTATATAATAGACTTATAAATCTATCAGTACTGCACAATAATAATTAATTTACCAATACTAAATCAAGAACAAATGTAATAATTACCAGTGACTCCCACGGAATTGTCACGTACAAAATTTAATACTTATCTTTATAATTTGTACGTTTATATAATCAAAGTCGATTGTAGGTTTAACGTCCATTATTATTGAATGCAATGCATTGGTATTGTATTGGTATTAAAAATTATGATTGAAAATTGTGTCACAAACATTGAAAGTTTGAGTAACACTGACTTAGACTTATTTTGAGATAGCGCTAATTCCTCATGGACAAAAATAGAATAAATTGTATGTGATTGATCTCAGGACTGCTTTAGAGGGAAAAACTACGAAAGTTTTATCAACTACATTATTTTATTTTTTATGAACTGTTGTCAGAAAAATACATTCAAAAAATGTATCGAAATTTTGAAAAATATTTGGTGCTGTTTCTAATGCCACCTGTCTGACGGTGTCAAACCGAGGTGCACGAAATTCATCGTGGCAAGGGGATAGTAATTCACGCCTGTCATTAACCGTACCTTTGAGCACCGTTCAGGTGACAGTACGATTTGACTCGGTTCTACCCTAGTTTTGAAGGGGCACACCCTGGGGTGGTCAGGGACCTCCCACCTCTCTTCCGCTTCCATCAACCTCACGAAAGGACTTGTGGCTCATCGGCTATTTAGAGTACCTCTATGTGGCAAAGGCACTGTACATTTACAAACATCCATTCCTTCCCCTTGATTCGAACCCAGACATAATGGCACAGTTAATGTCTCTAACCACTATACCAGATGGGTGGCTTGAAAAATATTTACTCCATATTATTTATTCCAGTGGAATAGAATTTGTAAAAATATTTATAGGTATTTTGATTCTCATCTCAAGCAAATTCTTAAATCAGAAATTTCCTGAAATTGCCTTTACAAGCTCAGGAAATATTTAACAGAGTATGACGATCTCAGACCCAAGTGGTGTGAATGCTTCATGTAGCAAGTCGTCATGTAGCCTATGGAAGACCGTGTTCTCGAATTGGTTTGAATAAAACTTTAAATTACTGACGTGCTAGTATTTTGAAAACTCATTGGATTTCTAAAAGATTATTGCAGGTTTATTTATTGTTTACTAACGTCGCACACTCTTGGACCGTCACTGAGCCTAAAGGCGAAGGCATCATAATTTTAAATTCTTGTCAAGTGACGAAGAATGTACCTAAACTTGCATCCCACACTGCAACCTTCTAAAACATGCAGATGTAAAAACTTTGACCCTTCAATGGGCATCCGCCCCTCTACGGTGGGTCTTTGGTCATACCAGTACCACGTCGCATCTTCGGTAATCTGAAAAGACAGGGTAACATTGCTCAAATCTTAACCCTTTATCAGGCAGTGGCTAATACGTCTAGCCATATATTTAAAAAAAATTCTCCAAGCGGGTGATGGATATTTAGTCCATCCACATAAGTTAATTGAAGCTAAAACGCATAAAAATCAATACAGATGGCAGGAACATACCTTTTCTTGCATTTCATGTCCCCCGATTGGTTATTAAAAACAGTGCTTCTTGGTGTAAATCTACAAATTGTATTTTGATGACTATAAATAAAATTTCTGATTTTTTAAAGAAATTTCGACATGTCTTAAGTATACTTTTCTCTCATCTAAATGAATTAAGCAAATTTGCAATTAAGAAAAAAGTTTTATTTAGGTTTTTGGAGAGCTTTTATATGTGGCTAGAAGCTCTATCCACTGCTCACACATAGAACAGAAAAATGACTTAGAGATTTTCGCTTTTCTCCACACTTAGACTCATGTGAGAATGTTTATGGTCGGATAACTTACCTGTTCTTTTCATCGAAACACAATTCGATTTGGTTAACCAGGTTAGAGCTGTTTTAGCTGCCAAAAGCAGCATCTCTATGTATTAATTTCGGCCTTTACATACTAGTACCTCTAAGCTGAGTGCAAATTTAATCATTATGCTGTCACGTACAACATGTAAAATTTTATTGATTGCTCTCCTTCCTAGGGTTGGAATTTTAATGCCTGACTAAAATCCTATTATAATCCACCTGTGAAGATCCCCTTGGATCTCACTTTGAGAACGAGAATAATTTTGAGTCAAAGAAGAACCAGTAGACATTTTTATGAATAACTTTCTTTATTTGGTTATCTTTCCCAAATAGAATCAAAGACTTTTAATAACAAATAATTCAAATAGCTTTATGAGGTTTAAATGGGACTTTCCTTTATATTAACTTAAATATTTACTGATCCAATTAATTAACAATTAGAATATCGATCACGCAGAGATTACCGCAATAAGAGATCCCAGAATTATATTCTATAATGTTCCTATTGAACATTTAACTTTAATCTCACTCCTAATATAAATCTTTAATGAGACTTTAATTATAAATCAATATTTATACCACACTGAATCTCAGCTCTTCCTGAGCCTAATTTATCCACCTAGAAATCCTCAATAATAAATCTCTAACTTCACTATTATAACTTTCTGCTTCAATCTCTCTCTCTCTCCTACTGCCTCTCACTTTACTATTCCGTTTGACTTAAATACTTTATCTAATCTGCATATAACACGGAATCTCTGTCCTCTTTTTGGAGCTGATTGTAAATAGGTAGGGAATTAAATTTCCCTAAAAAAGACGTCTCAGAAGGTTAGTGATAAAGTTCCGTATAGATTTGTCACACACCTCTTGGCGAAGATTTTTTTTCCGATTGCGGCATAGTAGCACCAAGTCACATGACCGGGGAAATTGAGAGAAATATGGGGTTATGCCCGAAGGAATAAAAATGGAACTTTTATTATTTAAAGAGCAAATTCATGTACAATCTAGCTTCTAAAAATATTAAATTAATGATATTTGGAAGAGAATAAATTGATCTCCACATGACGCAAGAAGAAATTTTTAAAACTAAAAGAACACAATTCCAGCTTCTCAGCTTAGCAAAAGACACTAACAACATTCTAAAAAGAATTAATCATATAACACACTGTAATTTATTAATGCTCAACTCTTTCACTATAAATTCATTCATAACACTTCTTATCAATATCTCATAAAAATCAAAATTTCACATATTTTTAAATGACTTTTGCTGACCCACGGACCTTTCCTTATGCTGTTATACACATCCTGAACATTCTCTCGTATTTTAAAACGGCATCTCCATTTAGAACCATCATTTACATTCTTCCTTTGTGGCAAACGTTTACTATTCCATTTCGGATGTTCCTACTTTGCAGCAATCAAACTTTTTCGTACACGAAGCTTACCGAAATTCCCTTTTGAAACCTTACTTCCAAAGTATGAAAGGAAAAAACACTGTCAACCAGGGGGGTAGGGGGATGGCGCGAGGCACAGAGTCACCCCAAGCTCACGAATTTTTTGATTCTGGGAAAACTGTTTATTTTTTTTTACCAATGACTTTATCAGTATCCTCCTATATGACAGTCTTCATGAGAACTAAAATATATTTTTCATGTATCTCCCTCTTTTGTGGGAGTGGCAAACGCGTTTTCTTATAATCTTAAGGCATTTGAAGTATACCTATTAATCCTGATAGCGAAAGTAAATTTGAGAAAAGTGATGAGTACATGAAACATTTAAGTAGAAAGGAAAGTTTTCAAATGCTACCTAAAAAAATCTACCAAGAAAGATATGAAGCCTCAAGTGTACACAAGACTCGCTGTGCCCTGTCAAAAAGACACAAGCGAGAAAATGTTCTTCATGCTACTTTGAAGTGCCATCGAATTAGAAATACCTACATAGTAACGAGTTGGGCTTCCTCTGGCCTTGATAATGGCTGCCACATGACGAGGCATAGATTCAAAAGGCTTCTGGAAACGTTCCTCGGGAATGACTTGCCAACTATTGGCCAAAGCTGTCCGTAATTCAGTAAGGTTCGTTGGTGTGATGTGTAATGGCCTTTCAAGCCTTATTCCAAAACATACCAAAGATGCTCAATAGCATTTAAATCTGGGCTTCTAGGGGTCCAATTTATGACTGAAAAGTCAGAGGAATGCTCATCCAATCAGTCAGTAGGGATCATCCAGCAACTCTACGTATTGAATTGCGCTGAGGGAGATTGGTACACGCACCAAAAGTCCCAAACAGTGCCACGAAAAAACACCCTAGACCATGATTGAGCCACCATGCCCTTGTACAGTTCCAACCTGGCTTGCAGGATCCATGGCTTTATGAGCCTGACGCCATATTCTCAGCCTCCCGTCGGTGTTAAGTAGTCGGAATTGAAACTCATCACTCCATGCTACTCGTTTCCAGTCCTCTACGCTCCAGTCTCTGGGCTCTCTTGCCCAGGCAAGACGTGCAGCCCGATGGTGAGCATTGGTCAATCACGTGGCCATTAACGTTAGTATCGAGTGTGCTCCTGGATTAAGCCTTTTTTGCACTCGATTCATTTTAAACAGCAACCGGTACCCGCATGTAGTTTTCAACTAGCAATCAAGCGGGGAAAAGATGCAAATATACGCTTATATTTCCGCAAGGTACTGGGATAACACATATCTCTATGCCCTCTACCTTATCATAAAGCTGGCCTGGTGTTTGGGACATAGGCTGAAGTAGAGAGGTGTGGCTTTGGAAACAAAGACCAATGGCGTGGCAGGATTTTGACTGCTGGAGTAAGGCTTTTCATTGGATGATAATGGTGAGCTTAGAAAAACTGCATGGTAAAAGAAGTTTACTGAATTAAGTTTACGAGAAATGGGAATGAAAAGAGATGAAATAAAATGAAGTTGAGATTAAAATTATAGAGATGAAATTTATAGAGTATTAATTCTGATCTAGCAGGGCTTCAATTAAAATATAGGTCTTGGATTTATCGTTGTCAACTTTTTTAAGTTTAGCTTAAGAGTTGCAGTATTTGGAGGATCTTTTTAAAATATGTAAATAAAGTTGACTAGTTCAATTACTTGAGCTAGATCAGAGATTTTAGGGTTATTATTCTGTAATTCCACGCGTTTCTTTGTTGCTGTCTAAGTTATTTGTATTGCTATTGAGAATTGGGGGAGAGAGGTAACTCCGCTAACGATATTAGCGAAGGAAACTCCTTCTTTACAGACATTGCTATTGAAAGTTTTGCTATTAGAAACTAAGGGCAAACACTTTTTAGGTCTGCGGCATTTGGGCCATTTAGTTTTAAAGGCCAAGTGGCCGTACTACTGACAATTAATACCTTAGGGGTTTTCCTGTCCCTCCTTTATTATTTCGCAGTTTTTAGTTGCGTGGTCTTTACCACATTTAAGGCATCGGGGTTTTAGGAAACAATTAGCAGCTGTATGGTAAAATTTATTGCAGTTAAAGCATTGGGTGATTCCTCTTACGAGGAAACCCTCTACTCTAATCTTCATATATGTGACGAATCTGTACGGAACCTTTCCACTAATCTTCTTAGGCGTCTTTTTGGGGAATATAAATTCGCGTTTATTTCCAATCAACTCCAAAAAGGAAGTTTGGGATATTTAAATTAGATAAGGTATTTTTGAGTCGAGCGTTGCGAGAAAGCAAGAGAGATGATGGAAGGCTATTGAGCTAGTAACTTTAAAAACGCATTACTAGAAGATTCTATGAGATTAGATTCGTGAAGACGTCGTGCTGCGAGACGTACCAGAAAGCTGATATAAGCCAGCGGTAAACATAATTTACGTACGCTTAAAATAAGCATCAGTTTAAGCGACTTAGTTAAAGTTAATGAAAGTTAAGAATTCGAATACGTGTATTTATCGGATCTCCTATTTCGGTAGACCTTATTTGATCTTGAGCTTTATTAATTAATTGCATTCTTAGTAATTTAATTTAATATAAAGGCAAATCCCTTTAAGAGACGTAACATAATATTATTATATGCTGTCAGAGATTTTTTTGAGAAAATTATAATAATAAATAAATATTATTATTATTCAAAATGGCTCTTAGTGGTTCTTTGCCTCAAATTAATCTTGGTGTTCAAGGTGAGACCCAGGGGGGTCACCACATATATCGAAGGCACTTTAAGTCTTAAATTTTAGTATTGTTTTCATTTCTGGGAAGAATAACCTGAAAAAATGGGAGAGAGGCTTTGGTCTTTTTAAAAATTCAATGAGTGCATTTTTCAACGATAAAACCTGGGGTTCCTCTTCGGTTTTTGTAAAAATCGGGAAAGTTTTGATGACTATCTTTATCGCTTTTTCTAGCTTGGGCTTTATGATGTGCTACTCGAAGTCTTCACCCTCCGCTAACGCGTGAGTGAGATTCCGGTATTCCTCGCTGTCATTGGTGAATAATTTCGGAAGTGTTGATTGTGATATTGGGAAATTTTTCGTGAATTATTTTCAGTTGTTCTCTCTGACACAATTACTACTATTACATTGTAAGTAGGGTTACCAAAGCTAATTAAATGTAATTCCCAATCGCAGCTTACTAACGGTCACGAATATCTATCTCTTGTAATAAAACTAAAAAAGGGTCGCTAGCTTAGCGAACTTATCACCCTGATTGGTAACGTAAAAAGATTAAGAAAAGCCCGGGGTGGGCTAAACTAGGATATCAATACTGGTCAGCAATGTATTTATTTCAGTTCTAATATATTATTATCTTATTATGGATGGAAAATATCGTTCTTAGACCTTAATCAAAACGACTTTGAAATTTCGTATCGTTACATACCAATAATTTTCCAGCAAGTAAAGGTTATGCTTTGTGAACTTTTTAGTTGTGAATAAAACCCAATAAGTCACAGCGAAAGTGCATAAAACATATATGAATACGCTTTAATATAGTTTTTCTTTTCTTTTTTTACAATTCCTACTATTAGTTCCCTCTCTCCCTAAATAAATTTATTTATCTTGTTCAAATTTCCAATCATTAATAAAATACTCTTTGTCCATCCATTCAAATTCAAATACATTTTTTAAACTTGTAGTGGATGACACTTGATGTTAATACAGTTTTTTCAAATATTAATTCATTAATTAAATTTTATTTTTTAATTTTAAATTTATTCTACGTTATATTTGACGAAGTTAGATTTATCCGCAACAAATGGTGCTAGTAAATTTTCTAATAAAGTAGGAATTGACTTTAAAAAAATTAGTTTTTATACTACTTGTTTTACTTTATCTTTCGAGCTTGAGTTACATTGAAATTTAAACATACATACATACATGTCTCAGATCTAAGGAGATGTAAAGTGTGATCGCTGTTTGAAATTAAATCACCCCCATTACAATCAAAAATAAATAACTGAATCCAAACATTGCGTAGAATCAAGTGTAAAATCTTTTTTAATTTTAAAAGTGGAATATAAATACAATGTACACATTAAAAACAAAATACAATCGAGCTATTTTTGCTTTATAACAAAAATGCCTTGCGTAGAAAAGTCATTACGCCAGAAAAAAAATCTAATTATTCGTAAATTTACTAACCATGTTATTAAAAATTTAATGAAAAATTTGTAGTTATACCCCCAAAAATAAAAAAAGGTTCTTGAATTTTCGAAAATTTCATTTTAAAATAAGAATGGATTTAGGTTATTAGTATTTTAAATATAACGAGTCAGAGAGGAAAATACATTTAGCAGGAAAAACCCTAAAAAAAATTGTTGACAATTTTTTTCTAAAGAAGTTGGGTCATAAAACATTTTTAGAGATTTTATTTCAGTTCATCAGAAGCGAAAACTATTTAAATATTTAGAGATTATTTACTGTAGAGAAATTATAACGATTGTAAATTAATCTCTTAATTTATAATTTGGTAAATATTCATTAACAATGATAAAAGAAAAACCTATAAAACACAATACACAGAAATATGATGTTAAATAATCGAATACGTACAAGTGCAAAATGTTTATGTTTGCAAAAAAGAGATTAAAGAACGAAATAAAAAGAAATTTAACACAATTTTAAAAAAATGAAAACAATATTTTAGTCATTAATGAGTATCCTAAAGTGAAACGTCTCAATTTATTTTATTATGACAATATTTATTCTATCAATGAAAATAATATCTATCTTCCTTTCATTTCATTCTTTCTTTGCTTCTGTTTTGAAGACTGATCTCCAGAACTTCCACTGTATTCCCAGACCATACTTTGAGAACTGTTAGACGAAGAAGAATTCTGTTCGCTTTCACTGAAGGATTTGCTGAAGCTACTATACTCTACACTTTTTGTTTCACTCATTGAATCACTACCACTGTTAGTCATTCCACCTGCTTCATCTCCAGCACTTCCATCTTTTCCATCTGTGGCTCCACCTGATTTATCACCAGCTCCTCCGGCAGCACCATCCTTTCCACCAGCAATTCCACTTGCTTTATCTCCAGCGCCTCCATCCTTTTCACCTACAACTCCGCTTGCTTTATCACCAACTCCTCCATCCTTTTCACTTCCGACTCCACCTGCCTTATCACCAGCTCCTCCAGTAGCACCATCCTTTCCACCCGCCATTCCATCTGCTTTATCTCCAGCTCCACCATCCTTTTCAACTGCTTTATCACCAGCTCCATCTTTTTCACTTCCAGCTCCACCTGCTTTATCGCTAGCTCCTCCAGCAGCACCATCCTTTCCACCGGCCATTCCATCTGCTTTATCTCCAGCTCCTCCATCCTTTTTACCTGTGGCTCCGCCTGCTTTATCACCAGCTCCGCCAGCAGCACCATCCTTTCCACCAGCCATTCCACCTGCTTTATCTCCAGCATCTCCATCCTTTCCACCAGTCATTCCCCCTGCTGTATCTCCAGATCCTCCATTCTTTTCACCTCCAGCTCCGTTTGCTTTATCACCAGCTCCTGCATCCTTTTCACCTCCAGCTCCACCTGCCTTATCACCAGCTCCTTCGGTAACAACATCCTTTCCACCAACCATTCCGCCTGCTTTATCTCCAGATCCTCCATCCTTTTCTTCAGATCCACCTGCTTTATCACCAGCTCCTTCGGCAGCAACATCCTTTCCAACAGCCATTCCACCTGCGTTATCTCCAGCTCCTCCGTCCTTTTCACCTGTGGCTCCACCTGCTTTATCCTCAGCTTCTCCGGCAGCACCATCTTTTACACCAGCCATTCCACCTGCTTTATCTCCAACTCCATCTTTTTCACTTCCAGCTCCACCTGCTTTATCGCTAACTCCTCCAGCAGCACCATCCTTTCCACCGGTCATCCCACCTGCTTTATCTCCAGCTCCTCCATCCTTTTCTCCTGTAACTCCATCTGCTTTATCACCAGCTCCTCTGGCACCACCATCCTTTCCACCTGCTTTATCTCCAGCTCCTCCATCATTTTCACCTGCAGCTCCGCTTGCTTTAGCACCAGCTCCTACATCCTTTTCACCTTCGGCTCCACCTGCCTTATCACCAGCTCCTCCTGAAGCATTATCCTTTCCACCAACCATTCCACCTGCCTTTTCTCCAGCTCCATCTTTTTCACTTCCAGCTCCATCTGCTTTATCGCTAGCTCCTCCAGCAGCACCATCCTTTCCCCCGGCCATTCCACCTGCTTTATCTCCAGCTCCTCCATCCTTATCACCTGTGGCTCCGCCAGCTTTATCACCAGCTCCTCCGGCAGCACCATCCTTTCCACCAGCCATTCCACCTGCTTTATCTCCAGCTCCTCCATCCTTATCACCTGTGGCTCCGCCTGCTTTATCACCAGCTCCTCCGGCAGCACCATCCTTTCCACCAGCCATTCCACCTGCTTTATCACCAGCTCCTTCGGCAGCACCATCCTTTCCACCAGCCATTCCACCTGCTTTATCTCCAGATTCTTCATCTTTCCCACCAGTCATTCCACTTACTTTATCTACACCTCCTCCATCCTTTTCACCTGCAGCTCCGCTTGCTTTATCTCCAGCTCCTCCAGCCTTTTTTCCTTCTGCTGCACCTGCTTTATCACCAACTCCTTCGGCAACACCATCCTTTCCACCAGCCGTTCCACCTGCCTTATCTCCAGCTCCTCCATCCTTTTCTCCTCTTGCTTCACCTGCTTTATCACCAACTCCTTTGGCAGCACCATCCTTTCCACCAACCATTTCACCTGCCTGTTCTCCAGCTCCTCCATCCTTTTCACCTTTGGCTCCACCTGCTTTATCTCCAGATCCTCCATCTTTATCACTTCTGGCAGCACTGTCCTTTCCACCAGTCATTCCACCTACCTTATCTTCAGTTCCACCTTTTCCATCTCCGGCTCCACCTGCTTTATCACCCACTCCTCCTGCAGCACCATCCTTTCCACCGGCCATTCCACCTGCTTTATCTCCATCTCCTCCATCCTTTTCACCTGAGGCTGCCCCTGCTTTATTACCAGCTCCTCCTGCAGCACCATCATTTCCGCCAGTCATTCCATTTACTTTATCTGCAGCTTCTCCATCTTTTCCATCCGTCATTCTACCTTCTTTATCTCCAGCTCCTCCCTCTTTCTCACTTGTGGCTCCACCTGCTTTATCACCAACTCCTCCATCCTTTTCACCTGTGGCTCCACCTGCTTTATCACCAACTCCTCCATCCTTTTCACCTGTGGCTCCACCTGCTTTATCACGAGCTCCTCCGGTAGCACTATCCTTTCCATTGGCCATTCCAGCTGATTTATCTCCAGCTCCTCCATCCTTTTCACTTGTGGCTCCACCTGCTTTATCACCAGCTCCTCCATCTTTTTTACCTCCTGCTCCACCATCCTTATCATCAGCTCTTCTAGCAGCACCATCCTTTCCACCTCCGGCTCCACCTGCTTTATCACCAGCTCCTCCACCTGCTTTATTTCCATCTCCTCCGTCCTTTTCACCTCCGGCTCCCCCTGCTTTATCACCAGCTCCGTCGGCTGCTTCATCCTTTCCACCACTCTCTCCTCTGGCTCCTCCAGCTGTTCCGTTTTTTCCGTCGGCCGCTCCTCCTGCTTTACCTGCAGCACCTCCGGCTGTTCCATCCTTTTCCCCAATGGTTCCCCCGGCTTTATCACCAACTCCTTCGGCAGCACCCTCCTTTTCATTGGCATCTTTTATTGATTCTTGGTTTTTACATGAACCTTGATTTTCATTTTCTTTCATTTCATTCCTTTTCTTACCCGATCCATCTTCCCCATTCTGCTTATCATTTCCTTCTTTTTCAGGTTTCTTAGGATCTTTACTTTCGTCTTTCTTTTCTGTAGATTTATCAGGAACAGTTTTAAATTCACCTGCTTTTTCTTCACATTCGCAATTATTTTCTTCATTAGGTTTTTTATCAGTGTTATTGTCTTCTTTCTTTGAACTCTCTCTACCTTCTCCAGAAGTGTTTGCTGTATCGTTATCTTCCTTTTTGTGCTTATTGTTCGGTTTTGCTGAAGTAGCATCGTCTTCGGAAGAGACCTTTGTATCACCTACATTCCCACT
Source organism: Trichonephila clavipes (assembly GCA_019973935.1). NCBI lineage: Eukaryota > Metazoa > Arthropoda > Arachnida > Araneae > Nephilidae > Trichonephila > Trichonephila clavipes. The sequence goes on along the minus strand of BMAU01017669.1, from coordinate 437,676 downwards.
ATTTTGTGTGTTTTCTTTACTAGAGTTGTTCTCTTTTTTACTGGATTTCATTCTGTTAGATTTTTTACTTCGTGAAGTTTCATTATAAGAGTCTGTTTCGTCCTCATTTTGATTGTTATTGAAATTAGCGTTATCCTTTCCGGAAGTTGAATTTAATTCACCTGACTGGACATCATAATTTTCTTCTTGTTCTTTTGGAGAGTCTGTTTCGTCATCATTGTCTTTCCTATGTTCTTTTGAAGATTCCATTTTTTCTGCATCATTGTTTTGGCTTTCTGACGATTCTGTTTTATCATCATTTTCTTTCTGGCATACCCCTTCATCCTTATCATCTGCTTGCAGTTTCGAAGAGTTCATTTCCTCTTCGTCTGTATCTTGGCTTTTCGAAGGGTTGTTCTCTCTGTCTTCCGGAGATGGAACTTCCTTAGCGTCACCTTCTTCTGTTTGTGTTGAAGATTCTACGTCATCTTCATCTTCTCCTTGTTCGCTAAGAGATTTGTCTCCTCGTTGCTTAGAGGATTGACCTTTTTGTTGTTTCAAAGAATCACTTTTATCTTCATCCCCGTCTTGTTGTTTTTTGAACGTATCTTCTTCACCTTCTTGCTGACTTTTCGATAACTTCGTGCTTTCTCCATCATCTTTTTGCTCTTCTGAAGATTTGTTCCCTCCCTGTTTCGAAGATTCGGTTTCTTTTTCATCTCCCCCTCCTTGCTGTTTTGAAGATTCCATGTTGTCTTCAATTCCTCTTTGTTCTTTGGATGATCCACTGTTCGTTTCACGCTTATTATTTTCGTTTTTTTCATTTTCATTATCGCTGTACGAACTAGATTCTTCCGATCGACTAGAGCTAGAACTGCTGCTTTCTTCATATGCACTTGAAGATTCATATTCGTATGAATCATAATCAGCACTTTCTGTGTATTCATCTAAGCAAAAGTTTCATCAATTATTAAACAAAAAAATGTTTTATAAGTTTAAATGTGCACACAAAAAATTAAAAAGAAAAATATCAAATATATTGTTATGGAAAGAGTATGGACTTTGTTCACTTCCAAGTTGAAGAGTATTGTGGTCGGAAAAATAGTTTGAAGGCAAGAAGAGAATGCAGTGAATAATAATATATACGGGTTAACATAACTATGAATTAGCATTCAGCATTGTTTCTCACATATATCCAATGAAGGCTGAATAGACAGAATGGCTTTGATGAAAAATTTGGTGACAAAAATAGTTATCGCGGGACGAATAAAGAAAAGTCTAGAGTGATTATTTGAAGAGATACTTCTAGAACTTCTGCAATGATAGGATATCATGCAGTATATGGTGAAATTCAGTGTCAGAGTATGATAACAATTTAAATTTCACGCCTCATGCGAGAGTGAATATATGAACTTTAATTGCCATGTTCTATTTTTGCGTGAACTTTGTCTTGATACTATAATTATTGTTGTTTATGAATTTATATGTATGGTGATTTCCTGTTAATACGAAATATATTGCATTTATTTTACTTCAGAGTTTCAGAACAAAACTTCAATTCATACTGAAATTATCTGTGCAATGTCCTTTGCGCTGGTAGCGCCACCTCCCTTTGGAGTAGAACTTTACAAAATAGGTGCAAAAGCCTAAAGAGGTAATATTATAAACATTTACAACGAATCATTTAACCACAAATAAAAGTGATTTGCCAAATATGCTATGATGTGTATGGGAGCGGGCTTTCTAGCGTATGTGTTATGGTTTTTCGTACAGCAATGCGTATTTACTTATGGCTGAAATTACCATAATGAAATTGCAACAAGAAATCTATCGAAGGTAAGAATAAAATTTTCTTTCTTCTTTTTTTTATCTCTTTTTACAAGCCGTATAAAGTGTGAGCCAATTACAAATCTTTTTAAAAAATTCCATATTAGTTGCATGGAACCTTTCCAACTTTGAAAGCCGTTCAACAATCTAACGGTATCCTTCTGTATTTAAATCTCAAAGGAATGTTTTACTAAACATCAATATTATCTGTTATTCAATACTCTGTACTGTTACTATTATTTAAATACCGTGTAGCAAAATCGTATTGTCACCTACATGGTGCTCAAAGCTAAGGCTAACGACAGGCCTAAAAATCTAGCTCTTAGCCGCGATGAATTTCGCGGACTTTGATCTGATGTTACTGTCGATCAAGTGGCATAAGCAACAACAACAAATACCGCGTTTATTCGAATCGAAGCCGCTCTAGTTTTCCAGTGTCAATGCTACTGAATGCTCGATGACCTTTACAAGTCATGGCAAAAGTGTGTTGTTACTCAATGATCTTATTTCGAAGAAGGATTAGTTTCACCAGTTTAATTGGTAATATTTTTTAAGTTACAGGCTCAGTCCGGGAGCTTTTGAATCCTACTACGTATAAAGAATCCTTTCACAAGCTGATTGAAACATTATAAATGACAGTTAGGAAGTTACTTGATTTCTCACTTAGAAACTTTAAATTTAAAAAAATCTCTTTCCCGTTAGTGAGCACGACCCTTTAGCCAACTATTCTATAAAAATAATCACCTAATAACTCCAATGAGAATTATGCAGATAATACGAGTGATATTTCAAGTGAAAGTCACCGGCCAATCGTAAATAAAAAGAACAAAGGGCACCCCAAAATTTCATTTTCACCCGAAGACTATAAAGGTAATGTATAACTTTGAAATAAAGTATATACAATGACATTTATTTACATGTTTAAAATCGCATAAACCTGAGCGGATGAAAAACATTTTAATATCATTGCTTATTTTTATAATACTTAAAAGCGTTTTACATAGAACACTAAATTATGGAATAAATCTTAACCTCATATCCAGCGATTTCTATACTGTGTGATAATTTTGGAGCCTATTCCCTGTTATACTCTCATGGTATATATATATATATATATATATTCTACAGAGACCAAACATACAAAACAAATACATAAAAATCCGTCTTACATTCATAGCTCTGCTGCGACACACAGGTGCCACTCATACAGACCTAGAAGGGAAATATGACATGCATCATTATAAAATTACATCAATATTTTTGTTTTGTAATACATACTTCAAAATAATAACGTATTCTTTTAAAGCAATTTACATTATTTTATATTAATTCACAACATTTAAAAAAGTACTAACTTGAATTATCAATTCATTCTTCATATGCTCTTAATATATAAATTGGTCTCTTAGGAAAAAAATACTTTGATTTTTGTGTTATTCTTCAAGCTATCTAACAACATTTACCTTCAACATCTTCCACAGTATCGTAAAGGAAAATTTATACAAAAAAAAGCTTTTTAAATCTGAAACATTGAGATTGTTGTCATGATAATTGGTCTTGCTTTGAAAAGAAAAAAAATATCACAAGCTCTGGGTAATAATCAAAGAAAAAATATTTTTGAGAAGTAATAAAAAGCAACGACTTTTAAATTAATTATTTAATTCCAAACTATATTGGAGCTAGAAGCATTCGAGTGCAACTATATGTGCGCTAGCTGCATTCAATCTAATAACTAAAAACTAACTACTGCTCTAACAAAAGTTTTAGCTTGTTACCAAAAGAGTAGAGCGCCATCTGGCGACATTCCATGGGAGATAAGCTGCGATTTGCGAGCGTAACACTTTGAAAATTCAAAGCGTTTGCAGCAAAAATGCATAAATATTAAATCATAAGTGATATATGTATACTCTTAGGAGTTATTGGAATGATATTAAAACTGTGGTAATGTTATGTACTATACTTATGTGACAGAAGAGAAACGATTAAAATTTCCCACGAAACGAATGCTTTACTCAAAAGGTGTAGTTACATACAGCAAATTAATCAACGAAATATTGAACACCTTCCAATCCTTAACCATTTTAAAGTTGATTCATTGAGTTTGTTAATGTCCTTCTGGGGAATTTTTGATCAAAATGTTTTCAAATGACAAAAAATATTTTCGAGATCCTAGGATAGTTAGAAGTCAAAGTACATCATATCTGAAATATGCCACATGGAGGAGATATCTTGCGATCTAGTTAACTAAATGCATCCGAGCATTGTCCTGTAAAAATGCAAGTTCGGATTGCCGTACAAAACAAGACAACGCCATCCCAGCTTTGCCATTTTATAAAAGTGTTATAGAGGCCAACTAAAGGTGGATGGCCGTTAAATGAAATAGCACCCTTGATTTCTGCATTAGGCTTCATGATGGATGATATTCAATTTAATAATCTACTGTATTCTTGACACGTTCGATGACTTCAAAGTGAGAACCGTTACTGAAAGAAAATGTTTACCAACCAAAGGAATTCTTGGTAAAAGGAGTCCAATCTTAATACTATTTATTGCCCTTTTTGGCGTGCAAAATGAAAAGTAGGTGGCACACTGTACATCGTGACCTCAGAATTCAATTTCTGAGTCATCAGCTGTTGGTAAAAGGTTTCTGATGTCTCTTCTTCTGGTACAGTACTGCTATGGTTCTAATGCCTTTGAATGTCGACAATCGAATGCCATCATTTCGACTCAAAAATGTCAAGTAATCCTTCAATTCAAGCAACAACCTTTAATGCCCTCTTTCTCTCAAATGGTGCCTATACCAGTGTTTCTCAAACTGTGGGGGCGCCCCCCTGGGGGGCGCGAGCATATTGAAAATAAAAGGTTTAAAAAATAATTTTTTGGAATGAAGTAAAACAAGATGCTTTCTGACATAATACAAAATACACATTTACACTGATATAATTTATTTTTATCATCTGGGGATTATCAAAAATAAAAGATTCCACTTTAAACGCTCATTAGCCATCTTTGATCCTATAACCAAATTAAACAAATATTTTGTTTGCTTTGCGGTCAATATGAGAACGATGAGAGATTTTTTTTTTTACGTTTCTTTTAACGATATCGAACGATGAGAGGTTTTTTATTACGTTTCTTTTAACCTAAAATATTACTTTAGCTGACCTTCGAACTTACTGGTATGGTTATCTCCGTCTTTTTTTTAGGGAAGTTGTAAATATATATAATATATTTCTGGTTCATCTTTTTTCCATGTGAAAGAGTTTTATGATATATGGATAAGCACATGAGTATTCTGAAACATATAATGCATAATGAAAAACGTTTTACACAATTATTTTTTAGAACATGCTACACTTTCCCCATGAACAATTTTCTAATTTTGATTGCTGTGTTGTACGACTTATGGTTTATAAATGTAAATAAGCAGAATACTAAAAAAATGGGCATCTGTGATCCCTATTAAAGGAAGTTGAAACTGATCAAGCAATTGAAGAACCTACTGAAATAATGCATATTAATCAAGATAGCGAAGGTAAATATCAGAAAAGCGTAAGACATGAAACGTTTGAGTTGATTTGAGTTAAGCTGGAAAATAACGTTCCTGTGTTGTTAGCGAAAAGTGTCTGTGATTTATGTCCTTTATTAAGGGCATTATTTATTTGGAACATTTTCTTTAGTTTTATTGGATTTTTTCTCAAATTTTCTACGAAAAATTGAAAAGTCCTTGAAAGTAGGTAAATATATTTTCTCTTAATTAAATTATTCACTGGAATTGTGATTTTTATAGTGTATAGTAAAAATAACTTTAAAATAAATTATAGTTTTAAAACAAACTAAAAAACACGCTTTTATAGTGAATCGAACTAAAAAGCAATATATATATATATATATATATATATTACTTAAAAGTAAGATATACAAAATTTAATACTTATCTTGTTAATTTGTACGGTTTATAATTATGATCGTATTGTAGCTTTAGCGTCAAAGTGCATTATTATTGCATTCAGTACATTATTAATGTATAAGGGGGGCGCGATAAAAATTGTGATTGAAAAGGGGGGCGCCAGTAGTGAAAGTTTGAGAACCACTGGCCTATACTCATACAGAGTGCAAACCACATACGCGGCTTTAATACATTCAAAAGATGCGGAATGCTTTCTTAGCACTTGTATTCTCTTTGTAAAATCGAAAAATCTTTTAATGTGATTACAAACGCCTTTGATATTATTACTTACTACAAAGGAATTCAACCACTACTAGAAGAGGTTGGCGAAATATGCCAAAAACCCACTAATATATTTATTTTTTTTATGTTTAATTGTGTGTAGAGGTGTTCTATAAATATAATCGCTGCCTCATTATTATTTATTTAATAGAAAAAAACCTTTGTTTTTGATTGAATTATTTTGGAATATCACATAATGAAGGGGCAATAAGAAGTCTATTGGAAGCAAGTGTGATAATTTCTACTTATTTTTTCTGGTTTGCTGACGAAATGGATTAAGTGTGGGTGATTATAATGAAATCGAACATTGGGATATTTGGAATACTCTCCTAAAAAAAGTAAACGGAATCAGACACTTGTTCAACTAATTTAAAGAGAAATCAAATCAATATGCTCAAATATATTCATCGAAAAATGTGCTCAGCTAGAGATTTAAGGTTACATTTCAAGTGCAGGCCCCGAAGAACTCAAAATACCCTCGCTGAACTCCAACATGTGAATGTTCGATATTGTATTGTATTGCATCTCAAACATTGATTTAGAAAACAGCAAAAATGTGATCATGAAAAATGTTTTCTTACAAACAGTTATAAATATTAAAATCAGATTACATAGAAAACCAATTCATCTGGGAAAAATTTTTAATTACTGCTAATATTATTATGTTCAAATGAATTCAAAGATCTGCAAAACAAAGAAAAAACAAACTCACTTGATCATCTCCGCACGAAGTGTAATCCTTTTCTTTGTAACTGCGGGTTTCAGAATCACATGTACACTGGATGGTACATCCATCACTCTGAAAAATGCAAAACTCACGTTGTTATTGCCCTTGTAAAAGTTTAATAATTTTATTTAAGGAACTTGTTTTATTCATACATAAAAGACTCAATAATGAAAAGGAAGGAAAGATTTATATTAGATGTTCATCGGAGTATATGCTATGCTTTTAACATTATAATTCCAAAATCACCAAACATTGACTTGAAATAAATTTGAATGAGACGAACATTGGCAGATATGAAGCACATATTTGAAAACAAAACATTAACATTATTATAAGAATTAACTGTTCTATTCAAGAAATAACAGCTGCAAGAACAAAATAATCAATAATGCATTGCCTACTAGTTGCCCTAATGCTAACTGTTATCCGGCTGGACATTCAATCATAGAGGTGGCGGATGACCTCTATGATTCAATACTTACCATACAATGGAAGCGATCCAGGCATGCGCAGAAATATCTGATCATCAGAGCCCAAACATGCATTATTTGGGAGATATCTGGTGATCGTGTCGATCAGGGAAGTGACGAAGAAGCATAGAAACAAAAGGCACAATAGTGTGCTGTGGGAATTATGCTGTTAAAACGTCTGCTTAGAGCTTTATGAAAGGAAGGGTAACACTACAAGCCATAGAATCTCGTTGACTTATGCAGTGATGTAAAGGTATCAAAGTTGATAACCAAAGGATCCCAAATGTCAAATAAAGCGTCATGCCAAATCATAATTCTGATTGTTGGGTTGAATGGCAGACGACAGTTAGATGAGTATTCCACCATTTTTTTAACGTCTCCAGACACGTCTTTGCTGGTCATCGAGACTCAGTTCGAAGTAAGACCTATCTATAAGAAAAATTATACTCAATTTCGCAAAATTCCAAGTCGGCTGTGGATGACACTAATGCAAGAAAACTTAGGCATGTGCAGCAATGTAATGCATACCATGACCACAGCCACTGTTCCCTGAACTGCCTTTAGATTGCCACTGTAGTCATAGAAACTCGGAATTCGGTTACACACCAGATCGCTGAAAAGGACACATCATGGGCTGTGAGCACTGATCGGATCATTTTCGCTTGCTATCAACCGCTATCTTGACGCTCTACATGACCATGATTCCCCTATTCTGTCCAACATGACAAATAGTAGCATATCAACCTAAATGTCAAGGGATCCTGCGATTTGACGAATCTGCTTCCTTTAATCCAAATATACATCCTCTTTCACAAATGGTGCTATTTGTTTATACTGTTCGCAAATTTGTGTGTGAAGCATTGGTACTGTCTACATGGATCGAAGATTCGCATAAAGATCTGCTTTAACTATCTCTTACATCACTTACATTTCTCTGGAGATTGAAATCTAGTCAGACTCCTCCACTCCATATCTGGGACTGAGTGGGCCTTGTGTTGCGTTCTTGGTTTGGGGGGTTGAGGAGGTGTGGCCTCGGCGGGCTGGAGCCAATGGCGAGTGACAGAGAATCGGTGGCTGGATGAAAGATTCCTATTGGCTTGCGAGGTTATTGGACTTTGAGAAAAATTTGCCTGACTCGGTATAGAAAAATAAACTATTGAAATGGGAGAAATTAATGAAGAAATCGAAATAAAAATAAAAGGGAAAAATTGAGAATGTAAGAAAACAATTTTGAATTTTAGCAATTAAAGAAATTGATTAGTCAATAAGCGCTTCAAAAATCAAATACGCTTTCTACTTGAAGTCTTTAGTATTTTTAAGGGTGGGGAGAACTTGAGATAGTTTTGGAAATTGTTTGAATATGTTACCTACGATTTTAAATAGATCAATTATGCTTTGGAAGTCATAAGAGTAATCTTCATGAGAGGGGGAATTTTGACTAGTACTTTGTCTTTCCGAATTATTTTTATTATCAGAGGGTGGGGGAGGGGTCATTGCTTTCAATTTTTCCTGCAAGCATGCTGGCAAAAGAAATTCCTTCAACAACATGGTTACTGGTAAAATTCTTATTATTTCTATTAGAAATAGGGTACCTTTTTTGGCCTTAAGAAATCTTGGGCATTTTGTGTAACAGGCTGTATGCCCGTACAGTTAATGCAGTAAGGGTTACCTTGCCTCTCTTTAATTTCACAGTCTTTTCCACATTTAAGACATCTTGGGTTCATGTGGCAGTTAGCTGCCGTGTGGAAAAAATTATTACAATGGTAACATTAAGTGATACCCCCATCTACTTTGATTCCCAATCGGGAAAGATCAAAAACTGAGGCATTTGGGGAGTTTCTTGGCATAATAACTAGGAAAAAGGGGAGATCAAGTTTAGTTCTTTTGGAAATAAGTTGTGGTTACAACTGGTTACAGTGTAGCCAAGTTCTTCTAGGTCAGTAACAATATCTTGGGGTTTAGTACAAAGTGACAGTCCTTTAATGGTTACTTTAATGGATTTATTTTTCTTTGGTTTAATAACATAGAATTCCATGGCAATTATTGTTTTGCAACAATAATTTTTGTCGATATGATTTAAGTGGGAAAAACTATTCACTGTATAACAATTACTTGCTTTAAGTATTTGATTCATAAATGTAAACAGAAAACACGTTTCTTCAACATTATAAACATGAAATTCATTTTTAAAAGAATTATTTAAAGGTGGTAAATAACACCAAAATTTTACAATTGATGCATAACATGTAGCAAGTGTATAAAATGCTAGTTTTTAATGGTGATTGTTTTTTTTATTTGAAATGATTCAACAATAATAACAAATTACTCATTTCTAGATATTCATCCTTTTATAAAAGATGGGGATAATAAAAGAGGACCCAATAATGAGAAATTAATCCATTGAATAATATGAGCAAAAATACAAAACAGTAGTCATTAATATAAGTATGCCACAATAAATCTTGTTAAAAGGAAGAAATACAAGCGAAACGTTGAAAAATTTCAACGATGTATTTAATTCTGCTTTATTATATTCAAATATCATGCGATTGAAAGTGACAATCGGGAAAAAGCATTTTACACTTACAATTAGATAAGTGCAGTCGAACCTCCATATAACGAGCCTCTATTTTACAAATTTCTCTATTTTGTGAACTTTTTCCAGGAACCAAGAATATTTTACTGTTCTCTTCGTAAAATAACGTCCCGCCAGCGAAGTGTATTTTCTATTTAACGAACTTTTTCTCTTGTGGCTCAATTTTTTTCTCCCTATTTTTAAAATCTTTCCAGACATTTTTCAAATTATACCTTGTTTTATCACATTTTATGGCGATCAATTACCTTGAACTAGTTTTACCATGTCTCTAATTCACCTAGAGTAATGAAATTGCCATAATTTTTAAAACAAAAAACTCAAATAAAACCAACGAATTTTATCAGTAATTAAATTTTCAAGGACGTATGTGGTAGTGTATGCTTAAAATTACTGGTTATAAAATAAAGTACGTTTAAAATTACTTGTGGGCTTAAAATTAGGAAATCTAGTTAAAAAATTCATTAATTTTAATATAAAATTATTTTTTTAAATTGATTATATACAATGTATTTCTAGACGGGGTTTTTTTCCCTTCTTGTTTTCCTTGCAAATTTTTTTTGATGGATAAGATATATAAAATATATGGATATTAATTTTCAAAAAAAGTGCGAATAATTATTTTTTTAAATAATATGTAATATTTACGAATTTAAAATTTGTTTTATGTGATTTCTATAATATATTAAAAGTGAATTTCTATTTAACATATTTTCCATATAAAGAACTTTTTTTGGAATTCAGTGACTTTGTTAAATAAATATCCGACTGTAATTTTATAAAATATCATTATCTCTTGTTAAAAAAGTGAAATTTAAAAAGGCTATATTCTTTCATATTTATATATATACTACTGACATTTCAAAAACTAACATATTATGCATATTTATTCCCAATTTTAATTAAGGAACTAAATTTAAAAAATTTAAAAAAGAAAATATTTTTTCATTGATGCGGTTTTTTTAAAGTTGCTTAAATCTCTCCCCTTAATATTCTCCAATAAACACTTCTAATATCTAAGAAAAGAAAACCAAAGTAAAAAACATTTACTCCATAAAAATCCTCCTTTACTCCTCTCAGTATGGTAAATGAACACTTGAAGAAGATAACGCCTTACAAATATATCACACGGTTTTTATTTTAAAGAATATGCTCGTACCATCCTGCTTTGAAAAGGAAGTAAGCATTTTTTTAAAAAAAATAATTCTCACCGTTGCTTCCAGGGAAGAGCACTCCATACCGTCCTGGTAGAACATAGATTCGCATTTTTCTAGAGGATCTGAATCTTAAAAAGAACGAAGAGAGAAAGTGGAGAAAGATTCATTTAGAGGGAAAATAATATTTGATCAGTCACTTCATTTCGTTCATATGTAATATTTATTGCTAATAATTATAAGTCAAAAAAAAAACGCGATTAATACACTGATTGCAAAGTAGCTTTGTTACACACTTTTCGAATTACCTTTGTTTGAAATCAAGAAGAATTTTTTTCACAAGCATATTAATTAGAACCAAAAATTGATTATTTTATAAATAATTAATAATTTTCACGAAAAGAAATTATAGAAATTATTTACCATTAAACTTTTGGGTAAAAAGCAGCTAGCTCTGTCAAAAAAATTACTTGCTATTAAAAATATCTTACTATTAAACACTATTAATAATATTTATAATTAGGATCAACAAAAAATCAGAAATATGCATTTTATTATTACAATAAAATGAAATAATAAGAGCAAAATAAATATGAATTTCCCTTAGATACAGGATTATTTTATAGCTACATTTTCGAAATATTTAATTCAAAAACCTTGTTGCTTAAATTCAAGCACAGACACAGCATTTTATGTAACAAGCCCTTTTGCTGAGACATTCTTTTTTCAGCACAAAAAATAACGTATTTACAGAATTTAATGAAACAAAGTTAAATCACTCGTACAATTGTGTCGCTATTTATAGCTAAGAAATTTTCAGTTCGATAATATTTTTTACAGAATAAACTTATTTCCCGCCAAAAATATAAAAAGAAACATCTTTAATACAAAGCAAATTGACATTCATTTATTTTTAAATAGGAATTTATATTTTTCCAATGAATATTCTGCGAACTACTTTTTAAAGAATAAGTGGTATATCATTATCAAATAACAAAATAATTGTAAGGAAGAAAAAAATCAATATACAATAAGCAAATCAGTTAATGTAAAAGGACAAATTTAAAACATTATATAATCATTTTTACTAAACATAACACTGTTTTGGCGTTTTAAATTTAATCCTATCGGTCTAAATTAAATTAAGTCGTTTTAAATTAAATCTCTAAGATTTTCTAAAAAAATCCAATCATTCAGTTTCTTTATATAATATTTCAGTTTATAGGCTTTACTTAATAATCTTTTTAAGCTAATATAATAAATGACAAATGGGAAAAATATCTGTCATGTAGAACAATTTGCATCTGTGACTTGTATGCTCCATTTGTAGATAACTGCTCCAAAAACTCGTGCTACTCTCTTAATAAAACTTTAATTTTAAATAAAAACTAAAAATAAAAAGAAAAATAAAGCTATTCTTACCAAGTGGATAAGCTCTCGTGCATGTTATAATAAAACATAGAAGATAAACGTAATCTAACATAATTATGAATTTCTTTTTTTCTAAAGGAAAAAAAGAAAGATATCTAAGACTTATGTCTTTTGTAGAAATGTGCCCAAACGCAAGTCTACGATACTTAATATACGAACTTCAGTATAAATATGTTTAAATTAAAAGGGGGTGGCAGTTAAAGAAATAATTATGCGTCATCATCTTCCTGTTTACTCAGCTGTTTATACATTCAAGCAAAGAAACAGTTTGCCCATTAAGAACCAATTAATTCCAAAAACCTATTTTTGAGATGTCTCCTTTGTTTGCCATAAAGTACGTATACCAGATCGACTTGCTCTTGAACCAATCAGATTTGCTGATTTTTTGCCATGTTTTGGTATGCATGGTGGCCTAAACACATGCAGAAATACTAAATCACACATCGAAGCAAAATATAGTGTAGATTCTTGATATTTGAAAACTAATAACAATGCTGAGATGAACAAACATATTATCTTAAGTTTCTTCCCGCCCAATTTTTACGTCATTCTTTTAACAAGTGCAACTGTCTAAAATCACGTCAAAGGAATATTATGTCTGCGTACATGGGGATTGATAATATTGTTCATGTGTTCAGTTTAAATAAAGGTTTTGATCAATTGTTTGATTCAACTACAGCATTAATAATTTGTCCTCTAATTGGCAGAATATGTTTTTCAAAAGTACTATAGAATATTTATAATTATATTAAAGATATTTGCTTTGGTAAATACTAGAATAACATAACAATTATTTTAAATAAACATATGTAAAATTAAAATTATATTTGCCAAAATGTATCAAAGCTCAAACAACGCTTTGGATATAAAATTAATTTCTTGATACCAGATGATTTGGCTCAACCAGTTTTTAAAGAATTATCTCATGATATTCAAATATTTTGATTGCTGTTATACTGAATTCAAGAGTGCAACACTTAAATCTTTCAAAACTTCAATACCCCCTTTTTTTAAAACAGATAATTTTAGTATACAGAATATCCCGAAACTCAAGGTCAAAGGGGTCATATCAGTTTAAGGGGAAAAAATTCAATATCATTTAGTTAAATGATGACTAGCATGTTTTTGAAAATGTGGAAAATTGATACCTTCCATCACATTATTCAGCATTGTGACCACAAACTTCACAATTGTACAGGGATTTTTCCACTAACGTCATCTCACACTGCCATGCTTTTAATCACAGTCACAAGTCGGGTCAAAAACTTTGCTCGTTTAGTAAAAACCAACGTACTTTGTTTGACTCAGGGCTTGAGAAAAGGATGTCACCAAACTTTGACTCTCTAAAAAGAGAAAAATATTACATACTTTCCTCGGTAAGTAATTTCAAAAAATTCATTTAATTAAGATTCCAAAATAGTGCAACACTTACTACTTTTCCATCCATAACAAATACTGGCATTTTTTTTTTTTTTTTTTTTTTTTTTGCCAGTTTGTTTTTGTTTACAAAATGGGATCATTTTAAAAAACTCAATCATAAGAGCTTAATTCAATTTATTATACGTTTAAAAATAAAGCATTTTTGTAATACTGAAATGAATTAAATGTTGGAAGGTTTCGAAGAGCTTTATTTTAAGCCAGTCGAAAACAAGCTAACTTGGGCCAAACAAACAAGGGAGCCGCAAACTTTAAGGGGGCCACAAAAAAAAACGCGAGTTTGACATCCCTGATGTAGAGCCTGTATTCGTGTTCATAGTAGGGGTGACTCTAGGACTGAACAAACCGGACCCCTGCCCGGGGCAGCAAATTTTAAAGACGGCATTTGGATCAAACTTGAAAAAAAAAATTTGTTGCCAAAATTTTGATATATTTTCTGAAATATTATTCGATGTGAATTTGTATTTCATTTAACGTGTCTTACTTTTTTATTTTGTACTCTGTATATTTAATGACAGTTTTCTTTTAAGTTGAAACTTGAAGTGCTCGAATGTATGTTAAATCATAAAATTTAATATGTTTAAACATCTTTCACTAGTTACTTTCTCCCTATCCAGGAGTGGGGTCACAACGGACATTCTTTTCACCCATATGATGTCCGGTTTTAGCTGTCCAAAAGGGGACAAGGGTAATAAGAGGATTTGGAAGATAGAGAGCCACAGAAGAGATGTTTTGTTTTAGTCTTGAGTGTAGTTACTATAAGTTAAAACAAACGCTTGTGATCCTCACCATTAGTAGATTATTTTTCGAAGAAATTGACCTGCTTAAATAGACCATTCCTTCTCTTTTATTTCACTCGTTTGAAATATTAACAAGTAATTATGTCCTTAATTTCGAATTATTTTGAATTTTTTTAAGACTTAAAATAATATATATATGGAGAGAGAGAGAGAGAGATAGGGGGCGGCAAAACTGCTAGAGCCGGCCCTGTTGATGGCAAACACTTCGAACATTTAGTTCATTAAAGTATACAAAAATGTTTTTCGGTTTTATTTTTTAAATCATAGCATGAGTTACTTATGATTAAATTTTTTAAAGATAAGTTATTCAGAAAAAAAATTGTTCATAATTGCTACAAATAGAAAAGTAACAAGTGCTGTTATGTCAAAGTTAGCTTAACGTCCTTTTCTCATGCCTTTACTCAAAAGTTACGTAGGTTTTAACTAAACCAGTAAAGTCTTTTGCCTGATTTGTGGCTGTAATTAATTTCACATGAGTAAAAAGATCACTGTGAAATTGG
The DNA here is from genome assembly GCA_019973935.1 of Trichonephila clavipes. NCBI lineage: Eukaryota > Metazoa > Arthropoda > Arachnida > Araneae > Nephilidae > Trichonephila > Trichonephila clavipes. The sequence goes on along the minus strand of BMAU01017669.1, from coordinate 422,527 downwards.
GAAATTTGTGGTCAGAGTACCTGGAAGGTAATGTAATGGAGGGTATCCGTTTTCCACATTCTCAAAAATATGCTAGTCATCACTTACCAAGGGCTTGTAAGAATCCTGCCTCCGTGCCTAGAGATGTGGGAGAAAGGGAAGGAAGACTAGCCATGTTCAAAATTACTTAGTTTATTTGCAACACAAACAACGCAAATTTGGTCAATCAAAACCAAGAGATGGACCCAATTAAAGCAATATGAAGGCAATTAACGAGACATGAGAAGACTTTAATTACCAGTACCACTTACTTCAATTCAAGAACACTGCCTTCCTAGCTATCTAATCTATATTCAAACTTCAGTGACAAACCATCACCATAATTATTACAGTTATCAAATACTAAATATCTACGTTACACTTTAAATTTGATTTAAATTAATCACTGCTCCGCTAACAGCCCACATTATGTCTCACTTTCTAACTTGAAATCCTAGACTTTATATTGTACTCTTAATTTACATGTTCACGTTCTCTTCTTCAGAGGGAGCATTCTAATAAAATAGTTCTTAAGGACCAAAAATTCCCCCAAGAGGATTTGTTAGAGAGAAGGTCGCGGATAGAGCCGTCACAGGCTATGAATTTTTTTATTTTTACCAGAACTAATACTCCCCCCTTCAGCCCATGTAACATCGGCGTTGAGCTTTGGGATATCCAGCATAATTGTGAGAAAAATATCATTCGAAGTAGCAAAAACGGAAAATTTAATCCAGCTTGCTTTTCCTCTGCTCATTAAAAGTATAGTTTTATGATTTCTAAAAAAAAAAAAAAAAAAAAAAATTCTCTATTGAACTTAATTTTGTTGAATATATGTTTTTTTAGCAAAATCTTTTAACACGAAAAAATGTTTCGGCCCCCTCAGCTTCATGTAAAATGATTTTGACTGTCTATTATTTACAAGAACAAACAGACATATTTGCTCATAAAATTAGATTTATTCGTATTATAAATCAACTTTTCAATATAATTATAAAATGTTGTTTTTTCTTTTGTTTCTTGCACAGGTTAAAAAATAATATACTTAACAATTATAATTAAATGATGTTTGAATAGAGTCCTCAGACTTCGATCTAAAAATATTTTCTTGTTTGGAAAATAAAGTAAAAACAATTTGCATCTCTTCTGTTTTCAAAAAAATCATATGCAGACTATTTGTACCAATTAGGAATTTTTTTGGCACACGACCTCCGAAAAATAACGCAAAACGAGATTAAGCAAGAATATGAATCTCATTATGATACAAAAGAACAATATCTAAAATCAAAAACCGCAAAGTTTCTTGCGGAATATGAAATCGTCATAAAAACCAGATGCTGATATATATATATCCGCATAAAAAACATTGGAACAGCAATAATAGTCACGTTATTATTTCCTTTCTTTATTTTTTCTTCTCTCTTTCAAGTTAGATATCTCATTAAGAACAAGAAAGTCAACAAATTTTCGTCTTGTAATTCGTTTTGAATTCGTGTTCGGATATCATTATAAAGATTTATTTGAACTTTTGGTCAGTCCGGGAATGACATCTGGTCTAATATTATTCAGTGAATATTTGTTAGCCTTTATTATGATACGCAAACTCGAACTACTTCTTTTCTTTAATTTTCACAGATCTTATCGTGTTTCAATGAATAAATTTTTGAATTTTAACAACTGTTGTCTTAAAGAAGAATTGCTTTAGTGTGTGCGTAATTAGCGAGTGTGCGTAATTTTCATTGAAATGTCTGATGTTATTTAAGGTATTCATTGGTGTTCTTTTTCAAACGCGTGTATACAATCATACAATTCGAATGTTAATTATGAGTTTGAGCAGAAAGAAATTTGAAGATTTAAGCTTTGATGAATTATTTTCAGGTAGGCGTTATTTGTGCTTCTTACCTCCCCCTTCACTATCTATTACCTTTATTTTTTATAAGAAACATTAACAAGAGACTGATTGAGGATTTCTCAGGATTTTTTTTCTCCCTCCTTAAGTGTTATGTTCTTTTAAAGGGGTAGGGAGGGATTTATATAGCTAAAGGGTGTTTTTTTAGAGGTATAGAACTTTAAATTGCAATAAAACAACGATGTATTATTCGATTGACATAAATTTTTTTTATTCGAAAGATAATCTTGTGGTATTACATTTTAAATAAGATTTCTGGCATATGACTGCCACGGCTGGCTCGGATGTAGTCCAATCTGGACGTCCAATTTCCGATGACTTTTTCCAACATTTGTGACCGTATATCGGCAATAAGACGGCGAATGTTGTCTTCCAAATGGTCAAGCGTTTGTGGCTTATCCGTATAGATCAATGACTTTACATAGCCCCACAGAAAATAGTCTAGCGGTGTTAAATCACAAGATCTTGGAGGCCAATTCACAGGTCCAAAACGTGAAATTAGGCGGTCACCAAACGTGTCTTTCAATAAATCGATTGTGGCACGAGCTGTGTGACATGTTGCGCCGTCTTGTTGGAACCACAGCTCCTGGACATCATGATTGTTCAATTCAGGAATGAAAAAGTTAGTAATCATGGCTCTATACCGATCACCATTGACTGTAACGTTGTGTCCTTCATCGTTTTTGAAGGATTCCACCAGCCCATAAAGCGCACCAAACAGTCAGTTTTTCTGTATGTAACGGTGTTTCGACACACACTTGTGGATTAGCTTCACTCCAAATGCGACAGTTTTGTTTGTTGACGTAGCCATTCAACCAGAAGTGCGCTTCATCGCTAAACAAAATTCGCTTATGAAAATCGGGAACAACGGCAATCTCGCTTTGGGCCCATTCGACGAATCTACGCCTTGCTTGATGATCGTTTTGATGAATTGCCAAACCAAACTCAGAATAAATCACTTGACAGCTGTTAAATCGGTCGCCATCTTGGAAAGTAATGCCAACTTAAACTTCTATACCTGGGGAAAAAACACTCTTTACTATACACTGGCGTACCTAGTCCTGACGAGGCCCTGTATCAAAATTCTTTCGTGTGCCTTTTTTAGAAATGGAAACCTTGTTAGTGGGACTTTGGTTTCACATGTAGGGGGCCCCGTATCATTCATACGGTGGTAGCTACACACCCTACTACTATATTTTGAACACACCGGCTGCACAACACAATCGTTATTGAGTTCCAACAAAGGACTCACAAATAATTTCAATTGCGACCCACATTAAGCAAACTCATTGCAATGCACTTGTAGTGAAACGAGTGTGTCAAAGGACGTTTGAAGCGATGCAATGAAAATCGTAAATGTCATAAAAACAAGCATTAAATTAGAGATTATCGTTGCATGAAATGAGAAGAATTATCCAATAACCATAGATCACTGCATTAACATTCTTTCTGAAAGTTATTGAAACGAAAATTCTTAAACTTTTTTGAATTAAAAGTAAGAATTAAAGAAAAAACTAAGGCTTTGGTTTGAAAACTTAACTTGTGTGTATGTGTGGTCAACATATGTCAAAGAGAATAACGTGTACAGAGTTTTGTAAAACTAAATAACTTTCTGTCGAAAAATATAAATTGAATTCGGGTGATGGTGCGTCAAATATTATATAAAGGTATATCTTTTTCGAATGAAAAAAAGAATATTTTCCAGAAGAGAAAACTAACCATGAATGAATAAGAAATCCCATTTTAAAAATTGAAACAGAAGCTAGAAATTTAATCTGATGTATGCCCCTTAATTGAAACTATGATAAAGCAAAACTTTGGACATGATCTCTTAACCAGACAACAACTTTAATATTTCTTAAAAATAATACATGTGCAAATCATTTTATGATTGAATTTCTAAGAGACTGTTCTCTGACATAAAATGATACATTTTAATAGAGAGGTTTTAGTTGTCAACACTCATTGTATAATTAAACACAAATCTTGAAAAGCAAATTCAGAAAAGCTCGGAAATTAAAAAAAATTTAAAAAATGTACTCATTTTTTTTTTTTTTTTTTGCTACTATAACCAATAGTTGCATTGCAAAAAATCACATCAGATAATTTTTAAAAAGCATACAGATGCTCTACAGACTAAAAAATTTGTATGTATGTTCGTGACAAATGTTCTATGAAGCATTTGGTAAGTCTAACAAAAAAAAAAAAAAAATTCACAGAGCAAGAATACATTAAAGGTTGTTTACATTTCACACACAACACAGGTTCGATTTTTTTTCGTGATTATTATTATTTCTTTAATCACACACACACATAGACATTAAATTGGATCGTGATTATATGGAGGAAAAAAATATTATTAATCGGAATCTATACAGAAAAAAAAAAAAAATGTTTTATGGTGTGGAGATTATATAGGAGGGGAAAATAATTTTAAAAAATAATAACAAAATTTAATCTTGCCACAAAAAGGCTGAATTTTCGAAAAAATGGAAACAGTTTCAGTGTTGGTTAGATGATTTTAGACTAAAAAAATAAAATTATTTTTCGACAGTATAAATACCCAAATATGATTATCATTGATAAGTGAATACAGAGTATATTGAATAGTGTAATGTACATTGCAACATTTCATAACCCCAGTTCTCTAACACCGCACCATCGAATCGGTCCGATCCAGGGACGGAATGATACGGAACCCGTAACAAAGTGTTAAAGGGCCCTCAAAAAGAGCCTCCAAAGAATTTTGATCAGGACCCACTGAAGACTAGCTACGCCACTGGTCCGATCCAAGCTTTTTTTTTCCCCATCTTCCATTTTGTCGTGTACTGTAATTTTGACAGTAGACATATGTAGGGTTTTATTCTGAAAAAGCTGTTCAGTGTACTTGTTACTATTTAGCAAATGTCCTATAATCGTACTAAATGTTTAAAAAATTTTAAATGCTTGTTTACTTCTTCTCTCTTCTTTTTTTACCTTAAAAAAAGCTCAAATTCCTAAGCTTCATTTCCCTTGTGGCAGTACGTAGCATAACGTTGATTTTTTTATTTTATTTTTTTTTCATTCATCTATATACCAAAGAACATCATTTCACAGAGGTAGGTTTTGAAATTCTGTAAAACAAATTTTCGATCCACCCTAAAAGATACAAGTGCCAACTTTTAAAAATGACCAAGCGCGCACGAAAAAAAATACGGGATCGCCATTTAATGTATATTCTTAAAATCAAGGATCAATATTTTAAATGTCATAAAACAAAGCCTGATCTACAAGTATTTTTTAAATAATGCAATAAAATTTTCTCAAAGGTATTTTGTTGAGAAAAGCACTCACAAAAAATTTCCTTTATATCGACTTGATTTATAAATATTCATACACTCTAAGGTAAATTTAAATGAGTATACAAGGTGTGGCACACACATACAAAAAATGAGACTAAGTGTGTAGCTTGAAAAAAGAGTGGAGTTGGCAACAATTGTTTTGGTGACGTCATCACATGCACCTCCTCTATCCATGTGGCCAGTTCAAGCCAGTTAGGAGTACTGCGTCATTGAATGAACACGTGCGACTGCATTCTGCACGAAAAATGTCGAATCAACATCAAGTTTCTTGTGAAACAAGCCACGAAAACCGAGGCTTTTGGAGATGAAACTTTGTTTTGAGCACATGTGTATGTGGTATATGTTTTTTTCAGGGGTAAAGGTTAGTGTGGAAGTTGATGAACCTGCTGGCCACCCAAGGTTAGCGATTACAGACCAAAATTCGTGATATGAGTGGGTTCCCACTCACATATCAGTGGTCAGACTGTTAATTAACAATACTACATTGAAGTACTAAGAAGTACTTTCTAATATTTGTGAAAAATACTAGGAAAAAAAGCCAGGAGATTGGGGAGTGATGGATGACTGTTGCACCAAGACAATGCATCCGCTCACTTGGCTCTATCTGTCAAGCAGTTTCTGAACAGCAAAAACATTACTGTGATGGGGCATCCTTCTTATTCATCTGATTTGCCGCCATACGACTTTTTTTATTATTTCGTAGAATAAAATCTTGCTGAAAGGAACCCATTTTACCTCAGTTGTTGAGGATCAAGCGAAAACGGAAAATCTCATAAAGGGACTTCCAAAAACCTCGCTCCAGAACTGTTACCAGCAATGGCAGCATCGAATGCTGAAGGGAACTACTTTGAAGGTAATAATATTGCAAAGAACTTATTCTATAAGTACAATGATTTATTGGATCAGTCTCGTTCATGTTTGTGTCACACCTCGTATATAGTGTGTAACAAACAAGAAAATAACTTTACAGTAAAGATACTTTTATAAAAAAAATATATATATATAGTGGAATCATTACTCAACTTACAGATATCTAGAAAATGTTTTAGCTATGTATACACATATAATACGCAGAAGTTAACAATCAAGTTAGAAGCAACAAGACTACAACCAAGCGATGTCCATCGAATACATAAATGTCTTTCAATTTTTTGAGACTTTCTAATTGTACACACTTTGAATTGATTGATTGAATATTAACGTCGTATTGTTCAGTTACACGAGGGCTTTTGGCGACGGACCACGTAATTTTGAACCATGGTCAAGTGACGTGGACGACACCTGAGCTGGCATCCCCTCTCCTAACTACCACACCACACCAATGGGAGGACGTTTCAGCTCTCGACAGATTTAACGTGCATCGCTGCCCTACACGGCGGGTCTTTAGTGGTACTGGGATCTAACTCGTGACAAACAAGCCACGATCCGATACCTATACCACTCGGTTACCGCGGCCTACACACTTTGAAAGTTTCAGAGATAGTAGAATACGTCTCGGTGCATCTCATTAACTTTTAAAGATAAACAAACAGCACCTTTTTGTGGTGCCAAATTTATTAAATGACACTAGCAGCCAATAGTTTTGTAAGTTCTCGTTTTTAACTTTAAAAATAGAAAACAAAATTCCATTTTTTCCTTTGAATTACCTTCCTTCAATGAAATGCTCTCAACAGGTATTCCTCGTCTTTTTTCTTTTTCAAACCAATGGAATCCACTATCAAATTTGGAATTTCATAACGGCGACTATGAGTGAAACTTTTTGCTGGTTGAAAGTGACCGCAATGGGATATAAGTTGTAGCTTGTATCATAACTGCCATCAGATGCTGTTGCAAATGAACCTTGTTTCATACATTTAATTATACTCTCTTCACTAGATGCTGGTAATCTAATCACCAGATTTTTTAGTCCTTGCACATCTATGCTGTTTGGTAATGCCATATTTTAGAAACATTACCCTCCCCTAAAAAAAGAGGATTGGTATGATCGGCCGCTATCAAATGGATCGTTATGTTCTGCATCAAAGGTGACCAACCGTTTTGGAAACAGTTGTGCCACTATTTGATTTTTAAAAAAATTATGCGTGCCACTTCCTATTCTTTCAACAAATAAATAAACATGAAAAATGTTGCTTATGGGATTTTTACGTAAATATAGCGCACTTTTTCAATATTCCTATATATACTATTATATATAACTCCCACCCTCTATATTTATTTACTTATTTATCTTGGTGGAATTTTCAATCGTTATTAAAACGTATTTTAAAGCGCTCAATTGAGCTGAAATTTTATATACATGATTATTTTGGATAATACAATAATTTAATCATAATTAATAAAAATTATTTGATTAAAACTAATTATTCAAAGAATTACAAATTCAGCCACGTTGGCATCATTTTTGGAGACTTGTGTCCAAACTTGAAAAGTTTTTTTTTTCTCACGTTTTAAAAGCATTCAGATGAACTGAAATTTTATATACATGACTGTTTCGGATGACAATACAATACTTTAATGATAATTAATGAATAAAATTAATTACCACTTAATGTTGTGATTTTGTTCTATGTATATACATATTTATATTAATTGTAACCATTTACTAAAAAGTAGTTAAAATTAAAGTTTTCTTAGTTGATCTAAGTAGGAATTGACTTAATTTTTTTTATATTACTTGTTTTTTATGCAAGTCTAAGTGTAGTGAATTTTAAAAATAATTTAATAAAGACAAACTTTTAGGTTTATTATTAACTTTTTAACTGGCTATAAAATCAATCAATTTTACAGACTTCACAATCAGGTTAGGTATACAAGAAAAACAAGTAACTTGAAACACGTAATTCTAAATATAATTGAACAGACTAATTATTAAACAGTCAGAACTTGCTTAATGGGGCTTTTGAATTTGAAGGTTGTTTTTTTTAATCAAGTTATCTATTATGATTCTACCTCATCGGGACATCTGTTCATGCACTTCAGCGTCCAATGGTCACGTATACTGGAATGGCACAGTAGGACCTGGCCCTCATGGGCTATTGCGCTACTGAGAGAGAGAGTTTGAGTTTATCTATTAGGATTAATTCTTAAAGATGCTAACAAAATTAGAGGTTGTATATCAATTAATTTCAAGCGATATTTCGATTTTACTTTGTTCATAATATAAAAGTTTTTCACTAACATGCTGATCCAAACTTAAAACAATATCTAGCAACCAAAATTATGTACATTTGGAAAATTGCTTTTTGGAATGAATTTCAAAAATCCAATACCATTCGGTTCATTGGCAGTTGAATTAAGTTTCTCATGTTTTCATTAGAATGCAGTATGGTATTGTAGGTCAATCATTCCGATTTGTATTTCAGGTGGGTAACAATTAACGTCTTGCAGAGAAACTAAAAGGATTTATGAAAAAATCATTTTTTATCACCTTGAAAATCATCCAACCTAGCACTTAATGAATCCTGCAAAATGGATACTAAATTTGTAAATTTATCACAGCTAAGAGCATTAATAAGTTTGATGGAAAGTCCCTGCAATAATGTGAATTGTGTTTATCTTTTTTTCCCCTCCAAAATCGAGACAAAAAAAAGCGAACAAAAGTTTGTTCATAAAAGAAGATATTTAACCAACTAAGGTTAGAAAAAATATAATCTGTTCCCTGTATTCTTAAATTTAAATTATTTAAATGTCCCATACTATGTAGGAAAAGCAAAATCCCATGCCAATTGTTATGCTTGAGTAGCACACCCATAAGACAGTTCATTGTTTTTTTCCAGATATTTTAAAACGCGTTCCCTAAATTTCCAAAACCCTGCAACTGCACACAACAATGAAGAGTATTCTCTACCAAGATAATTTTCCATTGTAATTCAATTAAGTTTATTTAAAATATATTTTGAAAAGCGGGGTTATCTGAGACAACTTTATTTCAATAAAATAGTAAATACATATGTATATTATTTTTTTCAAATATTTTAATTTTTCAACAAGTCTTCGCATGCCACTTCTACAATTCTACGTTGGCCACCCTTGTTCTACATCAAGGATGGACAAATAGTGACCCACGGGCCCCAAGCAACCCACAAAATTTATTTTGCGTTAAGGTAAATTCGGATCTTATTTTAAGGCTGCGGTAGGCCAGTGGTGAAGGTATCGGATCATGGTAGGCATGTCATGAGTTCGAGCCCAGTACCACTGAAGTCCCGCCGTGTAGGCAAGTTATGAACGTTAAATCTGTCGAGAGCTCCAACGTCCTCCTGTTGGTGTGGTAGTTAGGAGAGGGGATGCGAGCTCAGGGGGGTGTCCCTCGTCACTTGACCATGGTTCAAAATTATGTCCCTCGCCAAAAGCCCTCGTGTAGCTGAACAGTGTGTGTAAATATTCACTCTCACTCAGCCAATAAACCAAAAAAAGAAAAAATGTTCTCTATATTTTGGCAGACATTAGCTTGCAAGCTGGGATGAGCAATCTCGTCAAAAACATTGTAAATAGGTGCAATATAGAACATTTCTCATTAAACTGAGGACAGTAAAAAATAAATTAAATAAAACTGTCACGATTTTACTTAGCTTATATTTATAGATTTTTACGGTTCATTTTATACCTTATCTGAGATGCAAAGTTAACTAACGAATGCAATCAGTTTAAAAAGGTGCGGCTCTATGGTATCTGCCGCTTCCACAAAACAATATCCCCTCATTTTACATCATGGGATCCTACGGGCCTTTCTGACTGATAAAGGGGTTCATTGCGAACTAAAATTTACTTAAGGGTGCGTGAATAACTTTGGAGGGCACGCGAAAGGTTTCATATAAAGACGAACATTTGTGACCCATTTCAATTATGAAAGTTAAAATAAATTAGTCAAGATTTGTACATGTTTTTAAAAAATTATAGACAGGTACATAAAATACTAGCAATTTAATTTTATAACATCATTTATATATTAAAATACGCTATTTTGACCTTTCTAGACATCGCAAAACAATCGCTCTGCAAATACAAACGCGTACAAAGGACAAAATGAGTTCCAGAAGGGGGAGGGAATAAGATTTGCTTATGACGAAAACACATGCAAGAAAAAGTTAGGAACCAAAAGCTAACAAAAAAGTCTGGCATTAGGAGAAACAAATGTTATCAATTTATTTTAAACTCTATGGCATCAAGTTATATGGTTTTTGTCTATTTTCTGATCATTGTGAATAGAAAACAATAAGAGTTGTACTGGAGAAAATATTCGATGCATGACTCAAATTTTGCGAACAAGTGTAAAAATAAACAATATAGGAATAAAAGACTAAAAAGCATAAAGACAGGTACACACAGCATATATGTGGTTTTACTTTTCTTAAACTCCCCCCCCCCTTCCAATGGATTCAAAAATCCATTTTTAAAGAGATTGTGTTCCTATGCTCTTATAAAAAAATTCTTGTTTTAAAACTATTAATGATTTCACAAAATAGACAAGATTATGGACTATTTGACTGATCCTAATAAAACCCAACTCCAGTAAAGAATCTTTACTATAAGAACATGACAGCTATCTACATCAGACTTTGATAACATTGAAGCCAAAATTGGAAATATATAATCGTTCATCTATCACTTTAAAAACCAAGCATATCTGAAAAAATGAATGCAAATGTTCTATTGTGTGTGTGATCCACATATATTTTTCTCATCCTATTTAAAAATAAAATTAGATGTTTTAGTATGTTAAGATTTTCTGTAATATAAAACAAGTTTTCTAAATTTTTTCTTGGAAGCAAAAACAAACTAGATCTTAAATGTTTAATGTTAAGAATTTCTCACACTTCAGCATAATCTAATAAAATTTATATGAAGTGTTAAAGTGTATTAAGTATATCTGATCATAGATAAACAATTTTGCCCTGACTAACACACATTGAGACACACGACATTTTAAGAATTCAGATAGTTGAAAAAAGACAAAAATGGAACATTATAGTGTGAATCATAAATAGTATGGATATTATTTAATTTAATCTTTTATATTTCAACAAATGAAAAAACTTTTTCTGCAAATGACATTTTTATCAGTTTTAATGCAATGTTTTTCATTGTGTACTTTTGCACTATACTCGATTTCTTTAGTATAAATAAAAACAAACATATCTATTTGTGATGTCATTAAAAAAAAGTTAAGAAATTAGGAGCTTAATTTACAAAAACTGGACAAATTATACAAGATACTGATGTGTGTATGTATATATATATGGTTAAGAATGGAAACAAAACTCATCAATTACAAATATATTTGTCCCATGTGCACAACAGTAAAACTAGGTACAAAAATCCAGTATTTAATAAATTAAGTTCATACACATTTTGTGTCTTAAAATTCACTTTACAAATTGTACTTTTTGAGAGTTTATACATGTTTTGTTTTTTTTTGCCCCAAGGTTGCAAGTTTTTTCTAAAATTGCCATTATTCTGTAGAGGCAACAATCTTCATATTCTCGATTTGGAATGGCGCAAAATACTCAACTTTTAAGGATATATAAATAAAATTGTGAGCCATCTGTATCTTCATGAAAGATGACATTAGTTATTTAAAAAAAATAAATAGCATGTATCTCTCTCATCACAAAAACTACCATCTTAAAAATGAATTAAGATAAATACTCAATTTTTTTCTTGGTTATTCAATTTTCTCACAAAAATGATCAATGTAGTAAAAAAAATATTTGATTTTTAGTTCCCCCCACAAACACCTATAGCTCTCCAAGTGTGATAAAAACTTATATGACCATTTATTACTTAAGATAGTTATCATTTCAGCTGAAAAAGTAAGCAATATAACTTTCATAAAACAAAAAACAGAATAGGTATCCTTAAACTCGTGCAAAGTATAGATCTGTACAATCACTCACACAAATAACAATAAAAAAATACAGAGTTTTTGAAATCCACTTTTATTTATAATTGATGTTAAAATGACAGCTCAAAGCAACATGAAAAAAACAAGTCACTTTTTTGGAATTCATGCGTTCACAGAAAAAATGCTTGATCAGATTGAGACCGTTGTCTTATAGTGAAGAGTTGAACTACTGACTTCCAATTATGATCCATGAACAGTACTATGATGGTAAAAACAAAATGTTAATTATGAAAAATTAATAGCCACGGCGAGTGGCACCTGCATAAGGATGGTTCTGGGCCCGAGCATTGCTCCGCCCTCTGACTCCACCAGCATTTCTCAATGGTCCACGGCTGTCTTCTGAAGAAGAAAAAATAACCGATCACATTCTATGGCATGCATTTGGCTTAATTTATTAAAATAAAGTAAAGCAAGAGCGGGAGAGACTTAATCTTTAAAATACTCAAATATTATTTAGTATCCAAACCTTTCTCTCGTGTAGAATAAATTTATAAAAAAAATTCATTTAATTTCTACATTTTGGCTGAAAGTGATAGGAAATATAGTTATTACAATCCCAAAACATGGATTCAAATGATCTTGCATAGTTGCTACCAATGTTTTGAATATTTTGCTTGTATACAAATTTTTTCAACTGCTTAGCTTTATACTTATATGGTAACCATAACGGGATTAAGTACAAATACTTTACTTTTCATCATTAAAGTTAAGCAAATAAATAGGAATAAATCAGTGCCATCTGCTCTTCACATATTAGAATTAAGCAATCGGCCTTGGTATGGCTTTAGATCCTCAGTCATGGTTGTGATTGTTGTATAGATATAGTAATTGTCAATACAGTTATACTAATTATGAATTTTTAATTGCTTCCTGAATGTACCGGTCATCGTAATATAAAATTCATTAAAAAATAATTATGAAGTCATGTATTTATTTTTAAAATTAATTTATTACTTCGAGGGAAAAATCTTTTACACAGCAAGAAGTAAGCCATTTTTCAAGTTTTCTTAAAGTGACAACCTTATCAACAAAAAAATAAAATTATATTAATATTATAAAAGTATAATCAAATTTAAAATATTTTTCCCCCTAAAAATATGTTTATATCAGCATGCATAACTTGCTGAGATGCAAAAATTACAGAATTATTCAGAAATACAAACCGCCATATCCATCGGCATAATTTGGTTCCGGGTCAGCAGTGTAATCATAGTAAGATGCAGCATTACTGAAAATAAGAAATATATGAGCACAAAGTACTTGTAATGTGAAAGAAAGCATTTAATTGAAAGTCTTATGCGAATAATGCTGATATTTTCTTCTGTCTGTTTTATTAATTAAAACATTTTAAATTGCTTAAAATTATTTCAAGTAAAATATACATTTCAATTACTATAACTCTCACCTAATGCTCAACCGTAATGAAGTTTTTGAAAATGCTCACAAATCCTATAAAATTTAACTGATGTTCCAAATGTTACTTCTAATGATCATGTTTTATGAATTCTGTACTGGAAGCAAGTTATAAAGAAAATAAAAGTCCACCCCCTCTGTAATGGGGCTGCATATTGGTATTTTTACCTTTGCAGATCTTGTCCATTCCCCAGGACCTGGTATCACTCTTTAGTGCAGCACCATTTTAAAACTTCCGGACTCTGCCGCCTACACCGAAGTAATTTTGACGCTCAGTTTCTTCCCCAGAGGGAGGCACCCGAGCTCTGTCGATGCAAAATTTGTACTCCAGAATTGAAATTTTGCAGAGAGCATCCAAGCCAAACAGGTACTTAAGGGATCTTTTTCATGCCTTATAATCATGACATGGCTGCTGTCGATTTACTGCATCAGGAAAATCCACCAACTTGGGCCTGGATCTAACCTGCAACCTTGGGTACAGAAGGCCAGGGACAAACCAACTATGCCACCCAACCGGACTGAAGAAAATAAAAGGAATTTTTTATTTTATTTAGATTTGCTATGTTTTAATTGGTGAAGCATATGGAAATAAGAAAAAACATTCATGGAGCGATTCCTGCTCCTTATAAATTTGATTTTGTAATATTTCTATGCCTTTGCTTGTTTGCGACGTCAAAACAATAACTGGTTTCCTTAACAGATAGACGACATAATTGGCCTTCTGGACTGTCTTTAATATCCCTGTTACAATTTGCCTCAACATAATACTGCCCCTTTGAAAGGCTGCAGTGCCCACTGGGGATCATCCCCCACTAGGAATAATGATATAGAAAAGCTACTTAGCTAAAGCTATAGTTTTGGTAGAAAAAGGCAAATTAACAAACACAATGGTTATATTTAATAAATGCTTCCATAATTTGACAAATCTGTCCATTTCAAAATTTTCAATAATAGTATATTATACTATCAACCACTCTTTCAAATAGAAAAAAACATTGCCATATGCAGCCAATCCATTCTCTATCACGCACAAACACCTATTTTGTTTGCATTAACACGAAATTTTCTTATGGGCTGTACTTTCCCTGTGCAGGTTTAAAGCACAATATTTTAGATTGCAAATTCTCAAAAATAGATTGCAAATTCTCAAAAATAACATTATTTTTAAGCCTTAATATTCTTGAGTTTTGTTTTTGTTATCTCTATTTTTTACAAAGTGGAGTATTTCAGTCTAATATGCAAGGAACCGAAAGACAATTTTAGCAAAACGAAAAACATCCCTCTGATCTCCATGGTAGCATTTAAATTCATACTTGTGCAAATTTACATGACCTAGTTAGTCAACACATAATTTACCATGATTTTAAATGTAACTGAAGCATTTTGGTTACCTAAATAATGTGACATTATATATTTTATTTTAAGTATGTGCTTCTTTTAAAATATGTAACTTAATTCTTAATCTTTGTCATGTTATTTGTTTGCATACTGATATGGAAGCAGTATGTACAGGAATTTGTTTTTGTGCATGTGTGAAAGCGACAACATCAATTGGCAAATATTTTTATTTTACTAAGTTAGTTGACTGTACAATACCCTTCCCAAGTACCAAATCGGAAAAAAAACCTTAAACTTCCATGTTAACATCTCAACACGAAAAACCTCTTCGAGTTTCTATACCTCAGAATCAAATATAACTAATAAACTTCAATTAATATAAGAAGCTAGTAAAAAAAAATCATTCTAAATATATTATTGGCAGAAGAGAAAGTAAAAGCAACTGCATACCCAGAATTGTAGTCACCATATCCATCCCCATAGCTGTTGTAATCACTGACAGGTTCTTCATATGTCTAACAGGAAATATCAGGAAACGGTAATAAAATTAAATTTTTTAAAACACAAAGTACTTTGATTTACCTTAAAACAAATTCTATCTTTAATAAATCAATCTTTAAAAAAAGTACTGAAATAAAAGCTACATGAGAAAAAGAAATTTTGCCTGATTTTTTTCATTTGATACACAAAGCACACGCAGAAAATTTTGCAGAAATAAAGCAGTTAAAAAATGCTCTTATATAATTTACTTTCACAAACCTTCAAACTACAGGAATCTAAAACATTTCGCAAAGTTAAAATGTATTTTTTGGATGAATTTTACAATTTTCATTATTTTATTGCACAAAAAAACCTTAAGTCTCATTTAAAAACAGAGCATATTTAAAAATAAACAAAACAACCTTAGTATACATAGGTTTTCAATATAAAGTTTGGAATTCATTTCAAAGGTGCATTATGAACATGACTATGTAATATCAGAGGCAACTCATCTATTACCTAAGAAGGAACATTATCAACCTATTTAGATTTGACTAGCAAGTACAAATCTTGAATTTCAGCTTATCCCAGTAATGGAGAAACTAATGTTAAAAAACATGGTTTCAAAATTAAAATTGAATTACATACCAATTAGTTAAAAAAAAATATTAATCCTAGTTGCTACACAGTCCCTTAAAATTTTTCCGAAGACACTAAAATGAAGAAGTATCTTCATTAGTATGTCTGTTTATCATTAATTTTGAAAAGATTTTTCATCAGCTTCAATCGATTTTGTTATTCCACCTTAATCCATTATATTAAATTTCTGTCTGGTGATAATTTGAATTATCAAAAAATTTTAAATATTGAATATGACTGAAATTAATGTTTGAAGATTTACAATAAGTGAATAATACCAAAATAATCAAATGAATAAATGGTTACAATTGTATTCTTTATGTGAATTCAAGTTATTGTAATCCTATGTTAATCAGACATGAAGTTAGATAAAAATTCAACACCACTATATTTATATTTTCTTTACTCATTTTATAGAAAACTAATTTACACGATAGGAGTAAGTAATAAATATAAAAACTATATTGAATTGAAGATTTAAAAAATATTAAAAATATATTCTATCATGCAACAAGACTTTAAAAACAACACAATTTTTTAAACTTTCAAATATATATTCCCTGGAAATAAAATTCCCCAGGAAAACTAATTTGTCTAATGAAAATATTTATTACATAGAAATTCCTAACTTTTATATATGTATACAATACAAATTGCTCTAAATGATTATTACAAGCCACAGTAAAATATGTTCATAACTGATGAAATTCAAGTGGTTATATATAATGAAACTAGTTGAAATAAATATCATTTTTTAATAAAAAAAACTAATTTTTTTTAAAAAAGGAAAAAATTTTCTGCAAAAGAGTGCAATCAATATATTATATTTGAAAAAAAAACATACTTTAATATAAATATAATTAAAACCTTTAAGTGTTTTCTAATCACTGGTTTCTATTTTTATGCTTTTTTTAAAGATTTAATAGAAAACATTTTCACCAACAAAATAAATTTCTGAACTCAAATTTTCCTTTATCTACAAGAGGCTTATATTAACTATGCTTTGATTAAAAAATGTTAAAACATTCTACACCGAATATGAATACAATAAAAAAAGATGTGGGGGGAGGGAGTTCCCAACAGTAAAACTATTACAGATAATAAGGATATTTAGATATAGACAACTACTTTACACATAATTTTGAATTAAACCAATTTGAAAAATCAAAAATGATTTATTTTAAATTAATCAAATTTAAGAGCACGGATTTGGTAGACAAAACCAATTTTGATGAAGTCATATTTATAATGCAGAAAATAAATCTTATACTCTGTGCAGCCAAACACTACAAGATATATATTTAAAAAAATTCTACCTTATACCTTTTCTGCCATTACATTAGAAATAGGTGGCACAATTTTTAAATATTTTCAACTGATTAATGGTTAGTTTGAATTTGGTGTAATTTTCTGGTGTTAACTTACTGGTTAAAGGCAATCAGGATAGCGTATTATGAAGAAAATAAGGAAAATTTGGACATATTGCTAACTAATATTATAAATAGGTAAAACCGATTAAATCTCATTACAATTTTTAAAAATTTGTCAATGTGTTTGTAACAAATTTATTGAATTGGATACATTTACCAAAGTTTGTAATAGTATCCAATACAATAAATTAGAAAAGCAGCTACTAATCCATAGAAGTACCAAGAATTATAATGGATATCTTCATATTTCTGAACACAAAAACACTCACCCTAGCTGCTCGTGCTGGCACATTGGCAGCGTTATATCCACCTCGTCTTGGTGCAGGACGTGGGGCAGACCAATCTTCTGCTTCTGGGGCAGCATAAGTGCTCTGTACCATGCCAGCACGTCTTGGAGGTTCCCTTCCTTGCATCATGGGAGGGCCCATTGGCCGTGGGGGATGTGGAGGACCTCCTCTTGGAGCCATGTGTGGTGGTCCTTCACCAGTAAAGGGAGGCTTGGGTTTGCCATCATTCAAAAACTGAGGTGGGCGCATTTCATCATAGTACTCCTGAAATACAATGCACATAAATACAAGTCCCTTCTTGCCAACTTCTCAAAAGGACAAAGCATAAAATATATGATCAGCATTTCACACACACACAAGTGAATTTTTAAAATAAAAGCATAAAACAATAACTTAAATTTTTTAAAAGAATCTATGGTATACGAAATTATTCTTTAAAATAAGAATAAAGTTCCCCAAAAGATATTTTTTATGAGAAAATTACTTAAATGAACCTGAACTTAATTTATATCGACTTGATTTATAAAAACTTCTAAACTAATGTTAATTTAAAAGCATACATATACTTAAAAGAGAGTAATTATATTCTAATAAAAATGCTTCTATAAAAAAAATACATGGACAATTTTTTTCTTTTTAATTAATGTAATGAAACACTACTTCAACATAACCAAGTTAAAGGTTTACATTAAGGTAACCAAGTAATAACCATCAAGCAAATGAATGATATAATTATCTTTTAGGTTTCTTTATTGGATAAACTTTGAAAGCTTTATAGATAGAATATAACTAAGAGCACTTGAACTTTTAACCCTTTCAAAATGAAAGACACAAAAGACCCCTTTATAGCTCGAGTCACAAAGACTTCTTTCACGTCTCGTAGGCCAGTTTTATATGCTGTTAAATCTAAACTCATGGAATTACATAAATATTAACCAATTACTTAACAGAGTATATAAACTGCATATGCTTTATATAATTTTTTTGCATGTACATACTTTACTTAAGTTATTGTTTAAATATATTTTTTTTATATATTTTGTATGTTCAGCATTTGCTTACCATTTAATGACTTATAATAAACATTTGAAAATTGAATATGTTACTTATTACTCTTTTTTAGTATAAAAAATTTGAAAACAGGGATCAACATGCAGTCTTTGATTACAAATCTAGTACTCATAACTCATTTGTTATTCGGAGCAGTTTTGAGGGAATGTGAACAAATGAAAACTAAATTTTCCATTGTGGATGACCATAGAAAAGTATTTTCTTTTAATATACTCCAGCATACAAAAGCCCAAATATCATCATAAGATTTGTTATATTCTTTATGAACACAGCAATCAGAATATATTACAGTGACACTATCATTACTCTGTCTGTTTGAAATTAAATATTTGAAATATTTTGCATCCCTTCTGCTAATTCATGTTCAGTTAAACATTTTTGATACTTTGACATTGTAATGGTACAAACAGAAAAATTTGACCAACAAGAGCCAATTATCCCATTTAAATATTAAAACTCCAAACCCAACATTCAGTGAAAATAAAACTCCTACTAACTATAAATAAATAGCACAAGCTCATTTAAACAGCCATCATAAAGCATGCCACTCTCTCAGAAACATTCCTTTGTTTATATAATCAAAATCTACATATATGCGAGTTACATCTCTCATTTTGAGAAGATCAAATCTGTATGCATCTCAAATTTGATGGACATACAATGTGTCCTCTAGTGTCAAGTTTTAGATTTCAAAACATTCTAAGTGACTGGCATAAATGTGTGATGACTGAGGGTGAAAAAGTAAAAGCTCAGTCATATTAGTGTGACAGTGTGTTTCATGCTGGCATGTATACATGATTGCCAAATGTATTAAATGACATCAGCAACCCATAATTAAGTTCCTTTCTGTAAATAGGCAACAACTCTCATTTTCCTCCTTTGCATTACTGCAGTATTAACCATCATAAATGAAACTAAAGGTTCAAAAGATATCCTACTTTTTTTTTTTAATTCCTTGAAAATGGATAAAATATTTTCATCTCAGTGGAATTCCCAATCAAATTTGGAATTGCAAAAGGGTCGCTTCACAAAGGACAGTTTGAAAGATCAAAGTACCACAATGGGATGTAATATGTAGTTAGCATCATTTACTGCCATCAGATAATGCTGCAAAACACTTTCATGAATTGAATCACATCCTCTTCTCGACTAAGTGCTAGTTCACTAATCAATGTTTCAGCCATTCCATATCCATACTGCTAAGCATCCACAGAATACTTTCTGAAAAGCGGGAGAGCATGATCATTTGAAGTCAAAGGTGTGTTATGTTTGTTCTACAAGGAGATATAAAGAGTAAGTATACTTCAGTCTTCTTACAATAGAATACACATCATCCTTGAAAAAATGATCCTATGTTGAGTAAATGCTACTATATTTCTCATTTAGACAAACAATATAGCTTTCACAAAAGGGCAATATATCCATCAACATTAGAAATGCATAAGTTCGTATGATGTCACAAAAAGCACATTTCCCCTTCTTGGTATGCAGTAAAACAATTGAATTTTCTCTTTATAACCTTTAACATACATTTGAAAATAAAATTTTTCAAAGTAAGTGATAAACAGAGCAGCAATGTGAAACATAAAAATACTAACACAAGCAAAGCACAAAATGAGCAGAGCTCTACAAAGTTGCCACAACTGGGAAAAAAGCCTTTAAATTTAACTTCAATTTTGCTAAGCAATTTCTCGACAAAACTCGGACATAAGATTCAGCTATGAATCAACAGCAAAAGAAATACAATATCCAGGAGGGAAAGGAAAAACATGAGTTTATTTTTTTTAAAAAAACTTAACTTTATTTCTGGTTATAATGAATATAAAATGGCAAACATGAGATGTAAAGCAGAAAATGGCTGGCAGATTAAAAGCAATCTAGGAAATGATAACAAAAATAATGGAATAATGTGTAAAAATTGGCAGGAAATGCAAGAAAAAAATGGGAAAAAGATTTTAATGGGTAAATTCAATAAAGTAATCTCTCCAATACTTCAAATGATTTTATCTTCATTTCATTAAATTAATATCTTTGAACCTGTTTCTTTCCACAAACATATATCAAAACTACATATCCATAAGAAAAATAATGAATTGTGTGTGTGTGTGAATCTTCCACATTTCTGAGTTTAATAATATCTTGAAAGAGGAATAAGTTTCATAAATTAGAAATAAACATATATCAACAATATGAACAATTGTCAAATGTTAAGTGTGTGTGAAGCACATTTTATATGGACATGCTGATAAAATTATAGAGTAATAAATAAGGAACACATACCTGCCCCTGATTGAAAGGGATAGCACTGTCCTAAAAGAAATGAAACCCTTCTTATACCAAATGGTGCTAAATAATTATCAATAATATTTAAGAAATAAAAAGCTGTTGAAGCTCGTTTGAATACTTTTTACTGTGGTCATAAGAAAAAAAGAGAAGTACATGAAAAGAACTTACTGGAACTAAGAAGCGCTGCAGTTCCACAAAAGCAACGGATATTCGTCTGTAAGCCTCTGCCGGAGCAGCATAAGCTGACACTTCAACATGCAAGTCCTCATTCAGATGAGCATACTTGGGATCCCCTTGGTTCCGTAATTCTTCTTCCTTTAAAATAATTTAAGGAAGGGGAAAAAGTTACAGAAAAGCCAATTTTAAAAAAATTAACATTTTTTTTTAAATTAATTTTTAGAATTTTTTTTATGGTTACATTGTACAGAATTATACATTTATATCTTGCTTTACAACATTATTAAAAAAAGTTGTATAAATACTTTATAGCAAAATTATAAAAGTATTGTAGAGGAAAGATACACAAAACAATTTCATTATTTCTAAAAATGTTTTAACAGTTTTTAATATCAAAATCTCCATTTTTTAAATGCTATTATTGATCACATTTATAATTTACATAAATACACCTGATTTTTTATAACAAATTGTGTTAATTATTAGCTTATAAAACAAGTTCAATTAATATATATGTATTACGAATTTTCATTAGTAAAATGATCTAAATAAATGAAATGTGCATATAAATTATTTAATTTAGAAATAAACAAGTTGACATTTTTCGAAGGTTTGTTTGATAACTTATCTGTTAGTATTAAGAACTAAAAGTTAAAAAAAAAAAAAAAAGAATTTTTACGGATAATTTCATTAATTTAGAATTAATCCTCAGAATTTAAAATGGAACAAAAGTCTAAAAGATATACTGAATTTTATTCATAAATACAGCTTCAAAGATTGAATATAAACAATTACATTAAGCAACTAAAAGGAAGCAAGCTTATCTACACAAATCTCAAATACACAATAACCCTCCTCCACACACATTTATAAAAGCATTAATTGGTTTTAACAATAATTAGGACTTGTAAAATTTTAGAATACAGAGCAAAAAGAGCTTTGGTCAAATTAAAAATTTTTGCGCAAACACTTATTATTGCATAAAAAACACAAATACAAAAAATTTACAGTAAAAAATTTTAACTACCAAGGGGATGATAAAATTTTAAATGAGAATATTTTTATGGTTTTTTAAGAATCTAATTTATACAATTTTAGGAAAAGAGTTCAAATTTGAACAAAATTTTAAAAAATATATTTCGTTCATTAAATTATTGAATTTACCTTGCACTGATGGCAACTTGCTACAATGTTTCCATTATAAAGTTAGTATACTTGCAACCTCAGAAATAATTTTTCACACAAAAATTTAAAGTGGGAAAAATTATTTGACCAAATACCCTTAGATTAAATAACAGAACAACCATCATTGAGATAAACATGCAGCTTTGCAATTATCATAACATTCTTTTAATAATTTGATTATATTTCAATTCTTTCTTGAATTCCTCTGACATGTAAATTACTATTACTACATGAATGGATTGATAGAAAAATTACTTTTTTTTTCTAAGATTTACCTTAATCCAAAACAAATTATAATAACTGTTACACTATATATTTGAAAATGAAGATAATTATTGGCAAAAGACCCGAAAAGTGCTTAAGTACAATTTTTTGGCAGCTACAACAATAGTACACTTGTTGGCTAAAAATTATTTAACACAGAAGGTTCTTACCTTTCTCTTATCTCTCATAGAACCACGTCCCAGAATAGCCATTCTGGTTTGTGTAGCTTCTTGCAATTGTTGCAGCGAACTGCCTTTTGGGCCCAAGAGCTTGCCCACAAAGTTGAACTGAAAGGTGGAAAAATAAATCATTGTTGCAACATAATTATAAGCATAAAAACCCACGTTTTAGGAGTTTATAAACTACACTTTAAAGAAAAGTATTTCAAATACTTTGGCTATAATTTTTTTTAATTAGTCTTGAATCAGCTGTTTTTAATTTTTATGTTGTACTCCATAGCAGATAATGAAGATCCCATTCATTCATGCTATAGAATATTTGGAAATTATCCATGTAAATTTATTCTAACTATATACTTTTCTGAATTTCTGATAGACCTTGCATACTCCTGAGGACACATGTACAACAGACTTGTCATGTCACTAATCCATAGAAGAAATTATAGTAAAAAAATTATTATAAGACCTTACTAGAGTTTAATTTTGATACTACTCAATTTTATTTCTAAACAAATTGATGGAAGAGAAAAATAGAACATTTTCTATTTGAAAGTTAGATAACTTTGAAATAGATGTAAAAAATACTGACAATTACTCCTTGTTGGCTTGTTTTTTTTTTAATTACATCTTTCACAACTTGATATTACATCTATACTTCCTTACTACATAATATCCTCTTTGTTTAAATATAAAATATATGATATTCTCTCCTTACTTTTATCCTACTTATAATACCTAGAAAATATTAAAATGATGTACATTCCAATAAACATCCTTGCAAATTATATACAAGATAGTTTTTTTAAATTTTTATTTTAGAACATTTAAAATTAAAGATGAATGCTGAAAATAACAGTGGCATTACCTCTTCAAGTCTAAGCAACAAACCAATCTTTTTTGTAAGTTTTTTTTTTTTTTTGCCAATTTGTTTACTCATTGCACTTTGGATTCCAGAATGTACTTCAGAAAATGAAGCAGTTCTTCATACTAATACCGTGATGCAGTAAATATATTTAGTTGATAGAGTAAGAGATTTCTGCCAACTAATATCACAAGATATAGATCAGGGGTATTCAACCTTTTTTTCTACTGGGCCCATACATATGTCAGCAATTTCACGCGGACGGCAACATGAAGATAAATGGGGGGGAGAAATGCTTTAACCCTTTAACGCGGTGGTATCTCTCCCAAACCACTTTTTTCTAAAAAATACCTCTAAATGTGCAGTGGTATTTGAATGGAACCAATGGTTCTACAGATATCTTTTATCTTTCATAAAAGACACTAGATGTCAGCCCTATACAAGAAAAACTTCTTTCTGTGAGAAAAATGCATCGTTTTAAAAGCCTTTTTTGAACACTTTCAAAAAAAGTTTAAGTAAATAAAAAAAGATAAATATTGAAAGTAAGTTATGTACAGCTGTTCATAGCATAACTAATTTTTAGAATGATAATTTATAAAAAGAACTGCCTCATAATAAGTCATCTAAGTGGTGGTTTCACACAGATACCACCGCATGTTTATAACATGAAAGCTGACCGACTTCTAGCACACACGTGTAAGAGATATTCCTTCTTGTTATTCTTTTCTCTTACTCAGACAGGGAAGCAACTAATAATTTATGGGGGTTTTGCCATTGCTTTGGAGCAGGGGATTTTGTTTATAATGAAATGGTGATGTTTATCTCGAACGGAAATTTTTTCTCCTCTCATTTACGTTCTTTTTAAACTGAAGAGAGGTCGAATTTTTTGGATGATGAATATATGTTCTGATATAGCTGATACTATTTCTTTTAATATTATTTTTGTTTACCTCTTGCAATTAAATTTGCTAATATTTAATCTTTTGAAGCTAATTCTTATCAGAATTATCGCATGTTTTAATAATTTAATAAAAGAAATAATGAAAAATCTGGCTATTGAAGATGATTTCAATCTTTTATAGTTATATTTTGTAATATTTAACATTTAAAATGTAATTCTAATACTTAATATTGCATGTTTCAGTGAATTTATTACAAAATATATAAAGAATAATCTTACAAATCTGATCCAAATCATCTATTGTTCATCCGAGAATTATGTCCTAAGTGCACGGTGGTACTCCTGTGAAACCACTTCCCCCCTGGGGGGGAAAGATGTACTGTAATTTTTTTTAAAGGTATTTTCTCTGTTCTTAGGTTCTATACATTACATTTATTAATTTTATTTTAAAAAATTCAGCGAATTTATTTTTCCGCGCATCAAAGGGTTAAGACCAAGATAGCGTTGGAAATTTAAAGGTGGAAAATTGATCAAAATATTATAACTCCTGTTTTTGATTTTTTTTTTGTCACTAAATTAAAAGCATTTAAGAAACACTCTTTCACAATTTTTGCATCATTAAATGGTTTTGTATGACTAACAATAATAAAACAGACTTCATAGGATGTCTTTGTTACCAGTGTGATATCACCACTGACAAAACACTTCTTTTGTTGCTGTTGCAAAGATTATTCAAGAAAGCCTATTTATCACCTCTTGAAAGATATCTTTGAGGAAAAATGTCATTGAATGATTTCTGTTTATTAGTAACTTTTAAATACAGCACTTTCATGACAAATCATAAAATTACTAATCCATGTTTGTTTTTTACTTCAAAATAGTCAACCTCCTAATCATCTATAAACAATTTATTTTTTTCAAATATACTTCGCTTGCAAGATATGAAGGATAGTTAAAAATTTGTTCCACCCATAAAATTGCCGCTACTCCACTGTTGTCTGTTGTCACAAACTGTAACCGTTCCAGATAAAAAAAAAAAGAATTTCAATTTGTACCCGTACGACACTGACAGAAAAATTGATAATTTGATTTCTTGACAGAGAATTTCCCAACAAATTTTTAATACAATGTTATTAAATAAGTAAATTTCTCAGAGCAATAGACCATGATCAGGCCACTTAAATAGGCTCTGTGCGCTGCAGGTTGAGTATCGCTGATTTAGATCATATTCAATATAATCCACTTTATACAGCTGAATGAGTTAAGATATTGTAAAAACATTGAAATTTTATAATACATTTTGTTCCATTACTCTTTTGCTGGAAACCCAATGTCAACACAGTCAAACCTCAACCCATAGTCTGGTTGAAATTAAGTTTCCTACTATAATTTTTATTCACAAAACAGCAAGACAATTTTGTTACCATGGGAAAGAAAAAATATATTATTTACAGAGTTTATTTATTCTTTATATGCAAACATTTTTTAAAGAAACTTTAAATATTAATCCATTCATTCTTTTGACTATTTTACGAGTTCTTTCATCATGCAAGTTCAAACAACCTAAAATTATTGGAGATATAAAATTCTTTTAAGCCTGCACTTTGAAGCAAGATATTCAGTTTTGCAATTTTTTTTTATTAATTTACATTGAAAACTTAAAGCTGCAATAAGTCAATTTCATATTGACCTTGGCCAACACAATAACATTGATTTACCCCATTTTAGTTTGAGATCCTTCCAGCAGGATCTCAAACATAACTGCTTATGAAAATACTTAAGTAAATTTCAGACAATTTATAAAAATTTACTACATTGTCATATTCTATAAATGTGAAAAAAATTTATTAAATGTGTATAATAGTTACTTCAAAATAAATTACTTTAAAAACATTCACTTAATGCATGTAAATTAAATAAGCAACAACCCATTCCTTACTAATAAATAAATATTTTAAATCATTTGTGTCTCTTTTTGCATCTATAATAGCAAACTTAAAATATTTATAATATAATAACTTTAGCAGTAAAAAGATTTTAAAATCAAAGCTTAATTCTGGATTCCATTTTATTTCTTTTTTAAAGTTCACAAAAAATACTTAGTAATGTGGGTTACTTTTCTATTAGCACAGTGCTACTAGCCTCCAACTTTGTTAGTATGATTCTGTTCATTATCAAGTATTCACATTTTTCTGAACTGCAATTATCAAGACTTTAGCACAACCATAGGAAAAAAACTTAGGGAGATATTCTTTAGCTTCCCAATAATAATAAGAAATACATACTAAAGTGGAAGAGAACATGGTTAACATATTTTATATTTTCATCTATTAACAAGATCTCATTGGTTACTAATTTAAGGCGACTGCCTACCTTTGAACCCATTTTTTTTTTTTACAAAAACAAATTGAGTACTTTTAGGAAGAAAAATAAAAAGAAATACATAAATACATAAATTTTTTTAAATAAATATTGTACTTTTAGAAAAAAATTGGTTGTTTTCAAGGAAATTTTACCAAATTTTTACTAAAACGCGTAACACTGTATAAAAGTTGCTAATACAATTATAATTTTTTTTTACTCAGCATACATATTAGGGTGCTCTTCAAAATGAACCAAAATCTAAGAGAAATATTAAAATAAAAAAATTACAAATTATACATAAGAAAATTGATATTTTTAAAGTTTTTTCTATGAA
This sequence comes from Trichonephila clavipes, assembly GCA_019973935.1. Lineage (NCBI taxonomy): Eukaryota > Metazoa > Arthropoda > Arachnida > Araneae > Nephilidae > Trichonephila > Trichonephila clavipes. The sequence goes on along the minus strand of BMAU01017669.1, from coordinate 395,151 downwards.
AAATATTTAGTTTACAACAAAACTTATGGTCCACTTTATGAAAAACAGTATAGTAAACATTCCCAAAAAATTTCAAAACGTCATCTGGATTGGTTCTTAAGATATCATGTATCTGGTAAAGGGTTTCTTTCGAAAACAAAATTTAGAGAAAAACACATTTAAAGTTTTATCTTACTGCTTTTTTGCATAGAATGATGTTTTTTAAAAATCACTATAACTTTATTTCTATTTCCTGTAAAGGAAAAAGTAAAACAGTTTTGGAAAGAAAAATGTTCAAACTATAAGATTTTGAAATAAAAAAAATGCCTTTATGTAGACGAAAAACGACATTTTCAAGGTAGGTATAGTCATCTTAACTCCTTTGAAAAACATCAAAAAATAAAAATGTTCATCTCCCCTTGCTGTTAGTCCAATCTACAGCAGTACAGATAGAATTGCATCTGTAACTTACAAAACTTGAATTAAATCAATTCCTAATACCACAGGTAAAAAAAGGAGTCCAAAAGCACTAAGGAAAGAAATTTATGAACCTTTAAAGCATGTTTTGTTTCCAATCCTTCATTTCAACATGAATATACATAGGTATCAGGTTTGAACTTCAATTCAACTTCATAGCGTTATTTTAGGAACTAAAAAATTTGCACGAAAAGATTATCTTATTGATAAAGATAGGGCACTGATGTAAGAAGGAACTGGAGTTCTTTTAGATGAAGGAAATGTAAATGCAAAATAAGAGACAGAGATAAAACAAGGTGTTTGAAAGGAGGTTCATAAGATTCTATGTTGTATCTATTTGTAAATCCTGTTGTATATAAACAAAAAAATTAATAATAAATATTTTCCAGGTAAACAAAAGTTGTTTCTAATTACAATGGTCTAGGATTATATCAGAACAAAAAAAAATTTCATTTCTTTATTTTAAAACCACAATGATAACTTCATTTGATAATAGCCAAAAAATCTGCAATTCATTACATTGGTAAAGTTTATTTGCAAAATAAATAAAAATTAAAAGACCAAATTTTCTAGTATAGATATTTACATAACTGAACTTTCTTTTGAGTGTTTGTACTTAATTTTGCCAAGTGCGAAAAATGCCTAAACATGTCAAACATTACCAATTTGAAAGAAAAAAATTTACAGTACAATTTGAAACTTAATTTTTTTATGCCATTTACCTTCCATTCCAATGTGAAACTTTGCATTTCCTCTATACAAAATAGGTCATTTTATAGAATTTCTTACATAATTAAATAATAACTTAATATATATATATGTGTGTGTGTATATATATATAGTCATTTTTTAAGGATTCAAATTTATTTTTTAAATAAAATGTCAAAACAAAATTATGCATTCTTTGAATATATTAAATGACTTTTTTAATCTATAGTTGATTATGCAACATCTAATTTTCTAAATCAAGACACTTGACAAGAAATTGATAATTAGCTCTTATAGAAGTTGGTTAGTCATTTTGGGAGAGAAAAAAACAACTTAAAATCACTATAAATCTTAATAAGTCAATTAAGTAAAGGAATCATACTAATTATGCTTGAAAGTAATAACTGTTTTAAAATATTAATCATTTTATTAAAACTTAAGACTAATTCTTAACTAGATTCTGAATTTTTTTAAAAAATCTAGAAGAAAGAAATTTAATAATTTATTTCAATTGTTAATTAACGATAACTGATAACTTCTGTTTTTTTTTAATGACTAGCATATAAACTGATACAGTACTTAGAGATTGTTGTTGTTGATTGTTGAGACATTGTTGACCAATTTTGTTATCTCAAAAGTCATCAAATGCAGCGAGATGCAGCCAACAGGGTAAAACCATTCCCATGTATGATTATACAAAAAAAAAAAAAAAAAAGCAATGACTGCATCTGGAATTTCCTTTGATTTCAGGAAATTGGTATAGTATGTAAGTACTACTTTTACAAACGTTAAGGGCCAAAAGTATAAATCCAACAGGTAAATGACCAAAAATTTTTTTTAAAAAAGCTTCCTCCATTCATGTGACAAAAATGTAAAAAAATTCCAAAATTTTTTTTATAAAATACCACAGGAGAAAAAAAACAGATGTATATGATGGAAATTTAAACTGTTCTTAAAAATTTGAAAATGAAAGTTTTTGTGACTTCATTTTTGTTTTATCTGTAAGTAAACCCTTGATATAATTGTAAAGACAAAACAAATGTGTTTTAAGGCACACCAAACATCAATGTAATAATTAACCCTCTCGCTGCAGTTATTTTATCAAAGTAGGTTCAAAAATTGTGCATGGTTTTATTACGTATTTCAAATTTGGGTGCTAGTTTGATATCTGGGGTAATAGCGCTGAGTTGTTGTTTATGTTCGCCAAGATGGGCAATAACATTACAATATGGTTACCTTAATATTTTTATCGTCTGTCGATGTGGTTGCCATGGGGATAACGTACATTAGAAATAACTCTTATTGGTTTCTTCCTGCTGTAATCCTTTTAATTTCAGACGATTTTAATAAAAATTTCTAATTTCTGTAAAAATTTAACCATTTTCAGTGTAATTTTTCTGGTGTTTGCGTCTTCTGTATAATTCTGTGCTATTTTCGAATATGGATATTTCTAAAATGAGTGAGTACTAGAATATTTTTTTCTTAGAAGAATAAGTATTGTGCTTTTAATTATCGCTATACATCCTTTACTTTCGTTTTATTTAACGTTTTAAATGTTTTTTTTACGTTCTTTGTTTGATGCAATTCGTTGAAGGAACTTGCAATGCAAGTTTCATATTGCAAGCTTTCACTTCTTTGTAATTAGAATTCTTAACTAATTTTAACATACATTATGTAATTATTTTATTCATAATTTAATACAAAAATGCAATTATTAATCTTTTTAATAATCATCTAATATTCATTATTTATAACTGTTTTTTAAACATTTATTTACATATTACATTTCTTATTTATTTATAATTAATATTATTTATTTATAACTATTTTTGTTGTTTAATTACAGCTATTATGCTAGTTATTTATAATTATGTAATACGAGTAATCTTATGTGTTATTTTTATTTTTTTACAATTGGACGATTATTTTTTAAAATTCCTATTAAATTTTATTATACGATTATTATTTCTGATAACTGTTATTAAATCGCACTATATGAATATTATATATAATTACAATAAAATAATAGTACAAGGTTATTATATGCTGCTTATAATACTAAACTTACTACAGGTTAATTTTTATTAATGTTATTGATATTCATTACTTAGCGATCGATCTAGGTTATTCTCAATTTCTTCCTAGATACTTTATTTGAAATACATTTCAATGTATTTCAAAACAATTCTTTAAAATTATTATGTATCATTAAATTACCATTAGGCCGCCATATTGGATTCCATTCCAACTACAGTAAATGCTGCTACGTGCGATCTTACTGCGCCAAGCTTACCTCAATTATCAAATTAGTTCCCAAATCTGCATTTCAGAGTTAAAATATAGAAAAAAAAATTTGCAAAAATTTTTATTTTAAAATATAAGTAGATCCTCAAAATATGAACATAAAAACGTAAATGAAAGCATAAACAAGAGCAGCACAGTTTACACAGCTAAGTAGTTGAACAAATGCATACTCCTGGAAATCACGGGTTGCGCAAATTTTGCTACATCTTCGTTGCCCGTGGAAATCGTAGGGTGCGCAGCAAGAGGGTTAAACATTTCCCAAATACTTTTAACACAATGCACAAAAAATCCAACAATACATGCAAACTCATAACAAATGACTTCAAAAATTTCGAGGAGCTGTATTTTGCTTGTAGATATTTTATAAACTAAAATTTTATCATGACTTTATGAGCTAAAAGCTTTTTTCATATATTTTTAATGTTTTGGTTTTAAGTGTTGACAATTTAAAAATTAGTTAAAGTTATTTAATAATTTTATTTATTAATTTTTTCTTTCATCTTATAATTTTTTTTAAAACTTAAGGGGGTTAAAATTAAATACCAAATTTGCCTACTTACATTTGGATGTTCATCAACAGGAATGTGAACTTTAACTTTCAAGCGAATCTGCTTTCCAGCATGCACAACAATTTGACTATCTTTTCTTTGGGAATCATCACCCGATTCCGGGTTGCGAACACGGCCAATTTCTGAAAATTGAATTACTTTTTTTTTTATCTGATTTAAATAATTTTTTATTTTATAGATCAATTTATTTTTAAAATTAATCTTTCTACAGAAAATTGTATTAATTCATCAAATGATTAATTTTAATCATTTAATTATTTTTTGTTCAATACAATTTTTATTTAAATCATGCATACTGCCAGATTACCTATAATAAAATCAGAATGCTATGCAAGTATTTTACAAATGTGTAGATTTTGTTTTTATTAACACCTAATTTTAGTAGAGATTTTTCGATTTTTTTTAATACGAAAACCCACTTTGCAAACTAAATATCTAAAAGCAGCAGCAGCAATCATCTCAACAAATAAGATAAAATGACACAAACCATAAAATTGAATGGAGACCAGAAGGAAATAGGAACAAAATAATGAACATGAATTGAAGAAAGATGGATAGTAAAATGTCAAAATTCATGCATATTAAAAACAATAAAAATAAGTATACTAAAAAAACACATCCAATTTGTCATTAAAACAAAACTACATGCCACACTGAACTTATACACCTAGTTTTTATACATTTGGAGGAGGAATTTCAAATTTTATTTACACATTACATAAACTACCATTTCAGATAAAGGAAGGAAACCATGCTTTAGCTATATCAATACATAGAAAATCTAAAATTAACAGATACACACTGTTACTATTATTAATAATTATCATTTTATGAGAATGATTAAAAATTTTTAAAAATGGTAAAATCCTAGTCTGGCACACTGCTGTTTTTGGCGCCATTTTTTTCGCCAAATGGCGCCAATAACCCCTGTTTCAAAAAATTACGTCATGGAAGAAAACGAAAAAAATTCGGGGGTTGACGGTCTCAGCTGGTGGTCAAAAACCCTAAGAAAATGGGGTTTCTGATGTCAGGGCCGAAACGAAGGAAAAGGTGGGGGGCACGGTCTCAGCTCCTGTTCAAAAATCCTAAAAACGGGGTTTCCGTAATAGGGTCAGGGAAAAACACATGTATTTACAAAAAGCATAAAATAAAGAAAAGGGCAAAAAGAGAATTTCTACGAGATAAAGGCAGTAAAATAAGTGAAAAACAGCATTTTATAAAATTGTAAAAAATCACTTACCACTGTGTTTTTAATTTTTAAATCATTCACTACAAACTCATTCATATTCTTGCCAAACCAATACCTGGTTAATCGCAAGATCACACAAATACTCAATCTACTATGACTAAACCACATACCTTTTCTTACACTCCGGCAAACAAAGTAGGGATTCTCTTTCAACTGTACTCGATAACGCCATTCAAAACCATCAATCGTACCCTTTCGTTCAACCAAACGCATACCCTTTTTACACTTCGGACACTCATATCTGGAGGGAATTAATCCTTCTTTCATAACCCAATCTAAAACAGCCTTATTCCTTTGCTCTCCAAGCAAAACAAAAAATCCTGTGGTTGCCTCGCTTTCAAGCAATTTTATTTCGCAAGCCATTCTAACAACCGGTGGAAAATCAAGCCAAAAATCGGAACACGTGGGGAAGAAAGTAAGAGCAGGGGTGAACTCGACGTGTTGCAGCAGGGTCAAGGGCGAAATGGACGATGTCCACTTTTCACCCGATTTTTTTGCTTGACCGGTTTTAGGGTTGCCATATGTTAGCCACCGGACTGGACAATCCGGAAGGGTTGCCATATTGTAAACTTTATCGTCAAAATTTTTGGCGCCAAAGATTTTGTCGTCAAGCAGTGTGCTTGACTAGGATCCACCCTAAAATAAAAATGACTGCATGGATTTAAATATAACTTATTAAAAAACATATATATGTAACCAAGCTACTACACTTTTCTCCACCAGTTTGATGCTTATTTAAAAAAAAAAGAACAAAAAAACTTCAAATACAAATAAAGATTTCACAAAAAAGCATTAATTAGGAAACACTCTTGGTTTTTCTCACACAGTTATTTAATAATATTATTCATGTGACTTATATTTACAAAAAGAATTACACAATTTAAGTATCTTTTCTCTCTATTTAAATGTAAATGTTATATTTCTATTCGCAGCAAATATATGACAAACAGCAAAAACTTACTATTACAATTTATATACACTATCTTGTTCAAAAGCATGTATATGACCCCCCAAAGTATTTGATGTGTAACCAAAAAACATAAAACTGCTGGTAGTGATAATATCTATGCTCTTGTAAGATAATTAGTACGGAAAGGAGTTAAAAAGACTGATTGTGGCATCATAAGTGAAGCTGCAAAAATCGAAGAGGCAGAATGAAAAAAATAATGAACACTACCATACAACTCTGAAAAGGATATTGAAACAAACTCTCCCAGTTCTCATTGGTTGAAATCACTTAAGAATTCCTAAGTTCATCAGGCATTAGAGCTAGAAGCAGGACTATTTGTCAAGAGAAAAAAGCTGGAATTTTGCAATCGCACGCAGCCCCTTACAAGCCAAACTACACTCCCCAGAATGCAAAGAAAGCACCAATTGCAATGGTGCAGGCCTCAGCATCATTAGACTATGAACATGTGGAAAATGTTATTTGGAATGATAAATCTCGCTTTATAATCTGGCAATCTGATGGATGCCTGTGATGGTGAATGCTTCTTGATTGAATGCATTTTGGCAATTGAAAAGTTTGGCAACAACATCATCAAGGCCTGTTTTTCATAGTTTGGACTAACCTCTTAGATCCTGTGATTAAGAACATGAAATTTGATATATGTGTGAGCATCCTTACCTAACTCTACAACAATACTTTGGGGAAGGTCCATTTTTCTTCCAGCAGAATACCTATTTCATTCACACACTGAGACTTATGCAGATGTGGTTTGATGAAATGGGTGTTCAAAAACTGGACTGGCCATTTCAGAGCTCTTAACTATATCCCACAGAACACCATTGAGACAAATTAGAATGCAGATTACATATACAGCCAAAATGACCATCCTGACTGTGATGAACACTTAGAAGTCCATTCCCACAGCCACACATCAAAAACTGGTGGAACTTATTCCCAGACAAGTGCAGGCTATAATCAATGTAAAAGGGGGAATAAAATCGTATTAATATAAGGCTCAGGACTCTCAGAATTCATACCACTGTGAATGTCAAGATACTTTCAGTCAGATAGTTACAATATGTCACATAATAAAAACTAGTTTCTTTGCAACAAACACATATAAACACAATCACGAGAACTTTATGAAGCTATTCTAATACAATTAACTTATTCAGTCTAACATTTTACTCTTCATTCTATATTGACCAAAATTTATGTTCAATTACATAAACGTGCAACATCAAAAATGCGCAAATGTGAATAGAATTGTAAATGAATATTAGTTTTCATTTTTGTTCCAGCAATATGAACATTTTTTTAACATAGTGTGAAGTTAGATAAACCTCACTTTCACAACCGATTACTTGGGATTCATCAACAATTGTGTTTCCCAGAGACCTTTATTAAGCTTGAGAAAAATGCAGAAATCAATAACTTATTTGTAGTAAATGCAAATTCATTATATAAAATATTTTTCACTTAACACTGGTAATAAATTAATGATATTGCTACAAAGGTCAAATTTAAATATATGTAATTTAAACAAGATTGCAACAAACAAATATTAGTTTTAACTAAATATAATGAAATAAGAAATTTAACGTAAAATTTCGGCTACTTTTTCAAATTTATCTTGGAAATAATGAAAAAAATATTTAGATACATATGTTAATAAGGGTAAAAAAAAAATCATAAAATGAATATTTTGAAACGTAATTAAACTATCATCAAACTCATAAGTCACTTTTCAAAAAAAATTTACTTAATTTTTTCTGATAAGATCACTCAAAGATAGATAGCAGTAAACGCCAACCGGTATGGAAATGGCAATCAATAGTAACTACAATCGCGCGCGAGCGGCAAAAAGAAATCTGATCAACTTCTCAACATTATGACAGTTACACATTTCAAACAGTGCACAATTGGTGAAATTTACACTAACACAAAACATGAGTATGTATTCACAAGCAATTTTCAACTTAAATATGACTTCATAGTTTTCACTGCGTTCAATAAACCTAAAGTAGGCTTACGACAAGCCGCCTTGATTACAAAAATAAGAATATAAACAATACTGATCCTCAAACACATACTAAAAATGATAGCCTTCGATGTCTTTTATCGTGAATATTATACAAATAAAAAGATTCAGTCAAAAAATTTAAAACAACAAAAATGTTTTGCACGCCGGCGACTGTTAAAAGGCGGCATAACCGCGCAAACACTCAAAATGATCGCGGTGACGGAGGAGTCAATTAAACAATATATTACATACCTTGTTGCAAAAGTTTGTGTGCATAAACATATTGTGGATTTAAAGATTCTTGTTCTTTAATCAGTTGATTAACATAATCATTATTTCCTTTGGCGCTTGAATCGTGAGACGCCATTTCGCTACCAGAACGCCAAGCCAGAGAAATTTCAACTTTTTTTGCATGGAGAAGTTGTTGCCACTCAAAAGTGAAACGGTTCCTCAAAATAAATAACAAAAATTTTTGATTATTCTCATATTTCATGTGTCTTCCATTTTTTACTATTATTGACTATATTTTTTCCCACTAAATTAAAAACTAATCATAAAAGGGTTTTCAAAATATTCTCACCATAGTAATTTTCTAAAATGCGAAGAGCACATTTGATAAGATATGGCATCATGGTCTCATCTAACAATAAGGATTAATGTTTCCTGCTTAAATACTCACGTGATTTAAATCATTTGCAAAAAAAAACAGAAACCACTTAGTTATGGGGAGAAGGGCTGAATACTTTTCAAAATGTAGCGTCATATAAATATGAAAGTTATCCATTAAGGCTTCACACTTCTGCAATGTACCGCCATCCGGTATAGTGGTTGGCAACGCTGAATGCGGTGACGTAGGCTCAGGTTCGAATCCTAGAGAAGGCACGGATGTTTGTAAATGTATAGTGCATTCGTGGCATGAGGGTACTTTAAATAGGTGTCGAGCCACAAGTCCTCTCGTGAGGTTGGTGGAAGGAAAAGAGAGGTGATAGGCCTTTGTCCACCCGCAGGGTGTTCTCCCTAAAAATCAGGGAGGAACCGAGCAAAACCGTATTGTCACCTGAATGGTGCTCAAAGATAAGACTAGCGACAGGTCAAAAAATCTAACCCTTAGTCGTGATGAAATTCTTGGAACTTGTTCTGACGTTACGGTCGATCAGGTGGTATAAGTAACAACAACACTCCTGCAATGTGAGTGCAATGGCGTAATTGAATGTAGAGATAAGTGTTGCATGGTTTTTATTCCTTTCTCTGAATTAAAATTATACCTTTTAAAAAATTTAACCCTTGCACCGCTAAGTTTTCGCCGTTTAAATCTTCTACCAACCTTTTTTTCTACCCTTTGCTTCTTACAAAGTTTGTTTTTTTATTTTCTACTACTAGTTAATTCTCCCTATATATATATCTTTCAAAGTTGCCTAGACTATAATTATCCAGCTATTTTATATATAAATATATGTCTTCAAAATTATAGCTACTTAATTATTATTATTTAACTAGCTGCATGGCCCAGCGTTGCTCGGGCTTTCTCTACTTTTATAAAAATGTTCCCCTTCCTTCATGAAATCAGCACTTCTAATACTCTTTTTCAAAATTACTTTCACTCCACCCCCCTTCCTCCACTTAACCTGGCGTTGCTCGGCCTTTTTCCAAGTGTGTAACATAAAATTCGCTGTTTCGAAATTTTTTTACTTCTTTTCGGTCAGACAGGTTTATTTCTCCCCGGCGTTTCTTGAACATTTTTAAATGCATAATACATTGTCATGGAAATTCCCCTTCCCCTCTCGCTATGATATCTCTTGACTAAGTGAACAGTGGGACCTTAATATTCACTCACTCACTTTGCAACTTTTTAGGACCCGAAAACGAAAATGTACCTTTTAAAAAATAGTTGTATGTTCAGAAAAGTAGAAATTTTTATAATTACAAAATTTCACAACTTTATTAAATGTTGAATTAAAATTGTGAGCATTTTTCTAAATGTTCGATAAACGGAAAAAAGTTTCATACAATTATTTTTATAAATGAAGAAGTTATAAAAACTTTGAATTTGATAAGTAGTTATTAAATATTTAAAATTTGAGTATATTTTAACTGATGCAACATATTTAAAAAATAAAATACTATAAAGAATCAAAATTTATTTAAGTAACAAAATGCTACTTTGTCTTCTATTTTTTTTAAAATATTAAAACTACCTTTTTTTTACTAACTATTATAATACTTATTATTACACTTTTTTGAAAGGTTTAGAATTATGCATTGACAGACTTGTAAATCCTTCGATATACATCCAGTATCAATTTTACTGTAGTTTTGTTATAGGTTTATAATATTCCTAACTATTCACCGATCTTGATGTTTAGTGAAATGGGTGTCCTACACTTGGCCTTTTTCTACTACTGAACTGTAAATTTGTTTTAATATTTTTTATCCACTATAAATAGTATTTAAATTTTAAGTTATCGCCTTGTGCTTAATGGAAACTATTATTACAACTTTGCATTCAAATGGGAGAATCGATCTTAAGTTGAATTTAAAAGACATTTATTGAATGTGAGGACCTCTTTCTTTCTGTTAATAATTAACTTACAAAATAATTTCACTAACGTCATTCAAGCTATCAAATGTCGTTTTTTCTCACATTTTGTAAATCGAAAAGTACACCGAATCTTCGAATTCTGTGTAAGCGACCTTAAATTACCATAACTGAAAACTATATAACACGATTTAAAAAACAGTGAAAAGTTTTTTTCTGAAAAACGGTGTAAATTAATCTTGGTTCAAAATGCATTCTTTTCCAGGTTGCCTGATTCGAGACGTATTCGTTTTTGCAAAAAATTTTATAGAATAATTGTCTGTGTGTGTGTTTTGTCTTTAGAATTTCAGTGAATTTTTACTTTAATTAATATTGCGCAGTCCGTAAATATTAAGATTTAAAAATTGACGAATGTAACATACTCGAACTTTTCTAAAATCATAAGCAAATAAACAATGTTATTGTTTCGATTAAAATAGTATAAATAATTTATATCTCGAAGTGTAATACGTTAATATTACTTTTTGTTGTATTTTTTTATGTTAAAATTGTAATCAGCCTCATACTCTGCCTGTTCAAACTTTCGCAGTTCCTGGCGCCTGGCGTAGATAAAACAAAATGCAAAGGTTAGCTTCACACATAAAAGATAGATATTTGCTGTCGCGGGCTTTTTTGCAGATGGCAGAATTTTTTCCTACTTACTTGACAATTATTGTTATATTTTGGACACTTCACACAATATCTATAAATTATAGCCTATGTGCTATTCTGATGTATAAGCTATACTATTGTAAAGTTTCATTAAAATCCATTCAGTTGTTTTTGCGTGAAAGACTCCCAAACATCCTCACAAACTTTCATGTTTATGATATATATTAGGATATATTCAGTTCTATTTAGTTTATAGTATATTATTCTTAATTTACTTATAATAAGTTAAGTTACTAAAATATATATATGGCTGGCAACATTATTTTTAGTTATGCAGTTTTTTTTTGTGCTTGGTGTAGTATACTCTTGGAATCGGAATACATCGGGGAAGATTTTAGTTTTTCCGTATATTTTCATTACTATTACTTATGGTCATAATCATTATTAACCTCTATTGCAAATATTTTTGTTTATACATATTTATATTTGTCTATTTCGTCCGGATTCCTATAGTAATTCAATTTTCCAAGTCTATTCTATTGATGTTATATTCACCCACGTGGGTTTTGGGGCCTTTGCCTTGGTTTATCTCCTATGCTATTATGTCGAAAGTTTCCGCTGAAGGGGAAGGTTGAGATCTCGCAAAACACTGTTTAACCCTGTTTCACTGTCCTAAGCCAGTGACAGCTCTGGAAATCATAACAGTTTTTTTCCACTCAAGCTATATTTCTCTTTTTTGGTTTGTAATGGTTCCATGTTCTTGGTTCTTTCGGTTTGTTCTTAGGATGTTTTAGGATTTATTAGTCTTCTTTTTAATTTATTTACTTCTATATATATATGTATAAGGATAATTAAATTAGATTAAAAATTAAATTGCCTATCTAGCACTTAACTCATATTTCTCATTTCATCTTCAAGTATCAAACTAATCACCCATTTATTTCTTCCGAACATATGGCTTAGCCAATAAACATGTATAATTCCAGATCGTTAGATTTAATAGCCCTATATGTCAGTATTAAATTTCAAGTACACTCATAAAATCAGCCTTACTTATCACATCTGTGTTTTAAGTGTTAGCCCACTTAAAACATACCATGGCTTGCTTTTTCCTCTCTGCTTTTAGCGTCAGAAGAGATGTAGAAATGATTGAATAAAATTCCTTTTTAAAGCTAAGTCTGATTCTGACTCGAAACATGTCAGAATTAAAGCCGGCAGGATTCTAACTGCGAGTACATTTCGAATCTTAACGTAAAACTAATCTTAATAGTAAAATAATTTTAAAATAAAAACATGAGAACTTATGATCATCCAGGGAAGAATCAACTTCAAACAAGTTGAAGTCCTCTTGGATACAGGATCAAGAAGAGAGAGTGTCAATATTATTCCAAAAAATATAATATCACTAATCAAGGGACAACACACTGTTGAGTATATCAAAACCAAAATTGCCACCATCAATGGACAAATTAAGGTGAATGAGGCAATTCTTTACAATTGAAAATAGGAGAAATTATTAAAGATATTAATTCCTCACAGTAAATGTAGAACTGAAATGTTTAATAATTTCTAATAAAACTATGAGTATTTTTGAATTAAATATTAATTTTAGTGACTATAAAGTTTTTCAAAGAGAAAAAAAAAATTTTTTTTAATTATGAATCTAAGAAAAGGATTAAAGAAAGAAATGAAACTCTTACATTTAGTAATAATAAAATTATCACTAAGAAAACTGATAATGTGCTTAATATAGAAATCATTCTTAACAGTGATTATTATATTATTAATGTGATTATTGATAAATATAAACATAACTTTGCTAAAAATAAGTTTGATGTGGGTGAATTAAAATGTAATTATCCTAAAATAATACTTACCTCAGAATTACCCATTGCGAATCGACCATATAGGACATCTTTTAAAGATGATACGGAAATAAAAAAGCAATTAGATGCATTATTGAAAGCAGGAATAATTAAACCATCTTATAGTTCTTACGCTGCCCCTATAACATTGGCTTTTAAAAAAGAGGATAATGCTCGTACACGATTATGTATCTATTACAAAAAGCTAAATGCTATCACAAAATTAGATGCAGAACCAATTCCCGAATAGATGCAGTTTTAGACAAATTAACACACGCAAAACTTTTCTCAATGATCAACCTCTGTAGTGGTTATTGGCACATTAAATTAGATCATAATGAATGTGAGAAACTTGCATTTACATCAAATTACGATCTTTTTCAATTTAATCGTTTGCCTTTTGGATAAAAAAATTCCCCAGCTGTATTTCAATGAGCTATTAGATAGATTTTAAATAAATACCATATAAAAATTGCATTAAATTACTTTGACGATATAATAGTATTTTTCGGAATCAATTGAAGAACATGCAAAACATTTGTGACGAATCTGTACGGAACCTTTACACTAATCTTCTTAGGCGTCTTTCTGGGGAATATAAATTCACGTTTATATTTTCAATCAACTCCAAAAAGAGGTACGGGATATTTAAATTAGATAAGGTATTTAAGTCGAGCGTTGCGAGATATCAAGTGAGATGATGGTAGACTATTGAGCCAGTATCTTTAAACGTATTTCTAGAAGATTCAAGAAGATAAGATTCGTAAAAACTCGTGCTGCGAGACGTACCAGAAAGCCGATATAAGCCGGCGGTAAATATAATTCAAGTACGCTTAAAAAAAGTGTCAGTTTAAGCGACTTAGTTAAAGTTAATGAAAGTTAAGAATTCGAATACGTGTGTTTCTCGGATCTCCTATTTCGGTAAACCTTACTTGAGTTTGAGCTTAACTATTAATTAATTGCATTCTTAGTAATTTAATTTAATATAAAGGCAAATCCCTTTAAGAGACGTAACATTATCTTATTATATGTTATCAGATATTTTTTTGAGAAAAGTATAATAATAAATAAATATCATTATTATTCAAAATGGCTCTTAGTGGTTCTTTGCCTCAAATTAATCTTGGTGTTCAAGGTGAGACCCAGGGGGGTCATCACAGTGGCACCCAACGAGTAAATCCCGAGTTTAGAGTCGGATCTAATTTTCGAATCATCCCTGAGCAGTATTTTTCGGGGGTGGAGAATGTGGTGGAATTTTTGGAAAATATAGATAACTTAACATATTACGAGATACCCACACAACTCGCTTGTGCATATTTAAAGGGTGATCTCACAGGACGAGCACTAGATTGGTTTGAGGTTCTAGGTTATAGGGTTGTTGAAAACTAGGCGACGGATTACGCGCACTTAAAGCAAGCGTTGTCAGAACAGTTCCCCGTGGTTAGAAATAGGTCGGAGCTAGAAACGCGTTTCTATTCATCTCAAAAGCATAACCAAAAACCGTCTGATTTTGTGTATAATTTGTTGAAGATTCCCAAAATGTTAAAACTCGAAATGACGGAGAAAAAATTGATCGATCATATTATTAGTAGGTTAGAACCTCAGATTTTGGATTATGTAGTGGTTAGGAATCCGCAAACCACATCTAACCTTCTACAAATTATTGATAAGTATGAGGAACGGTTTCTAAATAGAAAGATCAGAGGTTCGAGTTGGGAATCCCGAGAGATAAAACCAAACGAGAACAATCGTTTCCCTAACAGGAATCGACAGGAAAATTGGAGGGAAACGAGAGGTAACAATAGATACGCGGACAATAGTAGACCACGGAGAGAGTTCAATAGATTTGAGAGTCAAGGTGTTGTGGATAATCAGAGATTCGATGGTCGACGCCGAGGTGGTCAATCGGATCATAGATTCCACAATCAAGGCGGTCGACAAAGTGGTACGAGGAACAGTGCTTTCGGTGGTCAGAATGATCGAAACAGATATTTAAACTTTTAAGCGATCGATGCGAGTATGGGGGTGATCGATCGCAATGTACGGAAAATCCTCCAGATACAGAACACCAAACTATTAGGGTATCCTCATTACGAATGACTCCAGTAGATTTACCGTATGTCCCTATTCTTTTAAATGAGACATTCATTACAGCCCTTTGGGACACGGGGGCGGAGAAATCTTTCATATCAGAAGAGGTCTATCGCAAATATTTTTCGTATCGACCTCGTCAAAGGACGAAAGATAGAGTAGTGACGGCACAGGGAGCCCCGTGTTGTCACTTAGGTCGGGTCGAATTACAGATTCGGATCCGAGAGTTCTAGAAAACCTGGGAATTTCACAATCTTAACAATATGCAGTACCAATGCATTTTAGGCATTGATTTTATGAAAGAATCCAAATTAACTTTAAATTTCGATCAGAATTCTCTGATTATTCCAGATGACCAAATTAAGCAGTTACCAAAAGAGGAAAAGCTGGTCAAGATTCATCTATCAGATACAAAGCTCGGTGAAGGGCAAAAGCAAAAATTAAGGAATTTATTTAATGGTTTTAAAGGGCTATTTTCAGATCAGCCGGGGTTAACTCATGTTTTATACCATGAAATCGATACTGGGGACAAGGGACCGGTAGTGTCGAGACCCTACCGATATGATAGGGTCAAACAAGGAATAATAGATTATCACATTGAGAAAATGTTGCAAGAGGGTGAAATCCGCCCTATTCAATCCCCATACGCGTCACCAGTAGTTTTAGCGCGCAAGAATAATGGTCTTCCTCCGGATTCTCCTGGTGGCCGCGGTAGCCAAGTGGTATAGGTATCGGACCATGGCTTACTTTGTCACGGGTTCGAGCCCAGTACCACTAAAGACCCGCCGCGTAGGGCAGCGATGCACGTTAAATCTGTCGAGAGCTGAAACGTCCTCCCGTTGGTGTGGTGTGGTAGTTAGGAGAGGGGGTTGCCAGCTCAGGTGTCGTCCACGTCACTTGACCATGGTTCAAAATTACGTGGTCCGTCGCCAAAAGCCTTCGTGTAGCTGAACAGTGCGACGTTAATATTCAATCAATCAATCAATCAACCAGATTCTTTTGAGGCGTATCGATTCGCGATTGATTATCGCAAACTTAATGCAATAACTAAATACCCCCGATATCCATTACCGGTGATTGATGATCTAACCACAAACATTCCGCATACCGGAGTGATGTCCACATTGGATTTAAAAAGTGGTTATATTTTCAATTGGCGATTAGTCCAAAAGATATCGAGAAAACCGCGTTTATCACTCGCAATGGCACGTTTGCATTCCTCAGAATGCCTTTTGGCCTTTCAGGGGCGGCGCCAAATTTCCAAAAAGCCATTGATATTATATTAAAACCTGTTATTAGGCGTTTCGTGTCGGTATATATGGATGATGTTATCATCACACATCTCCATCGTTTAATGAACACTTAAATAATTTGAATCAGGTATTTACATTGTTGAGAGTCGCAGGGCTAACATTAAATAAGGATAAATGCTACTTTGCATGTGACAAATTGAAGTATTTAGGTCTCGTAACTAGTAAAGGGATCGAAACAGACAATAGTAAAGTGAAGGCAATCACAGAAATGAAACCTCCTAAAAATAGCAAGGAAGTGTCGAAATTTTTAGGGATGGCGGGGTGGTATCAGAAATTTATACCCAAGTATGCAGATATATGTGAACCATTATATCGGTTGAAGAAAAAGGGGGCTAAATTTAATTGGTCGACAGAAGCACATGATTCTTTTGATAAGATAAAACGAGCATTAACAGAGGCACCAGTTTTGCAATGGCCGAATTTTACAGAACATTTTAACTTATTTACTGATGCTAGTAGGGTCGGAATTGGTGCTGTGCTTAATCAAAACCACAGACCTATTGCATTCGCGTCTAGAACCCTCAATAAAGCGGAACGAATCTGTACTGTTACTGAACGCGAATGTTTGGTGGTGATATGGGCCTTAAATAAGTTTAAAACTTATTTCGGATCCCTGCCGGTGAAGGTAATCACAGATTACATGGAATTAACAAAGCTAACGAATGGGAAAAACTTATCTAGTCGAATGATCAGATGGGCACTCAAGTTATCAGAGTTCAACATAGAATGGGAACATCAACCGGGGGTCCAAAACGTTGTCGCGAACGTTTTGTCTAGGAATCCAGTAGGCAATATGGATGGATCACAAATTTCGTGCTCAGCTCTTCGAGCCCTCGCCTTAAACTCCCGAGAAAAACTCATTCGAGAGCAAAGGGAAGATTCTGAGTTAGGACACATCTATCGTTGTTTAGAAAACCCAGACGACGGTTCCGAAAATGCGACTATACGCGAGGGTTGGTCCCAGGATTTTAAACTTATAGATGGTCTACTCTTTTACGGGAAATATTCTACAACTCTTGGAGAACTAAGAGTGTATATTCCTAGATCACTTCCCGAAGCAATAATGAAAGAATTTCATGATCTGCCATTAGCAGGCCATCTAGGAAAGAGGAAGACCTATTTAAAATTACGCGACACATGTTATTTTTCATATATGAGGAAATATATATTTAAATATGTATCAACCTGTGACCGGTGTCAAAAATTTAATTACAAAAACGCGCTACCAGCTGGTCGTTTAATTCCAATAGTATCGAATTACCCCAATGAAATTGTAACGTTAGACCTATTAGGCCCC
The DNA here is from genome assembly GCA_019973935.1 of Trichonephila clavipes. Lineage (NCBI taxonomy): Eukaryota > Metazoa > Arthropoda > Arachnida > Araneae > Nephilidae > Trichonephila > Trichonephila clavipes. Next base: position 377,140 of record BMAU01017669.1, on the reverse strand, counting down.
TACCCCGCATCCCGACCCGAAAGATATAGATTTTTATTAGTAATAACTGATCATTTCACTAAGTGGAGTGAGCTTATTCCTTTACGAAAAGCTTCGGCCCAGGCCATAGCTAACACCTATTTTGAGAATTATGTTTCGCGTTACGGAGCTCCGATTTCTTTAATTAGTGATAACGGCCCCCAATTTATATCAGAGGTATTTGAACACTTAAGTCACAGGTTTGACATAAAACATATGAAAACGGTAACATACAGGCCACAGGCGAATTTAACGGAAAGATTTAATCGCAATTTAGTCCAGATGATAGCCTGTTTTATAAAAGAAATTCACGAAAACTGGGACCGATTTCTTCATGAATTCGCTTTCGCGCTGCGCACTTCATTGAACGAAACAACAAATAAAACTCCGGTTGAGTTATTCTTAGGTAGAAAGATTATAACACCTTTTAGCAAATTAATAAATGTCACAGAGGGTGCAGAATATGTAGGAAGAAACATTGAGAAATTATTCGATGAAGCAAGGCAGAATAGGCGGAAACAACACAAACATTGGAAAAAATATTATAATCGGAAAAGGAGGGAAGTTAACATCAAAGTAAATGATTTGGTGTTGGTACAAACTCATTTTATAAGTGCTACGGGTAGGAGAGTGGTTGGAAAGTTTATGCCTAAGTTTGAAGGGCCATACAGAGTGTTGGAGGTTCGGAATAACAATTTAATTATTTTAAAGAGGGGTAAAAAGATAACAGTTAATACTCACCAGGTGCGTGTGTACCGTCCACGACAATCCGACACGATTAGTTCGGACAGTCTTGTTGAGACACTGTATGAAGGACAGAGGTCGAGTGATAGGTCAAGTAGATCGAAACCAGGAAAATTCAAAGGATCTAGGAAAATCTCGAGTGAGGAGAGTAACGGTCATAAATCAAGTAAGGGTAATCCCGGATGGGAGGATCCAAGATTGAAACGTAAAGTAGAGTCAAATGGATCAGGGGACATGAAGGATTTAAAGGGGTCCAAAATTTGCAGAAAACGTTCTCTGCAGGGGTACGAACGTAGGAACCAGAAAAGACCAACCCCTGAACCAAAACAGGGGATAAAAAGAGCAATTCCGTTCTCGGTTTCATCTCGAAATTATAAATATAGAAGACCTAATAACCCCTCCCAGGGATCACAGTCCATTGCAGGTCCCTCTCATCAACAAGATTCCAGGCAGGACAAGCCACATACAGAAGGGAGCAGGCACGAAGGAAGTGGACAACACAACAAGGCCTGGAAAACAAAGACAAAGAAAAACGGAACCAACAGGGCAGCGGAGAGGAGACCTGTCCTGTCTAAACAGGCAACAGCAGTGAGACCTTGTCCGTACTACCTACGCAGCCGAGTAAGACAACCCGAAGGATTTCCAGAGGAGCGGAGGAACAGCGGAATCGAATGTATTCCACAGAACAACATCAGGAGAAGGAGCCTCAGAATGGAAGCCTTAGACGGAGATCCAGTGGATAGGAGCGAATAAATACAAAGAAAAGTAACAGTTTGTATCGTTTCATTCTTTCCTCCTTTCGAACAAGTTGTAGGAAGATTTATTGCAATGAAGCAAGTCACGGGCGGATTTTTAATTTAAGAAGCCAGGCAAAAGTGGACACTACAATGAGTGTTTTTTTTCTTGATGAGAAAAATCAGCTTTTGTATTAATTTCTTTGTATGAATATGGAGAAAACATTTGTAAGAATGCATTTGTTTACTTCTATGTATGACTTCGCTAAGATGCGACAATTTTTTGGTTGTTTGTTTTATTGTTTTTTTTTTAAAAATGTTTGAAATTGTATGTATATATAGGTGTATATTTTATCTCACATCTGGTGACTTGGGACGTGGCGTAATTAGGTAGAGCTAACATTTAATACTAACAAGCGCAGCATGTATGGAATGGGAATGTTAAGGAACCAGATGCTTCAATAGATGTATATGAAAATGTTATGTAAAAAATGAAGGAATCTGTATGTACTATAGATGTTTGTTTTTTCACACCAAGAAATTCTCATTTCAGGGTAGGTGACCCTGAGCAGTGTATATTCAACAAAAGAAGCAAGATGCAAGTCCGAATATGTTTTATAATATTTAAGTAGATTTTTAAGTAGTTAAGTAAACCACGCAGGCAGGTTTTTGACCACTTCGGTGGTTTTTCCCTCGCCTCAGAGCCAAATGGGCGTGATGTAGGGAAATCTAATTCTGTAAATGTTACGTCCTTTAAAGTGTAGTTTTAGGTCATAATTTTTTTTTCTTTCCCTTAAGGAAGGAGAATTCTTAGTATCCGATTGGTAGATATATATATTAAAATCGTCGGGACTATAAATCAAGTCTAGGAATTGGTTGCGTAATTTATTTTCAGGCCGTTTGTGACCTTCGAATAAATCCCGTTTTCTTTTTGGAGGGGATTGTGACGAATCTGTACGGAACCTTTCCACTAATCTTCTTAGGCGTCTTTCTGGGGAATATAAATTCGCGTTTATATTTCCAATCAACTCCAAAAAGAAGTTTGGGATATTTAAATTAGATAAGGTATTTAAGTCGAGGGTTGCGAGATAGCAAGTGAGATGATGGTAGGCTATTAAGCCAGTATCTTTAAACGTATTTCTAGAAGATTCAAGGAGATTAGATTCGTAAAGACGTCCTGCTGCGAGACGTACCAGAAAGCTTATATAAGCCAGCGGTAAATATATTTCACGTACGCTTAAAAAAAACGTCAGTTTAAGCGACTTAGTCAAAGTTAATGAAAGTTAAGAATTCGAATACGTGTGTTTCTCGGATCTCCTATTTCGGTGAACCTTACTTGAGTTTGAGCTTAATTATTAATTAATTGCATTCTTAGTAATTTAATTTAATATAAAGGCAAATCCCTTTAAGAGACGTACATGATCTTATTTTTTGTTATCAGAGATTTTTTTGAGAAAAGTATAATAATAAATAAATATTATTATTCAAAATGGCTCTTAGTGGTTCTTTGCCTCAAATAAATCTTGGTGTTCAAGGTGTGACCCAGGGGGGTCATCACACATTTAGAGGAATTTTTAAAATTTGTGAAAAAGAAAATATTAAAGTTCTCAAAGTGTAAATTTGGTAAAGATGCAATTGATTTCTTAGGATATGAAATAAAACAAGGCTCATACACTTCAATTAATACAAATGTCGAAATAATTAAAAAAAACTTTTATCCCCTAGAAATGTAAAAGATTTACAAAGATTTCTTGGTAGTATTAATGTCTATTATAAATTCATTCCTCAGTATGCAAAATTAAGAATACCCTCTTCTTAAAAAGAATCAAAATTGGAATTGGGCCCCAGAATGTCAACAATCTTTTCAAAAACTTAAAGACAGCTTAATTTCAAAGCCCTTTTTAGCTATATTCAATCCAAATTACCCATGTCATCTTTATGTAGATGCATCGAAACCTGCGATCTCATGTATCTTCAAACAACAAAAACCCAATGGAAATCAACATCCGATTGCATTCCATTCCAGACGACTGAGAAATTATGAAATTAATTATACAATAACTGAATTAGAATGCTTAGCTATAATTGATAGTTTAGATAAATTAAATTGCTATCTCCATGAATCTCATTTCACAGTTCATACCGATCATAATGCATTAGTTTGGCTTAAAAATTTCAAAAATCCCACGGGTAGACTTTTTAGATGGTCTTTAAAAGTTTCTATGTATGATTTTGATATAAAATATAAGAAAGGTAGCACTAATGTTGAAGCTGATATGTTAGCAAGAAATCCTAATGCTTATCATATAATTAATACACCCCCAGAACCTTTATTAGATATCAATGAAATAAGTCATTTTCAAAATACAGACAATACATCAGCTCCTAAATATTTTAAGAGAGATGGTGTTTTTGTAGTTAAAAGACAAGATTTAAGGGAACCAGGACATGCTCGAAAGAGTAAAATGCCAAAATTAAGACCCTTTGTTTATGAGACATATATCATTTAAAATTTCCAATAGAGCTTAGATTTTTTTATGTCTATAATAAGGATAATTTAATTATTCTGTAGAACTACAAAAATAACTTTTACTCCAAAAGTTTTTTTTTTACTACTTAATTAAAGTAATACATAATTTTTGAGAACTCGTAATATATACTTATGTTTAGGTACCATTTTTTAAAAAAGTATCCTTTTTTTATGCAAAATATTTTTTACACATATATAAAACAATACATAAAATACAGTGAAACCCTTTTTTAGTAAAATTTTAGTATAGTTTCTTTAAAAAAAATTATGAAACTTTGAAATTTGAAATTTTTTATTTTTCTGCTTTTTTTATGCATAAAACAATTTTTAAAAAATTAGGCACTATTTTAATAGGAAAAAAATTAGGTTCACTATATGCATAGGCATCTTGTATAGAAGTATAAAAAATCAGGAATCATACAGTGCAATAATTTTTTTAAAAATGTACCTAAATGCAAAAAAATATGCTTTTGAGAAAAAGTGAAAAAACTAAAAAAAACAATATTTTCACATATTATACACTTAATTAGTATTTCCTTGCCTATTTTTATATGACTAATAATAATCCTTAACCATTTTCTAGAGTTACAAAAGTAATTTTAAATTCATATGTTTTTTTTTTCCCTTTGTTTTAGTTAACATGAACATAATTTTCGAGATCTTGTAATACATATTTTCATGTATAGGTACCATTTCTTACAAAAATATTCTTTGAATATACAAAAAAATTTACAAATATATATAAAGTAACATATTAAACATAATGAATCTGTTTTTTAACTAATTATATTTATATAATTGCATAATTTCTTAAAAATAATCATAAAACCTTAAAATTATGAAAATCTTAATTTTTGTTTTTTTACATATAAAATCTAATTTTCAAAAAATTTAGACACATACTAAAAGATATTTTGTTCACTGTATGCACATGTATCCTGTTTAGATATATAAAAGGTTTCAAACAATATGCTACAATAGTTTTTTAAAGTGTACCTAAATTTAAAAATATTAAACATTCGAGAAAAATATAATAAAACTTAACAAAAAAATTTCTCCTTACATTATAGATTTGATTAATATTTCCCTGATTGGTATTCATTTTCTTCATCTAAATTCTGTTTATCCATTTTCCTTTTTAAAGACCTTCTTTTATTTCTGGCTTCCAATGACACTTTATTTACTATACGTTCAGCCTCAAAAATTCGTTTGTTATCAATTATAAGTAAGGCACGTTCCGTGTTGTATCCTGATTTAATGCCCAGAGCTTCAAAGACTTTTATCCTACTTACATATCCATCATTAAAACAAATTACAGCATCCATAACTCCAAATTTCAAAGTTTCAATGCCAACAAAAACTGTTTTAGGAATTCGCTCCCAAATACATTTGTTAAAACTTTCATTGGGATTTTGTGTTCTTCCATGGAGGCACTTTTTCAATAAGTCCTTCTCTGTGAGATCCCGAAACACTTTTTTCACTTTCAATAAAATTGACTCGGGTAAAGAATGCTTGTGAATATAAAATTCCCCCGTAACAATGCTACGGTTATAACCGCACCAGCTATCCTCACCAAGAGGACACAAAGCGTGTTGAGGATTATCCTCAGTACTTAGTTTATGAAAATAAATAGCCCATATGGCTCTTTTCACGTCCTCCACAGATGACAAATTTTTACGGATTGCTAGCCCATAATAATGTTGGATTGAGTCCACTTCTTTAAGCGTTAGCCGTCCACGTCCCGAAATATTTTTCCCATCTGATAGCTTAATGCCTTTGCTCATTTTTAGAATGTTTCTCAGCCTTGTACCCATACGCTTTTGCACATGGCCAACACATTCTAATTTTTCAACTTCTGTGTCGCCATATACTTTTGCTTCTTTTATAGTAAGAAATCCTTTTGAGTCCCCATCACCAAGATACTGCGTATAACATGCTTTTCGTGATGTTTCAGATCGCTGAAATATACTTAATACCCCCGACATTCCATTCCCCCACTGAATCCTTCGTAATTTTTAGCACAATTTTCACATGGTTTTTTTTTTTTTACCCTTACATGAAGAACAATATTTTGTGAGAGCTTCAAAGTCGATAACCTTTCCGTTCTCAACAGACGTAGCACATACAACTCCGTTCAATGAAGAATAGCCTCTTTTATGCCATGTGCCATCCACAGCCACAGCTATATTTGAATTATTATCATTCGCTATGACTGCTTCGTGAACAGCTGCATTCATCGAGTCTTCACTAATTGTTTTTAAAACATTTAAAAACTAAGAATTATGGCGTTCAAACTTTGCAGGTGGTGGAGGCAAATTCATGAGCCCACAGAATATTCGAGCAGCAGCTCCACCTTTTCCAATAGCTCTCATTCCATATGTCAATCTTAGGTTAACATCATAACATTTATTTGATATTTTTGATGACATTGTACTCGTCGATTCTTCACAGTTGTGACAAATTATTTCCAAACTCACAGCTAAACCTCTACGACTTTTTAAATCTTCTCTCAGCTCAATTTTCTCTGAAGAACAGCAATATTTACAACATAAGAGATTTTTCATAAGGGAAGATAATAAATCCAGTTCAACGATTATGTTTACATTTTGAGAATCTTGTTCTTTTAGTAAATCCGGTATTTTAATTTTTCTCCTAGAAGCACTTTCCACGGAATTCAAAAGCAATTCTTCAGTCGATTTAGACATTTTATGTTGATTGCTACTATACTTCCTTCTGCCAAATTTTTTTATTCTTGGCATAATTACTCGTTTAAAAAAAAGTTAAGATACTTTTAAAATCTTATGAATATTAATAATTATAAGTAAAAAATAAACATTTCTTACGAAAATTAATGTAAAATTAAGTAGTTGTATGCCACAAGAAACTTCGGAATAGACGAACTCGGTTCAAAACATTGCCATAAACCGAAATTTAAAGTAAGAAATTTTGTCACACAGCTTGGAACAATAGCTCACGCACAAGCGTGGCTAAAAAGTAGCGGGGTTAACATTCAAACGAAAAAAACAATCAAAAGTTAATATAGATAAAACACAGGGGAAACTACATATTTAAAGTTCAAAGGGGCGTGTCAAAAGGGGCGTGGTCATTTATTTACATTTTTATTTTTCATATTTTAGGGCTATTTTATTAACAAACATATAAGTATTATACATTTTTAGATTCAGAAAAATAAGCACTATTTTTTAGAAATAAAATTGAAAAATCGATTATTTGAAAGTATATGATGTCCCTGTTCTCTTAACTAAAATAATTGTACCCAAAGCTCTAAGAGTGAAATTAATGGAAACAACTCATAAAAAATTTGGCCTCCCTGGTGTAGCTACCATGTTAAAATTAATATCACCACAATATTATTGGATAAACATTATTACTGATATACGAAATTATGTGAAACACTGTGAAACTTGTTAATTAAAAAAATACGGACATCAGAAAAAATACGGACTGATGCAATCACTTCCCCTTTGTGAAAAACCCTTTGAACTTTTGTCGATAGATAGTGTGGGTGGCTTAAATTATTACAATTCTGTTAAAAAAAATATTTGCACATTATTATTGATCATGCAACTAGGTACATTTGGACTTTCCCATCAAAAAATGCAACAACAGATACTTATATAAATTGTTTAAGACAAATCTTTCAGAAACATATACCAGAAAAAATTTTAAGTGACAGAAATACTGCATTCACCTTTTCAAAATTTAAGCATTTCGTAAGACTTAACAATGTCACTCAATTGTTAACTACTTCTCACAGACCACAAACCAAAGTAAAGGTTGAACGCGTAAATCAAACCCTCATTACCCGCGCTTAAAGTGTGAAATTAGTAACAGTTCAAATAAAGTCCCATGGACAAAAATTCTGGAAAAAGTTTAACCCATCAGTATAATCAAACTCCACATACAATTCATAAAAAGATAATGAGATATATCCTCCCATAAAAGAAGCAAGAAAATTAGCCAAAGAAAGAACCAAACAATATTATAAAATAAATAAAATTAGATATGATAAAAAATTTCAGGAAGCTGATTTCAAGGTTGATGACATAGTAATGTATGAGGAATTTCAATACCCCAATACAAGGAAATTAAGCCACCCCCTTATTCAGGCCCTTATACCGTTTTAAGAAAATGTTCTGATGTATTATTTGAAATAGATAGACCCAATGGCCTTAATAAAACTGACACTGAATTGGTTCATTCAGTCCGTTTAAGACATTTTCGTCCATCTGAAAATTTTCAGTTGAATTACATTCAACAAAATACCCATAATAAAGAGAATAAGAAAATAACTAAAAGAGACCTCTTACGTAATACAGAAGTAACTGAGTTCTGCTTAACAAGACTTTTCGGAGAAGAGTAATATAATATAATGTTTAACTTTTTTATGGTATATTTTGTATTAAAGGAGATATTTTTTATACTTTAATTGAGAAACCAGAGTGTATGTGTTTTGTTATACAAAATTTTGAGGAAATTTTAATGTACTTCTCATAATTTTATCTTAAGATGTCTAATGAGTCACCATTTATGATAGAAATTGGCGTTTTAAAGTTGAAAGATATAAATTAAGTTTTTAGAAAAATGACTAATGTATTAATACTAGTGATATTGATTTTTATAAGAAACAAAAGTAAAGTCACGTTGCATTCTTTTTTCTCCGCTGAATTTTATTGTTTAATTAATTATTTTATTCAGCAGTAATCTTATTGCATGTCATTTAATTTTATTTATTTTGAAATTGTGTGTTTTGATATACCGGCCATTTATCAAGATTCACTATTTTTCGAAATTTTCATTATCTAAATTTAAAATTAATTTAATAACTTGAAGCTTATTTTTGGATATTACACAGTGGATAAGAGAGAATACTATCATTATAATTTTGTATGTGTCTTGAAACATTAAGACTACACGGTACCCTTTTTCAAAAAAAATTTTCGGAGACAGTTACAGTAAAAAAAATTAATGCTTTATATTTAAATTATATTATTAAGCTGATTCTGTAAGCAAAAAGTCAGTTTGACCAGCCATTATTTTACAATTTTAAAAAATTAGGAATTTTTGAAGTTTTTTCAAACTTTTATAAAATACTCAATTTTTAAATTTTTTTATTAATTTTAAGTTATTTATGATACTTAGACTATTACAAACAATATTTAGTATGGATTTGAAAATCTATTCGCTTGTTGATTTTTAATAATTATTTTTCTAGAAAAACCGGGAAAAAACACGAAAATTTTTAAAATATCAACTTTAGCATTTTTTAGAAAAATAACTAGAGTTCTTAGCCCTAAATCCATACTAACTTTTATAGAACATACATTTGGGAGTATATACAGAAAAATTCAAGGATCTATCTTGAACAGGAAAAAAACCTTACTGATTAGAAAACGCTTATACCTTCAAAATTCAAAGTCTGAGAAAAACGCATTTAAAGTTTGTAAAGTCATAAAACAAAGACTTATAATGCCCGTAAAACTCTAATTTTTTAATATGTTATTTTCCAATGTATGTTCTACATTAAAACACTATTTTTATTAAATATGACTGAAAATTATATTTTTAATTCAAGATATATTTTTGCATAATATTGATAGCATTTGTTAAGACGTCAGTTTATTCAGCTTTATCTTAACCTAATATTTTACAAAAGTTTTGAAACACGAAGCATTTATGTACAAAATAATAATGATACTAATTTAAGCTAAAAATAGTCAGGTTTGCTCATAAAATTTAATTTTTTTCAGTTTTAAATTGGGTCAGTTTAGGAAGTTTTAGCTCTTGTCGTACGACTTTAAAATACTAAAATATAGTACTACAATATGTTTAGTATAATGTAGTTTGGTGTGTGTGTGCATCAAGGAAATATTCAGTTATATCTGCAGCATTTGAATTCAGAATACTTGTATTCGGAAGTCTAATTGCAGAATCAGCCGAGGGCTGATTTTTAGATACATCATTTTCAGTAATATTCCATCTCTTCGAAATATTGTTTCTCACAGAAACCCAGAACGCATTTGCCATGGCATTTTCTCTACAGGAAAAAATAAATGATAAAGCTTTTAAGTTATATTAACTATTTTTAAAGCAAAAATTGGACATGAAATTAATCTTTATTAATTAATTATGAGAACTCAAAACATAATCAAGCAGAAATGATTTTAGTAATGAAAATTGGAAATAATAACCATTTCAAACTAAAAGCTCAAAAATATTTTTAATTAATTCAACTTAAGTGTGAAAAAATGCTTTAAAAGGAAACCGAAACCAAAACCATAGCTCATAAAACTTCAAATATCTCAAAAACTAATTTGCTAACAGGTCTGAAATTTCGTGGCAAGCATCTCAATGATATGGGCCACCAAAACATGCGAAAAAAAATTTCGATAAAAATGAAAATTTTAGGGTACTGTGTAGCCTTAAGAGGACAAATGTGTTTAGTTTGGTATATACACCTCTTATTGTTTTTGTATTAGCATCCTTGAACATCTGTGGTTTGATATAACGCAGATTTCTCAGAGAGATGTGTTCAAAAATAAGTAGTGTGATACAGTTATATTAGTGAATGTGTGATGTAAGAGAAAGTCAAGAATTTTGTCTATGAAACGAATACTTAGAAGGTTACGGAGAAGGGGTTTAATAAGAAATTGCAAAAATCAAAATGACGCTCCTGGTCTCGGGCATTAGTTCCTGTGCCATGACTGGACGATAAGGATATGCACCGTACGTATGTAATATGTTCCATACCGTCGATTTTGAGTAGGAACAAGCCTTGCTATTATCCCGGACACTACTTTCAGGATGAGTCAGGGCATATCCTAAGACATCCTTAGCGGGTATCCGCTGAAGGTGTGGCACGAGACAAGGGAATACGTCTATGACAACTCCCAGTTTAATACAAGCGTTGAACAGCACTATCAAGCGTACAATAAGATGGATGTCTTCGACAAGGAAATTTAATGGCATAAAGTCTTCCCGCCTCTCTTATATTTCGATTATACTGCCCATACAACAGTACCATTTCACAGTATTCTTCATTTGTATACATCTCGTTCTCCCGTACTAGAATTCGTAATATTAGAATACGACTGTATGCAATTGTAAACGACTACACAACAGATTTTGAATGTTCGCCATCATCAGTACCGCAGCAAATAAACCAATTTTTTGGAACTGCTTTTGAAATGTTTTCTCACTCCAAAATGTTTTATTTTGTCTACGTTTTACATTAATGCATAATAAATTTTATTTCTGAAGTACTCAATTTTTGTAATATTAACTTTAAATTTAAAAACGATTTACATAAGAGTGGCGTGCAAGAGCGAAAGTTTCCTGGTAAAGTTCAAATTAATTTCACTTTGGAGACGGCCCCTTACTAGCTTCTTGAAAATTGCCCAGAAGATGCATGAAATGTATGATTTTCAAAGTTCCATAACTCGGCCAGTTTTTATTGTAATAAAATGAAACTTTGTGTGTTTACTTTGTTTTTGTGTAATGCATCTTTTCTTAAATAAAGGGTGTTTTTTAGAGGTATAGAACTTTAAATTGCAATGAAACAACGATGCATTATTCGATTGACATGATTTTTTTTATTCGAAAGATAATTTTATGGCATTACATTTTAAATATGATTTCTGGCATAGGACTGCCACGGCTGGCTCGGATGTAGTCCAATCTGGACGTCCAATTTTCGATGACTTTTTGCAACATTTGTGGCCGCATATCGACAATAACACGGCGAATGTTGTCTTGCAAATGGTCAAGCGTTTGTGGCTTATCCGCATAGACCAATGACTTTACATAGCCCCACAGAAAATAGTCTAGCGGTGTTAAATCACAAGATCTTGGAGGCTAACTCACAGGTCGAAAACGTGAAATTAGGCGGTCACCAAACGTGTCTTTCAATAAATCGATTGTGGCACGAGCTGTGTGACATGTTGCGCCGTCTTGTTGAAACCACAGCTCCTGGACATCATGATTGTTCAATTCAGGAATGAAAAAGTTAGTAATCATGGCTCTATACCGATCACCATTGACTGTAACGTTGTGGCCTTCATAGTTTTTGAAGAAGGATTCCACCAGCCCATAAAGCGCACCAAACAGTCAGTTTTTCTGGATGTAACGGTGTTTCGACATACACTTGTGGATTAGCTTCACTCCAAATGCGGCAGTTTTGTTTGTTGACGTAGCCATTCAACCAGAAGTGCGCTTCATCGCTAAACAAAATTCGCTTATGAAAATCGGGAACAACGGCAATCTCGTTTTGGGCCCATTCGACGAATCTACGCCTTGCTTGAAGATCGTTTAGATGAATTGCCAAACCAAACTGAGAATAAATCACTTGACAGCTGTTAAATCGGTCACCATCTTGGAAAGTAATGCCAACTTAAACTTCTATACCTGGAAAAAAACACTCTTTATAAGTGATAGGACCTGGGGACCGTATAAAAATTTAATTTTTGTAATTTTTTTCTAAATGGTTTTTTTTGGTTCGAAAAGCACGTAAAAACACACACATTCTTTACCTTTTTTAAAACATTTTTCAAATTGGAAGTGCATGTCTAAATTGAACGGTTCGGGAAATAGCTATTGGTTCTCTTTAAGGCTGGACACCCTGTATATAGAGAACAATGGTCTTCAAACTGTGTTCCTTGGAAATCTGGGTCATATCCAGGGTTTCCACGAGTTAAAATAAAAAAATCGAATAGGAAAATGTAACTGTGTATACAATATACATCCACATTTCCTAAGGACTGTATTAAAAACCAATTTCAATATTTTAATGAAAATCAGGTTTATTACTAATGGAACAAAAACCAAATAATAATGAAACAATAGTGATTGAACTACCAACCGATTATATATTAAAATGCGGGTATGAGCAAAATCTGGATTTTTAGTTAAAAATTTACTCGGGATATCCTCAGATTTCTTCAAAGGCTGTATGTCCTTGATTACAACACGTGTCTCAGAAAAGTCTTTTTCAATATATATCGGAACTAAAATGAAATGCAGATATAAATTGGATTCTGAACATGAAACACGTTTAGAAATACCAACAATGGTCCCCGACTTCAAACTTTTGTCAAAAACAAAACAAGCCCCCCGCCCCAATCATTAAAACTGAAAATTATATTAAAGCATCATAAATCTGTTTTTAATTACTCTATCTTAATTTGTATTATAATATAATAAAATTAAATTAAAAGGTTATTATATGAACTACCTACTAGAGAGATTGTGAATATTTTGTTGTTTAGGATCCCGGGCTCTTCGAAATAATTTTGAACTCGTTTGCGCAATATTTTGCAGAATTAAATAGTTTTCTAATGGAAAATGCATATTTTTCATTGGTAGGGGAAAAAACAGTCACCCTATAGTACCTGTGCAGGCAAAGATTGGTATAATAACCAGAGACTCGGAAGAAACAGTCCCTTCAGCCAAATGGTCTCTTTTAACCTTAGCATTGGTGCTGTGGAACCTCATCACCTGTCACAATGTCTTGACGGATATAGCGGATTGATCTTGACGGGGTCTTTTTCCATCCAGAATTACCAGTACATGTGAATAAACAAACAGACCTTCCTGCCTATCTAAAGCAACTAGCTCTAGAGAGCATTGGAGATATATCAATTGACGCCGTTCAGGTTTATACGGATGGTAGTAGAGACGATTATTATCGATGTGGCAGCGGAATTTACATCAAATCACAAGACCATATCTTAAAAATCCAGAGGAGAAATGCAGACGGTTGCTCGGTTTTTTGCAGTGAGCTAATAGCCATTGATGAAGCCCTTGGTTCTCTTGCCTTTCTTCCAAATAGAAAAGAGATTTAGATACTGTCTGATAGTAGAGAAGTGTAATACATCACTTGTCCAATTGGCAAAGTGTGAGAGATAATGTTGGAGTGTCAATACTCACCATGTTAAAACGACTTTCCACATCGCATCAAATTCATCTGCAGTGGATTCCCTCCTAAGTCGATCTAGAGGGAAATTAGATTGCAAACACTATAGCCAAGGATGGTGCTTGCGAGGTATCAGAGCCGTCAGCACCCCTCACCTTTTTGGAGATTTTCTCTAGAACTAAATACAAGAATAAGACTGCTTGGATTAGCCCCCAGAGCACCATTGGTATCAGTGTTCTCGCCCTGGAGGCTCTCTGGCTGACGGTTTTACAAGACAGGATCAAACTCTTCTTGCCCACTTTCGAAGTGACCATCCTAAAACAATGAAATTTTCCGAAGGATGCAAGAGCTTTGAAATGTGCACGAACTGTTCTTCTGAGCAGGCCTCGCCTGCTCACATCCTCGAATGCCTAGGGCTCACCAAGCAGGATTTAGTAGACGATCCCTTGCTGGTGTTGGATTTTTTGAAAGTGTACGATGCCATGGACCTGGTCTAGCACTGCCGACCAATGAGGGCGTGCAACAACAACAACACCTGTGCAGAAGAGGGAACAACTTATCGATATATCAAAAGATTTACCGTTGAAATTTAAATTTAAGGAAGAACAACACCACGCAAATTTATGCAGAATACACGGAATATTTTCCACAGCTTTAAAAGTTTTAATGCCATTCAGATCAATGTATTCAAATGAAAAATACTTATTAATGTACTAGCGGACCCGACAGACGTTGTCCTGTACACACATCTTAAATTCAAAAATTCCAAATTTTTACGAATAAGCTTTAACAATCGGACCGTTTTGATGGAAAATTTTATTAAAATGTTATTGCAATATCTATATATAACGCCATTACATATACGATTATCACAATTCGGTCAATCGATAGCGTGTGAGTAAGTGTATACTATGAGTAAAGTTAAATGTAGATGCTGTGTGAATAAAAACTTAATTTATCGTACTATCATTGGATGTACAATATTTTTGGTTAATCCTTGAGGGGGGCATAAACAAATAAATTCAATGGTTTTCCAACTCTGGAAGATGCAACATGCATATAATTGGCCGTGAAAAAAGCACGGATTTTCTAATTTCAAGCCACAAATCTTCATTGTTTGACTTCGTGACTTATTACTAATCATAGCAAATGCCAAGCGAATTGGAAATTGTAAACGTTTAAATGGTATAGGTGAATCTGAGGGAATCATTGGGATCCGTGGTAGAAGTACAATTTTACCTTGAAATTTTTCACTTAAAATAGTGGCTTCAAGAATGTTGCCCATGATTTTTTATGACTAATCTCGTGCCATTACACAATTTCGGTGCGTTCAAATTTCGAAGCAAAATTATGGGTGAGCCAATTTTCAATCTCAAATTATGTGGTGGCATTCCCGGTAAATCTAGTGAATTTAAAAGCTCTACAGGATAATTGACTACTTCATCAGGATCAACAATTGTGTCAATCGATTTGAATGTAATTTCATTACCAGGCAATAACTGTTGTATTTGAAAATTGATGGCTTCAACCGCTAAATTTTTTTGCCGCTAAAATAGCTCGCTCACGTAGCCATGCATCATCAGTATAATTATGTCATAAATCTGGAAAGATACTTTTTATTAATTCATCTTTATGTTGCAAAAATTTTCTGGGAGTTGAATATATTGTGTATCTTCACATACAATGAAATTTTACCATGGACAATGTCTAGCAATTGTTCAGAGAACCTCGACGCTAAGGGTCATTTTGAAGTTGAACACGCTCATTAATGATAAGGCACAATTTACTAACACTTCACCATAAATAAGATTCTTTCAAACATGCGTCCATTTCATCCGCATATGTCGCACGGGGAATGACGGTTAATATTTATCTGAAATCATCAGACAGCAATAGTAGAGCACCACCAAAAAGCCTAGTATTATTTTTGATATCTTCCAGGGACCTGTCCAGAGCTTCAAGCGAATGCTTGTGGGCCATTGGACATTCATACCAAAAAATAATTTTGCATTTTCTCAAAACTTCAGCCATTCCTGAATGCTTCTTTATATTACACATTGCGTCGAGATTTGTATGGACATTTAAAGATAATTTAAGTGTTGAATGTGCAAGGCGTCCACCATCAAGTATAAGGTTGCTACAATACCTGATGAAGCAATTGCCAATGCAATATGATTTGGTGATCGAATGCACGCAAGTAACAGTGAGATCAGAAATGTTTTGCCAGTGCCACCTGGTGCATTCAGAAAAAAGAATCCTTGTCATGCTGCAATAGATACGCTGATTTGATCATATACATTTCGTTGTTCAGCAGTAATCAATTGTTTATTATCAGCAACAGAAGTAACTAAAGAAGTCATATCAAACTGGTGTTCACGTTGAACATCTAATATATGCGTTTTAAGGTTTTTAATTAATATCATTTTAACTATTTGCTATATCAGACAGAATTGTGAATCTCAACCATTCTCGAATCTATTTGAACCCACACAAAAAATGTCATCAAAATCGGTCCAGCCGTTTAGGAGTTCACACAGTCACATACACATGCACAGAAGAATTGTATATATAAAGATGTGGCAGAGTAAAAACAAAATAAAAAAATAAATCAAACACAGACTATGAAATGCGACTCCGGATAATTTCAATAGACCAAGACTTCCACATATTTCAGTTATTAATTACGTGTGTGTAGGTGACACCCAGAGCACAAATTAATACTATTAATGAGAGTAATAAACTTCATTAACATGATCTAAAAGAATTTTAATAACAAATACAAAACATTTCCTTAATTGTCTTTGCATAAAGCACCTATAAAAAATGTCGATCTATTTTAAATATTATTTTAAAATACAGTCGAACCTCTATATAATGAAGTCGTTAAATCCCGGAAAAAAGCTCGTTAGATGGAAAATGCGTTATATAGAGGTTCTTCTTTTAGTATACTTTATAAACCACACAAAAAATTATAAATTAATAGACACTATATATTAAAAAAGTAATTATTTACAACTATAACGGTTCTCCTACGTCATTACTGGGTAAACCAAAGTATTTTTTTGACAGAATCTCGGGGTAATTAAAATATTTTAATGACATAAAATAACACAGTTACAATGGACAGACATTTAGACACAATACAGGTTAAACATTTAGAGGAAATAAGGGGAAATTAAATGTATTATATAGTCCAGGATTGGACAGCGAGACGAGTAACGTTTACTCATCCAGTTCCCAACTCTCTCTGGCGGTAATACAGAGCTTCGGTGGGTAATGCTTCCGTTACAAGTACCGCCATCTACATTTCGGTCTTAGTATTAAACCGTGTGTTACAGACTCCCCCTCTGGTTCCGTTGACGTCTCGACTCGGAACCAGGGGATAATTCCTTTTTTGAGCGTCGTCTTTTCCTTAGAGGAGCAACAAATCCGGTGTTTCTTTCTGTTTCAGGTTCTTGATAGTCCTTTAAGGCAGAAACATGGTAAGTTCCAAGGGCTTGATCTGGGTTGGCCGGGTCGGCAATCTGATAAGTTACTGGTGATCTCAAGGTGAGTATGAGGTAAGGACCTTCTCTCTTGCGCATAAATTTCTTGCTCTTGTTGTTACGATTTATGGGATGAATGGTCACACAAACTTTGTCACCAGGTTTATAATATTTTCTTCTTCGTCGATCAAAGATTTCTTTCTGACAATCCTGTTTCTTTACGGGATTCATCCTGTAAAGATACGTTGCTATTGGGGGTTGATCACGCGTGTCAAAACGGTGTTCAATGAAAGGCGTGTGCTCTCCCCCTGGTTGGAAACATGCTTCATTTCTGTCTAGGAGTATATTGATTTTTCTTGCCTGTTCTGGAGATAGATTTTTACCCTCATCCTTTCGAAGTTCGAATGCGCTGAGTGTTATATCTTCCAATGTCTTCTTGAAGAATTTGTACTGTTTCCGAGGATTTCCGGAAAAGTGCCATTTTTCACCCTGGACGTCAAGGACGATACCAGCTGCATTGAGGAAATCAAGTCCTAGCAAAGTCTTATTTCCTTTGGCATCAGGCAATACTAGAAATTCTGTAGGAATAACTTTGCCTTCAATGAACAGGTCGACGACAGTACTCAGAGCCATAATGGTCTGCCGAATTCCATCAGCCCTCATAAATGAAATCCTTTTGTTCGTAAAGGTGACATCATGCTCTTGTAGAAATTTAAACATCTTTTCATCTGCAATGGTATGGGAAGCACCGGTATCAGCACATACAGCAATCTTTTCTCCAAAAATTTTGAGAACAATCATACTTGTGGGATACAAGTTGAATTCAAGTTGAATAACGTCATACAGTTCACTGCTGTTTCCATTTCATTAGCTCTCGTGCATTTAGGACACATTGACTTGATGACTCCAGGAGTCCCACATCCGTAACACCTTATCGGGTTTCTTCCTTCAGTTTTGTAACCTGGGAATCTAGGAACTGTTCTAGAGGGTCCAGATGAGTGGTATTCATGGGATCCTCCAACAGATTGATTTTTCTTTAATATGGAAAGGGTTTCCTGAATTCTTCTTTCTTCTTGAAAGTCTGATTTGAATTACTTTTCATTCCAGGCCTTAGGTTGTCATATGCGTCCAACTTCTCAGCCAATCCCAAAGGATCGTTCAAATCCGCTCAAATATCCAGAAAGTGTTCTTTGATATTTGCTGGAGTTTTTCTTTTTATCTGATCAGTAATTATCAGATTTTAATTTGATCAAACGTGGTTATCTTCAACTCTTTGATCCAACCTTCAAAATAAGAACTCAATTCGAAATAAAAGTCTCGCCATGTTGAAACTGGGTTTTTCTTCTGTTGGGAAAAGTACTGCCTAAACCTATCCCCTGAAACTCGAAATCTTTTGAGAAGCATTTGTTTTACCTTTTCATAGTTTTGAGCATTCTCTTCATCCTCTCTTGCGATGAGCTGAGCTATATCAAGTGACAATGAGCCAATCAGGTATGCTGTCCAAGTTTTTTCAGGGATGTTCAAGAAATTCACTTGACGTTCGAAAATTGTCAAGTATAGACCCATTTCATCTTCCTTCGAATTGAATCTCGGAATAATTCTATTTAACTCAAGCTTTGGGTTTTCTAGCTGTTGGCTTGTAACAGGTGCTTGTGACAGCTTCAGCATTTCAAGTTGAATTTTCATTTTTTCCAGTTCGAATTCTCTTTCTCGTTACTGAGCAACAACCACGGCTTTCTGTTTCTCCTCCAGTTCCGCAGCTTTTTGTTTTTCTGTTGCAGTACGTTCTTCCACAATGACGCTGAGCACATCTTTGACGAATTCCTCATCATACCTATCGCTGTTGGTTTCTGAGATCTTTTAGTTCAATATTTTTGAGATTGTCCGACGGAGCCAGATCCAATTCTGTTGCCAACATTCGTAAATCCTCTTTTCTGGACCTTCCCAAAAAAGCCATTTTTCGTCACTTTTAGACTATTTCAAAGTTAATTTAGTAAAGTTCAATTAAAGTTAATGAATTAAAGTTCATTCATAACTGTTAATTCTGTGATCTGAAAATATTATAGTCAAACAATACTTTATGCACTTAAAAGTTTCCGTTACATACAAAAAAATACTCTATACAATAATACACTCTTCCTGAATGACAATATAATTCTCTAATTTCAAAATGTGCTAATTAAAATTTTCACATCAATATGAATGAGATTAAAAAAATGAAACAAATTCTTCTCAATATCAACTAACTTCTAATTTCGTACTTTAAAATCAAAATAATAATATTACAATAATATTCATTATTAATCAAAAGAGTATCAGCAATTAACATGAAATCATTTAAATTAAATCAAAGAAAAATTTCTTTTTCGTTAAATTAAATCAATTAAAATGTTTTTAATCAAAAACAATTCATATACGTTTAAATAGAAATACCATTCATAAATTATTTCATCCACTCCGAAATTAACACTATTACAAACTTGTTTACACTTAGAAGTACTTGAAATTATTTTCCAAAAATTTTTAAATAAAAAGCATAAATGTTTATACTTTATCAAAACATACAAGTTTTCAAATGTTATAGTAATACTTCGTAATAAATCATGTACTTCACAAAATAATTATTTTTATATTAGACATAAAAAGTAAAAAAAAAATATTATGATAAAAGTTGCATTCAATTTAAAGCTTAATTAAAAGTTTAGTAAAATCAAACAAGAATCAAAGTGAAATTATTTGAATATCAATCGCAATAATTTCTTGATAACAAAAGTATATATATGTTAATGGCATTAAATTCTTAATTAGTAAGTAAATATACATTCATAAACAACCTTCAATTAGCTTTAATGAGAACAAACAATAGAATACAAGTTTCGTTTTCAAAAAAGTATTAAGAATACTGACAAATAAATAAGTGAAAATATCACTTAAAATTCAACTACGTTACTATACTGTAACACACAATACGAGTAATAATAATTAAAGTTCTTTCACAGAATAACAGAGCAAGAGTATTTAGAATAAACAACACTTATCTATTCACAGGTTTTCTGGGTGAAAACAATATTTAATCGCAGGGTTGCGAATTCTGTATTTGTTGTCGGGTGACAACGCCTCAACCTAAGTGGAAAAAGCGAGAGAAGGTTGGGAATTGTGCTCGGATCGGTCCGACGTTTCGGCGCCAATTTGTAACGGTTCTCTTACGTCATTACTTGGTAAACCTAAGTATTTGACAGAATCTTGGGGTAATTAAAATATTTTAATGACATAAAATAACACAGTTACAATGGACAGACATTTAGACACAATACAGGTTAAACATTTAGAGGAAATAAGGGGAAATTAAATATATTACATAGTCCAGGATTGGACAGCGAGACGAGTAACGTTTACTCATCCAGTTCCCAACTCTCTCTGGCGGTAATACAGAGCTTCGGTCGGTAATGCTTCCGTTTCAAGTACCGCCATCTACATTTCGGTCTTAGTATTAAACCGTGTGTTACACAACTTTTTAAAATTAATATATGTTTATTTTATATATACAGATATTACCCATAAAAAATGGAAGAAAGAAAAACTGATAGGAAAACAGAAACTTTTATTTTCAATATTAAAATAATTTTATATTAAAATTAACGAATTTTAAGGGCATTTTCTAATTCGAAGCATACAAGTAATATTAAACATGCATTATTTTATAACTAGAACATGGGACAACTCAACTGAGGGAGAAAGGGGATATAAAAGATGTTTCTAGTGAACTGGACAATGGAGGTTAAAGGTTGCACTTCTTGGATGAAACGTCCAGAACTCTATTGCTCTCGGCGAGTTAGGATCTAATAAAACTATTTCAAGATTTATGATCACCATAAAATGTGTTAAAGAGAGAATAACTTGAAATGTTCAGAAATACTTTTTTAAAAATAGGGAGAAAAAAATTGAACCCCAAAAGGAAAAGTTCGTTACATAGAAAATGCACTTCGCTATAGAGAGGTTATTTTACGAAGAAAATCGTGAAATGTTCAAGGTTCCAGAAAAAAGTTCACTGTATAGAAAAATTCGCTATATAGAGGTTCGACTGTATATTCTTCTAATTGTGTGCAATAGGGTTCCAGCAGCTTTAAGGACTATACAGTTGACAGTACAACTTGGCTCGGTTCCACCCCAATGTTGAGAAAGAACACCCTGAGGGGTGGTCAATGGCTTTCCATCTCTTCTCCTTTCGCCAACCTTTTTAGAGGACTGGCAGCTCGATGTATATTTTGTACGCCCCCGTGTAGCACAGGCACTAAACATTTACAAACATCCATGCCTTCTCCGGTATAATATTCAGCGTCACTAACCATTATTCCGGATTGGTGGCAGTAAGTTTATACAAATAAGTAACACTCGAAACAAATTTCATCTGCTTGGTAATCTACATAAGCCACATTTCAGAAAGCATTTGCATTTTCAGGGAATATAGGGAATGATTTGTGGCAGTGACTTGCTACATTTTTGGTGAGTAATCTGAGCATTTTAGGCTACTTAATTCTATCTGACGCAAATGTCCGCTAATGATAACCAATACACCTCGTAATTTTAAATCGGAATCAGTGATTGCACCTCCATCACCTTATTTACAGTTTCTGAATATGAGATATTTAAGTCCCGATATATTTAAACCCATCAGAGTCTCGAAACTTGAAGGAGTTTTAAGTGAGGCCAGAATTTGAACAGGTTGCTCACTTGAGTCCTCCGTAAATGCTCGGTTGTCTACTTATGAACACCCAACACAAAAATCCACTTTTCATAACAAAAACATCTAGTAATATTGAACCACAATCTGATGACGTGTTTGACTTATGATTTGGCACCGTTGATCCAAATCAATGAATCGCCAGATTGAGGTCTTTCAACTTCATGTAAGTTAGCCCTTCTACGTGGTGTTCTTTAGAGAAATTAAAACTCAAAAACTCAAGGAGTAACTGAAACATTGCTAACCCGTGATGTCTTGAATATTAGGGCGGCCGCGGTAGCCGAGTGGTATAGGTATCGGACCGTGGCTTGCCTTGTCACGAGTTCGAGCCCAGTACCACTAAAGACCCGCCGTGTAGGGCAGCGATGCCCGTTAAATCTGTCGAGAGCTGAAACGTCCTCCCGTTGGTGTGGTGTGGTAGTTAGGAGAGGAGGTGCCAGCTCAGGTGTCGTCCACGTCACTTGACCATGATTAAAAATTATGTGGTCCTTCTCCAAAAGCCCTCGTGTAGCTAAACAGTGCGACGTTAATAATCAATCACTCATGAATATTAGGCACACACACACAGACTACAATTTAATTCTCATTTACTCGTCTGTATTGCTTTCATCTTTCACGAGTGAGTGAGTGAATATTAACGTCACACTGTTCAGTTACATGAGGGCTTTTGGTGACGGACCACGTAGTTTTGAACCATGATCAAGTGCCGTGGACAACACTTGAGCTGGCACCACTCTCTCCTAACTACCACACCAACGGGAGGATGTTTGAGCTCTTGACAGATTTAACGTGCATCACGCCCCTGCATGGCGGGTCTTTAGTAGCACTGGGCTCGAACTCGTGACAAGGCCAACCACGATCCGGTACCTTGACCACACGGCTACCGCGGCCTTTCATCTTTTGCAAAACTAATTCAGAGATAGTTTCTTAGGTAATAAAAGGAGGTAATTTTTTATTAATAAATTGGTTATATGTATAGAAATTATTATTTTTTCATGTTTAATGCTTAAAAACTGTTTCTTTTTCAATTTAAATATTAACCAGTTAATTGTGATTGACGGTAAGGTAGTGATGCGTAAAAGGTAGTGATCGTTGGCTATTTAAATTGAAATTTTTGAGGAAAACAAATCATATTCTTAAATTTCAAGGTGCTTAGAATATTTTGAGGTCTGGCCAGAGTAAAACAGATAAATACAAAATTTGAAAAAATTTAAGTGGAATTCATGCGTTTCCGTATGTACCGACTGAAACAGCGTATAAGTTCGCATAACGAATTTATTTATATAGGATGATGTTTATTAGATGTCAGCCTAAAAGCGGCAAAGGTAAAAGTCGGAAAGTTGATTTAAAATAGGGTTCCTTCACGTATAGTCAGCCATGGGACAAATACGTGACGCCGACCAGGCAATGCGCCCCTTGATAGCGGTTTGCCCGAAATTACTTAGCTATCGAGGGGTATAAATGCCAATTACTTTATGTTAGAACCATGAGCTGAGATTAAAGTAATGGCCCAATGCCATGCTGCCTGAAGATTAGTTATTTTATTCGATTGGAAAAACCAAGTATGCTTTCTTGTAAAGGGACTGTGATCAATTCTACAGCGCCTACTGTAGAACCTCCTTAGTTTCAAGACAGGTGGAAAATATTTTATCAGTGAAGAAGTAAATCATTGTGTTCTTAGGTCTCTTTTTGAGTTCTGATCACTAATATTCATACATAACCATAAAAAAACTCACGTTTAGAAAGACCGTTGACCTCATGATCCCACGACCAAGCTAAATTACTTTATAGCACCGTACACAGACCCCGTACAATAGATATTAGTAGTAAAATTGGCAATTTTATAAAATATAATCCCATCTTTTTTATCTAATATTTTAACAGTAACACTTACTCAGTGACTGACGAGTATACTCGCCATTGGTCAATGACTCACACTTCCCAGTTGCGTGTTTTTAAACAGGATGCCACAGTTAACTGGTTAAAATATTGTTCAGATTATTGATTTGCCAAAGAGGATGGTTAATCTTTTAGTTGAAAGATGAAAGGAGAGATTCAAGGAAGAGTTTAAGAAATCATCATTTATACAGGAAATGAAAAGAAAGATTTTGTTTACATTGTACCATCCCGGGAAAGAAAAATATTGAACTGAAAGAAATTTGTATCTCATTAATGATCCGAGTGCTTGGGGTAGATTTGAAAGATTCATATTTAACAAAAAATTACTTTACTTAACACTTAAATATACTATTGTTAATTATTTTAGCTATAAATATTAGAAGTAAAAAATTATTTATTTTGCATTTAATTTAATCACAAATTGAATTTATGGGGTTATGCAACAGAATTTTTTTTTTCTGTGGTTAATGCATCGTGAAATCGATATAACACAGATGTCACTCAACTCAGATTTGAAAGAAAGAAAAGAATGTTTGTAAACAGTATGGATGCTTTGGTAGATTTGAATTTTAGAGCTCTAAGCTATATTTATAATTTTTCATAGTAAAAATGAACTATCTCCACACTGTGTAAATTTAAAAGTTGATTTTTATGTTTATCTTATCAATCATGAACAATTTTACTTAGGAGCGAAATTTTTTCTTCAGATATTTTCCCTTTAAATTGCAAGTCAACGATTCCATTCATAAGGAGAAAAATGTGATAAACGGATTTCTAAAAAGAATTAAGTGATTGAGTAATCTCACTTAGGTTATTTTAGCCATAGAATGAAAATTGAATGTGGTGGGCTTCTCTTCACATCAGATTTTGATTCCGGAAATTTAGATAGAGTGGAATATGTCGAACCGCCAGAACCGAGTAAATTAAAAATTTATGGCTCTACAAACGATACTAGTCTGCCGCCCATCTCTAATTATAGACACATTCGACGCCAAAAAAGCCACCCAGATTCTCCTATTATTTCTCCGGTACACAATAAGAAATATCAGTTGAAAAAGAGAACTTTGTATTCAAAATTAAAAAGCACTGTTTCTGCAGAGTCGGTTTGCAGTGGAATTAGTCAACCAATTCGGGAGTTTAGAGTGTGGACTAAACCTGACTGCAGTGGAACTCCTCATCAAACCACGTTTAGGTAAACTGTTTATATCTTTTAGTTTGGATGGATGATGTAAAAGTAAATATTTAAATGATTCTCTGGCTATCGGTTAAAAAGCACTTTGAAAAGTGTGAATTGTTCAAAGTTTTATTTACAGAATTATTTAAAAGAAAAAATTCTAAAATAACTAATAATTATGCAAAATATTAGAATATTTATTCTTCTCTTAGAAATATTATTTCTCACTTTTGATCTTGTTTCTTTACCTCATTTTTTTGTTGTTTGCAAGAGGAAAATACTGTCTGCTTCTGTAATTTTGCCTATATAATTTCTTAGATATTTTTATTTCTCTACTATACTAGTTTTTCTGTAGTATTTCAGATCACCGATCATCACTGGCGATGAAAATAAGTGTTAACAGTATAAAACTAACATGACCATGCATCCCATATTTAAGTAGCCTATTTTATTGTGTTCAAGCACAGTTAAGATGGTTCATTTTATGAAAAGAAATCCTCTTTAGAGAGAAATTTTTTTATACAAATACAAAATAAAAAAGTTATGATGGTAGTGAATAGTAACATAGCAATATCTGCAAGAGCAATGTGTCTCTTCCATATACAAGTTACTTATTAAAGCCTTCTAATTAATTTTTGTATGAAAACCAATGTAAATATGAAGATATCTCTGCCAAGAATTTCATTCATGTATAAATTCAACTCTAAAGGTACTTAAGTAAATTTGTTCTTAAGTCCAAATGAATTATTTATTTGCATGTATTCATTGCTGTTTTTTTTGTTTTTATTAAAATGATAGAAAATATATATTCTCTTAAATGTACATACTATTACTTAAAAATGTGTAGATGTCTTATTTTAAGAGGTAAAAAAATATATATACACTAGCTGGTATACCCGTTCTTCGCACCCGTGAACTGAAAAATTAAACAACATAGATTGAAGGATAAAGAAGCTTATAATGAGTTAATTTTACGTGAATTGCAAATTAAACAAAAAAAGCTTTTTTTGCGTAGCGCAGCAAAACAAAAACAAAAAAAGAGAGAAATAAAACACCTTTGTTAAATTTTAAGTATGTAGATCTAATAGCTGATAAAAAGGATATTTTTTTATTTATAACTTTCCTAACACTTTTGAGGGTCAATTTTTGAAAATACCATTCTAAGCTGATCTCGGTAAAATCCTAGGAGGACCCACTGCTGTTTTTGGCGCCAAAAATTTTTCGCCAAAAAGCGCCAAATTGAAGGTTTTCAAAAAGGCGTCAATGACGAAAAACTCTTGGGAAGCGCATGCGTCAGCGGAGGGGGGATGAAATGGGCGTTTCGCAAAGATGAAATCTAATAAATATATTAAATTAATCATTATATAAAGAAAAAACGGAGAAAAAGCAATGAAATTCATTTTAAAAAAGTATTCTAAAACCAGTGTGTACAACATGATTTACATTTTTAAAAAGGACGAAAGGGGCGTTTTCAAAGATAAAATCGAAGAAATACATGAAATCAATTTTAAAAAATGTTAAAAAGCACTTACCTTACGCTTGCATTTCGTCATGATCTGTTGGTGGATACACCCTTGCGATGGATGCAAGGAATTTATGAAAATTCTCATTCACCAACTTGTGATCGTAAGATCGCCGCCACATGTGTGTGTGTGTCTTATTAACTTTGTCATATTCTTATTAACTTTCAAGTCATTCATCACGAACTCATTCATGCTCTTGCCAAACCAATATCTCGTCAAACGCAAGATAATAGTTATAGCAAGTTTGCTTTCGCTAAACCAAGTGCCCTTTCTCACACTCCGAACGACGTCGTGGCGATTATCTTTCGACTGGTTGCGGCAACGCCATTCGTAGCCGTCAACCTTTCGCTTTTGCAAACGCATATTTTTTTTACACCTCGAACATACACCATTCTAACGTCTCTTTCTTCCCCTATGTGACCAGGAGCACAAAGAAACCTATCGTAGCCTCACTTTAAAGTAATTTCCTTTCACACGCCATTCTTCATTCATTCTAACATTCTTCATAACATTCTAACAACCTCCAGCAAAGTCAAATGTCAAAATGACGTTTTTTCGGAAAAGGCGAAAAATGTTGCACTTTTTTTAGGGTTGCCATTTTTTTTCGGTGATTTGAAAATCCAAATTTTTTTGACGAAATGGAAAGGTTACCATATTGTAACCTTTATCGCTCAAAATTTGGCGACAAAAAATTTGGCGACCAAAAGTGGGTCCTCCTAGGATTCAACCGCTGATCTCTGCTCAGCAAAAGAAACACATTGTTAAAAGTTTTGTGTAATGAACGCTTAAAATAGTGTAAATAATTTTAATCTGAAAGTATAATACATTAATATTACTTTCTGCAGTATTTATTTTATGTTAAAATTGTAATATTCGAAAGCAACGCCGTTTATTAAATTATGACGATTCAATAAACATAGCGAAATGTTAACGATAGAGTAAAAATGGCAAATGCCTAGCTACTTTCATAACTCGAGCTTTATTAGAGCTTTGTAAGACCCGCCGTGTAGGGGAGCCATGCACGTTAATACTTTATCCAACCGCTTTATGATTTACTGCAGTTTTCATAAAATATATTTTTTTTATCACTACATTTAAAATTAAGGGATATACATAAACAAAATACTCCACTTTGGAAAATTTAATCCGTTAGAGCTAATGAATTAATTAAAGATATTCCACTGTAAAATTAATTATATATACCATTCACTTAAAATAAGTAGTCAAATAATTTTCTAAGGTCTTCATTAACATACAAAAAATAAGACACTTAAATTTTGACAAACTATTTTTTCCGCTAAAATACTCATCATGGAACCCATGCTGCTATACATCTTGGAAGAGTGGATTTCAAAGAATATTCCTGCTAAGTATTGGTAGAATATTCCTTCTAAGTTGGTGTGGTGTGGTAGTTAGGAGAAGAGGGTGCCAGATCAGGTGTCGTCCATGTCACTTGACCATGGTTCGAAATTACGTGGTCCGTTGCCAAAAGCCCTCATGTAGCTGAACAGTGCGACGTTAATATTCACTCGTTCCAAAAGATACAGTACAGTAGTTTTAATTATTTTTATACTTAAAAATGCAATATCTGCCTATTCAATTAAAATTATAGTGTTATAATTAACTACTAACCACAAACAAATTTTGAAAATTTGTCCAAATGATGCAGTGTGAAAGAGAAAGCTTATTTACTTTAAGTATCAGAACTGATAAAAGCATTTATTTGGAAAAAAAGATCAATTTCTTACTACCAAATGTGCATAATAAGATGTTAAAAAAACATTAAAATAAAGAGAGATTTATAACAACCTCTCCCTTCAAAACTTAGTTTGATTCTGAAATAAAAAAATAGGCATTATATCAGAGGAATTAATTAGAAGCGAGCACCTTGCGTAGCCAAAACAAAAATGGTTTTTCACAAACAAAAGATAGATATATGCAGACGTGGTTTTTTTTTGCAGCGCATGCCAGAATTGCTAGCAGATGACAGAATTTTTTCCTACTTACTTGACAAATATCGTTATATTTTGGACACTTCATACAATATCTTTATAAATTATAGTTTATGCTATAAATTATAGCCTATGTGCTATTCTGATGTATAAGCTATATTACTGTTAAGTTTCATTAAAATCCATTCAGTAGTTTTTGCGTGAAAGACTAACAAAGATTTTCATAAACTTTCGCATTTATAATATATATTAGATTAAAAATCACACATTAACAAGAATATTGTTTAATTCTTCTCATTTTTTCTTTCTGTCTAGTTCTGAATTTTATTAAAATTAGAAACTTTTTTCATTACTTATGTAGTATCGCAACTGTGCCAAAGTTCAAGATAACTTCCAAGTTGACATCCCAGATTTCGCATGTGTCTTATGTGCTGAATTGGTTATCATGTGCTTCGTTTCATACAAGGTCACCAATATGGTTGCGATAATACATAAGTTCCCAATTAACTTACTCAAAGTCTAACATTTTACTCTGCAATCTATATTGACCAAAATTTACGTTTAATCTGCAATGCTCTGCAAATTAATTATTTACGAAACATCAAAAATATGCAAATGTCAATAGAATTGTAAATGAATATTAGTCTTTTTTCCAGTAATATGCACATTTTTTAACTTACTATGAAGCTTGAAAAACCTCACTTTTACAATAGATTAATACTTTAGTACCTTTTAATATGTAATAATACTTAAGTATCCTTTCCCTTGAAAAGGAGAATATAATTTTTTTAAATGTGTTAACTCGTGTTATTCTTTATTAATGTTAATGTTACTTTAAAATGTTTTGACATAAATTGTAACTTTACAGAATTTTATGTTATTTAATAAAAACTATATTCTAATATCCTAGTATTATTTTATATATTCATATGTTTGACATATATATGCATATTTTTTAAATTACTCTTTTTTCATTGAATATTGATTAAACTATTCTTTTACTTCTACAATGGGGTAATAAAACTGTTTTGATTTTCTAAAACTATATTTCAGAACCTGGTTTTACTTTGGTATCAGTGGAGGACCTCCTGGTGTTGTGATAAAAATCAATGTGATGAATTTAAACCGTCAGGGAAAACTGTATTTTCATGGTATGAAGCCTGTTTTTAAAATAGTACCCTCAAAAGAAGGATGGAAACGAATACCTGGAAAAGTGGATTTCAGAGTATGTTTTGGATCTGTCATATGATTGTTTATTATAATTACTGACTTTTAAATATGTTTATAATATCAAGTTGAATTTCAATGATTCATATTCTTTTAAAGTTATATATTTATATATATACAGGGTATCCCCGAATGCTGCATACAAATTTGGAGGGTAGGTTGAGAACATCCGGAGGAGCCATAATTGCATAGGAAAGCAAGGGCAGAAACGTAACCCTAACGAGATAAGGAGGCACAAAGACAATAAGACCACAATACAAAATGTAGTGTAAAATGCATTATTAGAAAAAAAAACAATGAATTAAAAATATGACTGTAAAGCATCATGGGAGGTGTTTGAAATTGCTGCCATTGGCATAAATGCACGCATGACACCTACTCAATGTGGATTGGCAGACATGTTCGAAAATAGTGGGCGTTTCATGGATCGTTGCAGCAGCGATGGATATTCATGCCACCAGGTCCATTTCCGAATTGACGGGTATGTCATCAATCGTGACTCTGAAAGATCCATGTTCCGCCAGATTCTGATGCACCCAAGCGACCGTTCGATGATTCAGTTGCCACCTTGTTGGATATCTTTCCCCATACAACCAAACAGCAACATATCCATTTCTATTGGCTAGGCTGTAGATGAAGTGGATATCTGGCAACTTGGCATTTGTATAAGGATTCATGTTCATCACACGCTGTCCATATCTGAAATGAGGAAACCACATGAGCTGACCTTGCAAGCTCACGCACAGTGCCACCTATTGCTTTCCACCCATGCTTTCCTTTTGTAATTGTGGTTCCTCACAATGTTCTCTTCTTCCCCTCCAAGTTTGTACACAGCATTCAGGGACACACTGTATATATATGTATATCTGATTTATTCTTAGTTAACAGGAATATCATAAAAAGGAGTGGAAAATATTTCGTACTTTTATGTTTTGATAGGCTGTAAAAATACAACAAAAAAAGTTGCCAAATGCCAGCAATAATTTATTAATAGTGATAAACCTACCACAAAAAAAAATAACCTTTTTTCTTCAATGTTTTAAACAATTAAAAATTTAATGCCACCTCAATAAAATAATTTAAGATTTGAATCTGGAATTGAGATTACATAAAATATATAATGTATTTAGTGTTTAACCCTCTAACCGGATAGCACGGAAAATTCCGTCAGTGTAAAGATGCTTCGAAAATGGACTGCACGGATTTTTCTGCCTTCAAGTAACGTTTTCAAAAGCGGATTAGCCGCACTTTTCTGAAATCCTTTCCCCCTTTTAAGGTTTAACATCTTGAAAGATAATGAGGGACGGAGGAAGCAACACAGCAGGAGTTTTATGGCTCGCAGGGAACCCCGTGTTTTGACCCTGGGGCAATCGTAAAAAATCCGGGAGAAATTTCTTTAGAACCCAAGAAGTGTTTGTTTGCTAGCTTGTATTTTAAAAGTTTCCAAAAGTTCCAACGCATAAGTAAAATATGTTACAATTCCCTTTTGGTTTCATATTAATTTCAAACTGTAACAAGTTGGGGCGTGTCAGGGCAATCTGCTATTTTATATAGTTAGACAAATTATCTTTTTTTAAGTATATTCTTTCGCTTCATTTTTCTTATTTTAATCAAAGCTTTCAGTTTTTTGAAACATGATTATTTTATTATAAGATACCGAAAAATTAATAAAACACCAAACTCTTTAAAATTTGGAACCTTTTCAATTTTTCCAACCACTAAAAATGAATAAATTTAAACTTCATCAAATCATTTGAAACATTTTCTTACACTTTGATAAAAATAATAACGAAAAAAAAAACTAATTAAGATTTATTAGTTTTTTTTTTTTTTTAGATTTCAAAGCCTAAGTGTTCAGGGAAGTTTAAGTACAGTGTGCCTGGTTATATATTGTTAAAATACACCGAATTATATTTGAATTTTAAGTGCTTGAACTTCAGTTTACATCAAAGACAACATGAATGAAGATTTTCACACATTTTTTTATAACTTGAATGTTTGAATAAATGGTAATCAAAAATATACGGAAACATTTACAGTAGACATTTATGCATATAAATAAACATAAATCAATTTTAAATTCGAGCTATTCAAAAACATTGGAATTATTCTTCAAAAATATCTATTTATGCAAAATACCTCAACATTTATCTTTTTTTTTTTTTTAAAGGCTAACTGAATAAGTAATTAAAATCTGGATATTTTTGAAATCTCGACCTTATAAAGCTAGAAATTTTTATGTTAGAAATTCCATTTGAAATTTCGAAAAAAAAATGCATCGAACAGTTAAAAATTATTTACCATAAGTTTTAGCAATTGTTTGAGTATAATAAAAATTTCAAATTTTATTATATAGCTTCTTTGGTATCTTTTAATATATTTCGAAGATTTCATACAATTAAGTTGAAAACCGCATGCTAAGAGCAAAAAATATACAAAAAAAATTGATGAATATACAATTACAATAAATTCTTACATAGAAGCAAAACTGAGAAGCGCTAAAGCGTAGGAATAAAAAATTTTGAGTATATCTGAAGTAGTTTTCGAAATATTTATTTTAAAGTTTAGAAAATTTGTGTGCGTTATGTTATACTTGATATTAATTAAATGGTTAAAATAATGTGTTAATATTAGTCATATAATCGTTTGATGACACATTCATATACTAATAAAAATTATCATGGTCATTGATGCGAATGTCAAGAATTTTATGTAATTTTAAATTCAGACATTAAGATATTGATGTAGAAAATATAAAACGACCATCTAAAATACATGAAAAATGCAGTCTGCTATAAAATGATCTTGACAAACAAAATCCGGCATTTTCACTTACTATGGCAGAGCCGGCTTAGTCAGGGGAGATCTGGAAAAACAGAGAGAGAACCGCGGTTTTGATGGATGCCGCTCTAGCTTTTAAAGCTCCCAGGAAAAATTATATATATATAAATTACAAATACAAAAATAAATCTTGTAATTTTCCATACATTTTTATAACAACGAATTGTGGAATTGGCTTCCAATACATTGTTGTGTTCGACAATATCTAAGGTAACCAACCCTACTTTAGATAGATTTGTACTACTTTTTCGTAACCGTATTCCTTTTAAAATTAATTCGTGCTGCCGAAATACACCTTTTGTACCCTTAAAAATTTATGTAAACTATAACAGTTAATTTTAATTTATGCAACTTGTGAAATGTTCATAATTAACCATTTCCGTCTGTTGTTGTTGTGGCTAATGCCACCTGTCTGACGTAATCAGAACGAGGCCCACGAAATTCATCGTGGCATGGGCAAGAGGTACGCCTGTCATTGGCCATGAGCACCATACAGGTGACAGTGCGATTTAAGCTCAGAGAAACTTCCCCGAAAGGACGATAGATGGCGACACGACCTCTATCTCCACCTCCACAATTTCTGCAAGTGAACTGAAGGGGAGGGAAATATTCTCCAGTTCCTGCGCTAGTGAATAAGCCCACAAGACTACGGACCCACTGATTTAACGAGCACGTACTCCGTGTGCACTCGGAGGGTATTTGGTGACATCGAGCATCGAACCCAGGCCTTCCGGTCTGGAGTCCGATGCTCTAACCACTAGGCTACCCACGGCCCCATTTCCGTCTAAACAGTTTACATGAAAAAAAAAGTTTGGACTCCCTCATTCATTAGGGATTTATATAAGATTCTAACATTAAATTTTATTTTTCATTGAATAGGATCGAGTGGTAGTGTATAGGGCTTCCACACCACAGGTCTGGGGTTCTATTAACAGGCTACGCAAGGTCGACTCTGCCTTTCATCGCCGCTACTTTGGGTCGATAAATGAGTACCAAGCTTGCTTTGGGTCTTAAACACTGAAGGTCTCTCTTCAGACAGACCACCAAATCGGGACATCTGTTCATGCACCTCAGCGTCCAATGGTCACGTGTATTATGATGGGCACAGTAGTTCCTGGCCCTCATGGATTGTTGTGCTTCTGAGTTTGAGGATTACCTCACTTTGGGGATACCCCTTAGATGAACATGTATTTCCACTTATTTGCAATTAAACATTTTCTTTCAATTACGTTTATTTCTGAAGGAAGTTTGATTTTTCAAATGTATTTGCTTAATAACATGTATATTTGTGTATTATATTAAACATTTTATCAATCCAAAATTACATGTTTTTAGCTCCTCTAAAAGCTTTTAGGATTTTACGACTGATCTTACAATTCATATATGTTTTATAGTAGTGTATTTAAAAATGATAAAGACATTTTTACGACTGTGTGAGCTTTTATGCCTCGTTTATAAGTATAAAAAATTGCATTCAGCTACAGTTTTTAAAATGTACTGAAATAAGTGGAGGAATAGGATATTTATATATTATGAATATTTTTGACTGCAGTAAGATATATTTATATTTCAGTTTCTTTACAATTTGAATAGAAGTTGTAAGCCACACACACACACACATTTTGCGAATAGTTTGATGTTGAGTATAAACCCATAGACTGTTTAATATTGTAAAGTGTTTTACTTTGATACCAGCACACATTAAAATAAGGCTCATTTGCAGTTATATGATCAGCTTCAGTGATATTTAAATTTTCAAAAATAGTCTACACGTACGAAAACATTCTTTCACAACCGCACACCACATCTCATACTATATCTTCCCTACAGCAGGAAATATTTGTGTATACTGAAAAATTTAATACAGAATACATTTCCAAGTGTTAAATTTGTTTTTAAAATTTGGTATGAATACATTGTGGAACTGTCGGTTAACTTCACCGAACAAAATTGTTTTAAGTGTACTGTTTTGAAAAACAAAATTAATTAGGGAGAACTTTTCTCACAATAGAATTTGTAATGACTGAATTGTGTGAAAATGTAGTTATCAATGTGACATTTTTCCTTGTAATAAAAGAAACAGAAAGATAAGAAATTTAACTTGAGTAGAAAATGGTTAGAAGTACTGTCATGCGCATTTGAAGAAGTATATCCCCCATTAAAATTAAAAAAATTATTGACTGAATGTGTGTTATGTCCATCACAAATGCCGATGTAGAAAAGGAATTTTTATTTAATACAAGAAGTTCGAAAAAGAGAACACTAGGAAGGAAAATTTAAATTTTTTCCGAAAAATATTCAGTTAACATAAAAATATCTTTTATATGATTTTAATTAAAAATAAATTAAAAGTATTGAAATCCTTTTATGCTATTTTAAATTAAAAAATATAACTGAATAGAGAAAGATCGGTTTTATTTCATAAATATAATCATTGTATGTAATATTTTTCTGTTATTGTTTAAAAATGAGATAGGGCCTTTGCTCTTTTTACCTCATTACTTTTTTAAAAAACAGGAAAGTGAGCGCGTTTTCTTACTCTCATATTCAAAAAAAATGAATACAGGATGCTTTTTTCTGGTTCAAATCGCAATACCAAATATATATATATATATATATTTTAATTTTTAAAAATGACAGAAAAATAAATTTTCTTTGAAGAAAATATAATTATTTTTCAACTTCTAACATACTATTTATTTCATTTTTTTCCTCTTTTTTTTTTTTTTTTACCTTTCATTTCGTTTTTAATTTTACTGTGACTGAACATATAGGAGAAAGAAACACCGAATTCCACTACGCTTTCAAAGAAGATTGCCCAAGGCAACTTAACAGCTAGCTGTAAACAATTGATCTCTTGGTTCTTACTTTACAAAGGGACCGAACTGGGTCGTAAAATTGTCCCCGTTCGACCTCCCAAGTTCTAAAAGGGGGAAAGGAAAGAAGTCTGTTGCATTTTTTAAGGGAATCACAAAATAAGAGTTAAACGCTTTCGGAATAACTTTTCAGGAGGAAGGTATCCAGTTAGAGGGTTAATTTGGCAGGGAAAATAATCAGCCATCGCCAATGGCACCCTGAAGTGAAAAAGTAGCAAAACCTTAAGTCAAATTAGCCATTTTAAGATTTTTTTTTACCCAACCCTCATTGAAGGCATTTAGTGAGCTAATCAAGTTATAAAAATTCCTTCCAAATTGTACTTTTTACGCAAGAAGAATATTGTTTGGTTTCTGTATTAGTATATCTCTTGGTAACAAAAATTATTTGGTGACAAAAAAGATAATAGTTTTGTTAAGATAATAACCATAAATTTATCGATTGTGTTGTTATATAGCGATACAAAATTTAACCATTGTTTTTCTTTTACCTGGAAAAAGTGCATCTAACATTCATTTTGTCCTTTTTTATGTTAAACTGAAATTTTTGTTGGATATAAGGAGAAAATCTTTCATTCTTTTTTTTTATTTTAAACTAGAATTATTACAAAGGAGGAAATAATCGGTACAATGTTTGCAGTAACTTTCTCAAAGGTAAAATAGGAAATGAAAACTCCATTTATTATTTTTTTAAAGCTAAACTAGAGCGGTCTGAAAGGAAAAACTTGGCACAATGATGGCACTTTTTAACACGTTCTTATAAGTTTGACTTGTATGTAATGGAATCTTGGAACTCGATTTTTACCCACTTTAAAAGGTCACACTAATTTGAAATTTTGCACACTTGTGAAGGACCCATGACAGTACAATAATTTCATAATTTTGTTTCATTGTCCTGATAGGGATTTTAATAATTAAAAGATTTTAAGGATTTATGAGATTTGGCGACTAATTCATTATATCGTTTCTAGATTTGGCGACTAATTCATTTCATCATTTCTAGATTTAGCGACTAATTCCATAAACCATTTTCAGATTTGGCGACTAATTCCATATGCCATTTCTAGATTTGGCGACTATTTCCAGATTTAGCAACTAAAAGATTAAGGTGCAGCCCCCTAAAATTGCAAAATAGGCTTCTGGTTAGTAAAAAATAAAACAAAAAAAGTGTTCTTTATGTGAAAAAATGTTGGGTGGGTGGGTGCATAGTTTTTCTGAAAATGGAAATAAAAAGAAAAACTTGTGCATGTGTGTGTGAAAAAAATAATTTATGTTCTAACTAAATATTTGTTATATATGATAGTTTTAAAAACTAAAAAACAGGCTTTTATTGTACTAAAAAAATTAAAAATAAATTACCATAAAATCCAGCATATAGCGAGCATTGGAGTTATAACGTGCACCAATACTTTCAAGCTATATTTTTTTAATTTTTAGGTATATTCGCCGTATAACGCGCACCCCTGTTTTTACGAAAGAACGAGAAATGTGCATGTACAATGCTGGTATGTTTTTAAGCCATTTATTCGAGGTATTATAACAGAATTTTGAAAAATAGAATATTTTTAGAATAAGAATCCTTTAATTTCATTAAGTATGTCATTTCATTCAAATAGACAATACTAATCTATGTAGAAGTCTAATTTTTCTTATGCACCTCTCTATATCTTATTTTTTTAAGTATCATTTTTTTACCCAGCGTATAACGCACCCCTAAATTTCAACCTCATTTTTCGTGTTAAAAGTGCGCGTTATACACCGGATTTTACGGTATAGTTTTAAAAAATTAAAAAACAGGCTTTATAATGAATCAAAGTAAAAAGTAAAAAAATAATTCTTAATATAAGAATAAAATGATTAACGAGAAAATTAATGTCATTGTGGTAAAAGCATGGGGTGCTTGGTACTACATTTTTACACTAACTCAGCATTTCGGAGTAGAACTAGTAAGAAATTATAACAATTAATATAGAGCACCCCATGCTTTTATCCCAATGACATTAGTTTTCTTGTTAATCATTTTATTCTTATAGAAAGAATTATTTTTTTACTTTTTACTTCGATTCACTGTAAAAGCGTGTTTTTTAGTTTTTTTAAAACTATATAATTTATTACTTTTAATCTTTCATATTGCACCTTTTTTTGTGAAATTTTATTTTTACTTCAAGTTATGATTTCATGTAAAATCACCAACAATGGTTGCACTGATTTTCATATATGAAACCTTTTTTGTTTCATGTTGCAATGATTTGCAACTTGAAAGTCATGCATTGATGCCATAT
Organism: Trichonephila clavipes; assembly: GCA_019973935.1. Classification (NCBI taxonomy): domain Eukaryota; kingdom Metazoa; phylum Arthropoda; class Arachnida; order Araneae; family Nephilidae; genus Trichonephila; species Trichonephila clavipes. The sequence continues at coordinate 339,186 of BMAU01017669.1, read as the reverse complement.
TGGCAGGATTTTAAAATCATCACCAAGTAGTATGCCAAAATAAGATTTGGGCCTTCAATAAATTTTGACTCAGTAAGGACCAAATATATTGTTTTTAGAACAAACTTAACATTTTTATTAAAATCATTAACTTTTAAAGAGTATTTAGATTATTTGAAACATAACACAAACAAGGTTAAATAACAATATGCACATTGGCAATGAAGTGCCAAATTGCTTGATCCTCTTTGACAGATGGATCATTTACAGTACTTAGAGATGATGGGGTTTGGTATGATTTGCATGTGCATAGTTGCTACATCACTTCTCCTCAGAATTCGCTGAGAGTGGTTGCCTGGAGTAGATGGGAAGTCAAAATCTCACACGTCTTCCATACCGGTTGTAGTCTTGGTCTGCACTGGACAATTCCTGGGTGGAGCTGGACTGGCAATTCGAACTGGCTTTACTTGTACTAGAACTGGATCCTCGATCTTCATAAAAGCAAGCTTCAGATCATCAGCTGAAATGACACTTTTCTTTCCTTTAATTAAAAGAGTAAAAAATTTATTGTTGTGGGAAATTACTTCAAAAAGACCGTCATATGGGGCTATTGGAGTGGTTGTCTGACACAATCTTGTCTAACAAAAACGTGGGAACAGTCAGAAAGGTTTTTGTGGATAAAAATATTACTTTTAGAGTGTTTGCATAAGGTATGGTAGAATGTCTGCATGTAGATCCTGCATATGGTTACATAAATTTTGTAAAAAAACTTGGGCCAGCATCTGGAAAATTCTAGAACTGGACCTAAAAAATTCGTCAGCTAACCGGAGAGTATTTCTCAATACAAGCTCTTCCACAGAAAACTTTAAATCCTCTTTGAGGCTACATCGAGTCCCAAGCAAAACTGCTGGTAGAGCCTCTACCCATTTTTCTGTTGCCAGATAGTTTATAGCATTTTTTAATTGCCAGTGCCACTGTTCAGTTATGCCATTAGATGCGTGTCACACAATACAGATGATGGAGAGTTCAAAGTAATCTGTTTAGTTTCACCTTTAAATTTTTCAAGTTCAGAATGCATACCCACATAACTGAGCTGCTCCCTAGCCATTTCATCAAAATCAATTCTATTCGGGAATGCTATTTCATCAATATGTGATAATGCATCTGCAAAACTATTCTTATAACCTGTAATATGTTTAATGTCAGTTGTAAACTGTCTGATAAATTCTAAATGCTTTTGTTGATGAGGGGAAAGCTTATCAACCTTTTGACTAAATGCAAAAATAAGGGGTTTATGATCAGTAAAAACCGTAAATTGTCTCTTCCACCATATGCCTAAAGTGTCTAATAGAAAAATAAATAGCTAACAATTCCCAGTTGTTGTACTGTAATGCGATTCAGCCGGCGTTAATTTTCGAAAAAAGAATGCCAAAGGTTGAATTTAACCACTTGTACCCTGTTGTAAAACACCACCAATAGTCAAATCACTTGCATTGACCATCAAAAGTAAAGTTGAATTTTTAACAAGATGGACCAAAGTAAGCAAACTTTTTTTTTACATGTATCAAAGGCTTTCATTGCATCCTCATTCCACATCACAAGAGATTTGTCATTTTTCTTCTTTCTTCCCTTAAGTAACAAATGTAGAGGAATTTGCATTTCAGTAGCTTGAGGGATAAATCTATGGTAAAAATTTATCATGGCCAAAAACCTCCTTAAACCAGAAATAGTTTTTGGTAAAGGATAATTCAGTAAAATGTCAACCTTGTCAGGCAGTGGTTTTATCCCATCTGCCAATAACAGAAATCCCAAAAATGATATTTCACTTTTACCAAACTCACATTTACCAAGATTCAACTTAATATTGAATCCTCAAATAGCTTAAAAACAAGTTCCAAATCCTGTAAATAAGATTCTTTATTGTCCGATAAAATGAAAACGTCATCAATATTTGCAAATCAGCTACACTCAAGATCCCTGAGCACCTAATCTATGAACCTTTGAAAGGTCTGGGCAGCATTAACAAGACCAAATGTCATAAAATTGTACTCAAAGAGAGGAGTTATAACTGCTGTCTTATGAATATCGGATTTTTCGACAGCGATTTGGTGGTATGCTTTTATCAAATTCTATTAGGAAAACACATGTTTACCCTCTAAGCAGTGCATAAAATCCTGTATGTAGGAAATGGGATACTGGTCGGGAGTTGTAACTGAATTTAAATGCCTATAATCACCGCATAAAAGTTCCATCCTTTTTAGGAACTAAATGTATGGGATTCGACCAGGGTCTACTTGAAGGCTTACATATACAATGAGCAATCAAAGACAAAAACTACTTTTTGACGGCTTCTAATTTTTCAGGAGATAATCTCCTGGCCTTACTAGCAACAGGAAGGCCTTTGGTAAGAATGCAATGGGTCACTGAAGAATGGCCAGATAGAGATGTTTCAAACCAGGAGCAGTGATTTTTTGATATTTATTTAATAAATTGTGATATTTTTCATCGCAAGATATTAGAGTCAACTGCAATGGTGGCTCACATACAATAGTACTGCAGAACGTGCTGTAAAACGAACCATCAATAATTTGACAATTTTTTTTACGTCTACTAAAATTGCAAACCTTTCCAAAAAATCAGCTCCTAAAATGGGTTGCAAAATGTCTGCTATTAGAAATGACCAATTAAATTTTCTTTTAAGCCCCAGGTCCAAAGTCAAACACCTAGTCCTATATGTCAAAATCTTTGTACTGTTAGCAGCCAATAAAATTAATCCATCTGCTTCATTAACCATTTTAATATTTGTTAAAAATTTGGGAAAGACAGTAATGGATGCATCGTTATCTATCATATATCAAAAGCGGGAAGACCTATTGTATATAAACAGACGACTAACACCATGCCTAAAATCTATCGACACCGAAACAAATAAGCCAGTCAGTTTTCCTAAAAGTTACAAGGTTTTACACATCTGTGTGCCCTAGTACCAAAACAACGGTGATACCAAAACAATTCTCCTTTGACATCTTTACTAAGTGCAATTTCATCTTTTGGGGAAAGGTCTACGGCGCTCTCTACTAATACTGCATTTTTTATTTTTAAAAAACCTTTGATTGTTCTTTTTAAAGTCACGATTTCTAAAGTTAGATCCCCAAATTCTGTAACAAAAATAGATTTTTCATTGTGCGAAACTTCTTTAACAGAAAATGCAGGTACTTTAAAGATTTTGTTGGCTACCTTAGTCTCAATCATGTCAAATCTTCACTACTAACAGAAAGTATCTGCTGCTTGCCCACAGGTAAATGTTGCTGCCACAGGACTTTCAATCCACTTTCAATCCTTCTTCTGTTATTTTACTGCCAGCTAAAGTACACATTTCCTGTAATAATTGGATGGCCGCCTATCCCCTAAGATCATGTCTCGAAATAGGGTTTTTAATCTGGTAGGCTCCAATTCTGCAAAATAGTTGATAATGCATTTTTTAAGCGTACCATATGAATTGGTTGCAGATGGACTTTTAAGAATGTCAGCTATACAGTTAAAGACACTCAAATCCAAAGCTGTAACAATGCAATGAAATTTTGTAGCATCTACAGAGAGATTTCTGCTGCCTTGAAAGACAATTTGAACGCCAAAAGGGAGGTGCACGAAAAGCACCTATGCTAACACCTTTCTATAACTTCCTTTGACATTTTAAATTAGAAGGGGTGGGAAAAGGTTAAAGATTACCTGCAGGGTAAAAAATTTAAAACCTCTAACTAATTAAAATTGCAAGTTACAATAAATTTACACATTTGATATAAAGAATTACTTTTTCTCCAAAAGTGGGTTTTAAAAACGAGATGTCAAATGCAAAATTATTGGCACCAAGAGCAGCAGCGCAAAAGAGTAAGCAAAATTAAACTGACCCAGAAAAACAATTCCATCCAATCACCTGAACTTGAAGTGTTGAATCGAATTATATATATATATATAACCTGCACAGTGATCCTTGAATCACTCAAGCATCTTCAATATAGTCCAAGGTCCAAATCACCAGTATTTGGCCATCAATAACTTTTGACTCAGTAATGACCAAATTTTGTTTTGAGAACAAACTTAAGAGTTTTATTAAAATCATTAACTTTTAAAGAGTATTTAGATTAGTTTGAACATAATAAACAAGATTAAATATCAACATGCACGTTGGTGAGAAACTGCTTGATTCTCTTTGGCAGATGGATCATTTATAGTACTTTGAGATGACATGGCTTGGTATGATTTGCATGTGCAGAGTTGCCACAAGATTATACCAAAAATATTCTTAGCGATGAATACTTTTTAAAATTCGAATTAGAAAACATATATATATACTCTAGGGCTATTATATTTTAATTCTAAAGAAATTATGAATCAATATTTTTTTTTACTTCCACTGTAATTTTTAATTTTAAATATTGTATAGTGTAATGACAGTATGTGTATGATTTAAATTAGTATTTTTATTTTGAATTAAGTTATGTTTGATTTTTCTTTAGTGTGCACAGGATGGTAATTTTATTATCAGCTTCTGTCATACATTATCTTCAGAGCAGGACTCAATTACCTACTTTGCTTTCACATATCCGTTCTCTTACACAGAATGTCAGACTATGTTAGATGATATTGATAACAAAATAGGATCATCTTTGTATATATCAAAAAATAAGTAAGTTCATTTTTCTAAAATTTTATTTAAGTATTTATTATCAAGATTTAAAATGATATATTTTAAAAAATAATGAATATATCAGTAACAATGCTGTTTTACAAAATAGTGTAATGCATCTGTAAAAAGAAAATAAAGAATGTATTCTAATCATGATTTAAAAAAATTTTTAAAAAAGAGAATGATAGGTTAAAAAATTTTTTTTTCATGTATGAGTTATAAATGTTTTATTTAATTAAGCATGCTATATTTTTATTTCAGTAAACCTTCTGAAAATGCTGTATATTACTGCAGAGAGCTCTTGTGTCATTCACTAGGAGGAAATAAAATAGAACTTTTGACTATTTCCTCTTGCAAAGGTTTAACCATGGAAAGAGAAGAGAAATTACCAGATTTATTTCCAGAGGTCTCCAAGCCTAGGTGCCATATTTTTAAAAATAAAAAGGTAAAGTTAGAATTTCTGTTTGATGTATTCATTAATATTATTGAAATAACTTTAAAAAAAAACCAAACTAAACTCCAGAAATGTTTAATGTTTGTATTTTAGTAATTTCATCCTTATTTTGGTACAAGTGTTAACCAGGCTGCATACTGGATATTTCTTTTCCATCACTTTCATAAAGAATAATATTTATTTTCCCCTGATAGTGTTTAATAAAAAATAAATTTTATTTCTCTCCAGATATGTTTAAAAAAGAATAATGTTTATTTCTCTCCAGATAGTGTTTAATAAAGAATAATGTTTGTTTCTTTCCAGATTGTATTTAATAAAGAATAATATTTATTTCCCTCCAAGTAGTGTTTAATAAAGAATAATGTTCATTTCTCACCAGATAGTGTTCATCAGCAGCCGAGTCCATCCTGGTGAGACTCCCTCCAGCTTTGTATTCAATGGTATGCTCCACTTCCTGCTGGGATCAAAAGACAGTATTGCCAGTCGACTCAGGAATCTCTTTGTCTTCAAGCTCATACCCATGCTGAATCCTGATGGTGTCCGCAATGGCCACTACCGTGCCGATACCCAAGGCCTTAATCTCAACCGCATTTACATGGTTGCCAACTTCCTACATCATCCCTCCATCTATGCTGCCAGGTGTTTGCTTCTCCACTATCATGTACTGTATGCTGGTATCATCGATACATCGCAGTCGAGTATGAAGAGCAACCTGAAAAAGTCAAAGAACACTAGCCAGTCAAATCAATCCCTGAATCAGATGGGTAAAGGTTCGAGCTCAAAGAAACTGTCGAAGGATGTGGAAAATCAGATAAAAAAAAAGACATATGTCAGAAAGCATTCTCTGCACACTTGTGAAACCATAACAAAAAATTTGAATTTCTTGTCATCTGTTCCTGCTGTATTGCCAATGGTAGCTAAAAGTACTAGCCTTGTATCTGGATCCAGTAGTAGTAAAGGAACTGAAGGTCCTCTCTTAAAACCTTTTCATTTCAATGCTTCATCATTCATTAATCAACCAAACAACAGTCTGCCCATGGAAGGAATTAAAGATGCAAGGAACTCGCCTGGTTTGTGCCATGAGTGCAAGCTGTCTGATTTTCCATCCAAAAAGGTTTCCCTTTAATTATATTTTCTTATGATTTATATTAATATTACTATGTAATATACCTTATCCATCTTTATGCATATCTTTTTCATGATTTAGAAAAAATAATTTAAAAACATTTTAAAATTTATTTTGGGTAATACAGATGGATACTTTCAATCTTTACATCATGTTTCTCTTATACCAGGTTATAGAAGATTTTCAAATCTTATCAACATCAACATAGTTAGTAATTTGCTAAAGTTAAGGACTAGAATTTGCATTTTTAAAATGTTTTCAGTGACTGAGTTTTGAGTAATTATTTGATAGAGAGGATATCTTTTCATAATTCTTGTATAGAGTTGTGGAAGTACATTTATCCATTATTATAATTATGATTTAAAGTTTTATATCAAATGTTAAAATTTTTGAAAAAGTAACCAAAATAATTTTTTTGATGGCAAGTCAAATAAAACAATGGGATTTAATGCAATTTGTAGCAATTTATTATAGGCTTATTCTATAGGAGTCAGTCAATTATTAAGCACAGAAATACACTCAATGTATTCAGTTCAAGAATGTTTTCGAAAAGGCCTTGTAAAATCGATTTTAATTTAATATTTCTGAAAAATTTTAAATGTACTTAATGAAAACATGTCATTATTGAATTTTTAGACTACAATTCATTGTCTCATGTATGGATATTTACTTGAAATAGCAAGTGTATCCATCTAGATCACCCTGGAAAGTGACCTCTCATGCAACTGCATTGAGCCCAGTGATGCAGATGACTCCTCATCTTTTGATTGTGAAGCTCGTCTTGGAGAAGAAGATGCTAGGAAACTTCTGAAGGAAATTCCTCATATGAAGCAAGAAGAGAGTGGGATTGCCTATTATTTTGATCTACATGGGCATGCCTCTAAAAGAGGTTGTTTTATTTATGGCAACTATTTTCCTGATACTGAGACAATGGTAAAATTTTTATTTTACTCTTTTGGAAAATTCAACTTCAGGTTCAGTTTTTTGGATGTTTGATTTTACAAAACTTATTGTTTGAATATTTGATTTTAAATTGAATTTAGTATATATCATTGTGCCAAATTTTTTTTTATAAAAAGTACTTTCAAATATCATTAAAAAATTTCTTAACATAATTCATTTTGAGCTTTAACATTCCAAATGTTAACATTCATAGTTAACAGTTAAAACAGAGATGATAATTAACAGCAAGCATATTGCCATTACAATAAAAGAAAATGGTACTTTTAGCACCCGATCAATTTTTTTCAAATAAAAGAACATCACCAAATACTATCATGCTATCATCCATTTTAATTATTAAATATGTTTTAGTTTACTATATTCCTATAAAGGATTTAGATGTTGTGAATGATAACAAAAATGGAAAAGTTTCAGAAATAGTTGTTAAAAAAAGTAAATCTTTTTTAATCAAAAGAAAAAAAGAGAGATTGATAAATATATAACCAAGAAAGAAATTATGTATAGTTAATTTGCTAAAAATGGAATAAAACTAGATAGGTAAAATTTTTAATGGATATATATAGTATATGTTTACTATAAACAGTGTATGAATGTATATAGTATACATACATATTTTATTTCTAAAAAACACATACATTCTAGTTGCCTAGCTATGTTGGAATGTTGTTAAATATTATATGATTTATAATCTTTTTAATGCCCTACATTTAATAAAATTATTTTGAAGAAACATTAGGAGTGTTTTTATACCTGAATTATGAATTTTTCAATCTTTTTTATAGTTTATTCAATGAAAAGTATTGAATATTTTGCTGGGAAGATCTTTTTTTTCCCATTTCCTATTAATATTTATTGTTGATAACAGAAGTGATAATAAAGATTTGAAAGGTGATACAATTATTTAATGACATAATTTTTTTTAATAAAAATAAACAAAGAGTAAAAAAATATTTCATATTGAGTTTCTTTGTATAAGTTTGAAATTTTTTATACCTATTTAAAATTAATAATGTTTATTTTCTTTTAAACTCTGTAATGTAAACAGTTTAGTGTAATAATATGAGATTTTTTCTGTCTAGGTGGACTGCATGTTCTTACCTAAACTCATGTCTATCAACTGTCCATACTTTGATTTTTCTGCATGCAATTTCTCGGCAGAAAACATGTTTTCAGGGTCCAATTCCAACGTCCAGAGCAAGGAGGGCAGTGGGAGAGTTTCTTTAAATGCTCTTACTGGAGTGATTCACAGGTGAGTAATTTAGGACAGGTTTTATGCTTTAACATTATCTCATTATGAGCCTTTAGTTAGAAATCTTGTAATATGTTCATTTTAACATCAGTTTATAAATACAGAGTGATTCATAAAGTATACAGTTTGAATGTGCTATAAATAAAAAACAATGTAAGATATATCATCGGCCTAATTATCAGAATGTGTAACTCCACAAAGGAATCTAATTTGATATACGAGTGCTATGCGCCAAGCGCTGTTTGGCATGATTTCTTTCGTCCCAAATTATACTAATGACGATACACACGATGGCATGATACAAATATCAAGGTAACCATATTGTAATGTTATTGTTAATTTTTGTTTTCTATGATACGCTGTTTCAGTTTCGTCCAGGATTTATACTTTCACACAAACAGCCCATAGTTTTAAATTTGTCATACCATTGTTAGATATATTTTATAGTTGGAGGTTCTTTTCTAAATTGTGATCAAAAATGCTGTTGCATAACAGCTGCAGATCCCATTTTGCTAAATTAAAAAACTGAAACACTCTCCACTGGAGACACCGCCATTTCAACTGACTAGTCTCATGACACACACACTATTGCTTAAGTCTCTTCCATCGGGGGCTAAACACAAACTTAAAGAGTACATTATTTACCTTATGGTTTGCTGAGGTGGTGCCTGTCTTTGATTGCTGCTGTTTTACTGCTTATGGAAAGTGTATACTTCTTTATAAATCCCCCTGCATTTTAGAATTTCTTGATAGCTAAAAATAAATTTCTGAGTAAAAAAAATCCTTCTTTCCTAGGATTTGTATAACATTATTTCTCATAACATAAATTATATATATTTAGTAGTAAAAAGTGGTATTTTTCTGAATAAATCAGTTTTCTCAATTATATTTTTTTCTTAGCTATACATTGGAATGCAATTATAACACCTGTAGATTTACTTCAAATCAAAAAAGGCCTAGAAAGTCTCCTGTTGATATGCCGTCCCAGATTTTTTTCACACCTGAAATATACCAAGAGGTAATTTATTTTGTAGTTTCTGTTAATAAAATATGCTTTGAAATTAGTGTGTGCACCTTATAAAATTGCTTCTTGCCTTAAAAAAATGTAAAAATTATGCTTTTTTATTTTATAAGAAACCAATTAGTAAATATAGCTATAGTCAGGCAAATTTTTTTGTTAGCATTACACCAGATTAGTTTTTAAGTTTGATAAAGCTTTTGTTTGTCATTAGCCATTAATTTAATTTATTTAATTTTATTTATTATAATTTTCGTTTTCTGTTTTCTTTAATTAAAACTAAAAATTGAGATATGTATTCAAAAATTAGGAATAAATAGGGACGGTTTGGAAGGAATTTTTTGTAATAGTAAAAAGTTGTATAAATAAAGTGGCGTGCATTTTTGGTAATAAAACAACTTTGAATTGCTACTAAATTTCAATGGACTAAATTCATGTGACATCATGATCACATGATGACTGGGTCACGTGAATATGCTGTTTGTTTAATACTATTGCTTAAAACTAATTTGCTCTTAAACTTTTACATTTTACTTTCTAAAATGTCATATTTTGCTGAAATGGTTGATTTATCAATAAAAGAAAGGATGATTGTGGAGAAAAAAATCATTTTTTAATATTACGATAAAAAATCAAAAGTGTTTTGAAAGTATGATGAAGCGTGAGCATTGCATACCTTATTCTCACTGTTTATTATGTGTTAGACCACTCTTTGAAAAATGTTTTCAAAACTGTAAGACAAAAGAAACCTCTTCAAAAAGGATTTTCAGTAGACGTAGACTTCTACAAGAAAGTAAATACTTCAAAGCAAATTTTTGTTTATTTTAAATAAAATTATGTAGAGAACATATATAAAAAAGTAAAAGGTTAGTTAACTTAAAAGCAAATTTTTGTTTATTTTAAAATGAGCTATTTTGAGAACATATAATGTTTAGTTAACTTAAATTTTACTTATTTTACACATCTTCAGAATAGTTAACAGAGGTACTTCAGCATTTAATTATCTAAAATTAGAAGCAAGAATCTGATATGTAACCACACATGTTATATCAAAAACAATTATATATATATACTTATAAAAGTTATTTTACTTAATAATTTTACAAAATTACAGGGAAAAAGAAAAAAATTTTCGAGAAGCATTCACTACAGAAATGAAAAAATATCTTATATTGCTACAGCTATATTATTGTTTATACTAAATGATGAATCAAATACCACTTTGAAACATTACAAATCAAAATTATAATTTTTCATTTGTAAAATTACATGTAAAAAAGTCGTGCAACATTTTGAAAGTCTATTTGCTGCTCTATTTATATGCAGTGAAAATATTAGAAATTCTCTGCAATTTGACTTTTTATTAGTTATTTAATCTGTGATTCAGAAAATGATTTTATCTAAATTTTTTTTTATAGAGTCATTTTATCTGTTTGAGTTAATGACATTTGATATTTTTTTGTAAATATTTTAAAACATTTGGAGCTGGTAATTACTAAGGGAATCTGACAATGAAAAGTATACATATTAATATTTCATTATAGGGTCATTTCATATATGTTCATGTTTCTTAGAAATTAAAACTATTTTATGAGTTTGGGGTGATATACTATCTACCAATAAGTACAATCGTGAGAAGTTTTTCAAATTCAATGGTCTCAATTCTATACTGTAAGCCAGTCTTGTGGCCAAATAAACATAATAATAAACTAAAAAATAACTAGAGACTAAATAAAATATACTAAAAAATAACCTATAACGATAAATAAATATATAAACTAACAACAAGTAATTGCCAGCAACAGGCTTGGCATACAAACACTAAATATAACAAATATACTGAACTAAAACAAAAATTAGACTAAAAGTTACTAAAATTACTTCCTACCTTATTATTAAACTAGAATAATGCAAAAATATATATATATATAATTATTCTTAATAAATATTGAGAGATGAAGTTCACACAAAAGAGATATTTTATACACTAAAGTGAAGCACGTGAAATTGTTTACCCAAGCATCACATGATTTAGACCTGGCATCACTTTTCTATGAATTGTCCCCATTATACATTAACTAAGAACAGCATCATTTTAAAAATATATATTAAGAACGATTTCTCTCCAAATCTGTTATAAATTAATATTCCTGCTGTACATGAAAAACTCTTATTCTTTATGGCATCCAAAATATATTTTTTCATTTATTTTAGATTATATTTTTTTTCCTAACATTTGGTGATAGAGCAGCACTGTAAATTTAGTTTTTTGTCAGTTCACCTTAGAACTTCAAAAAGTTTTTTTTTTTATTTATAACATGATAATTTCTCTTTACTATTTAATTGCAAGGATTTTTCTCAGTTGTGTTAATATTTTTCTGCTCGAAATTCTAAGACCTTATCTTTAAAATGTTTTTGTACCTATAGAGGTCAGGACTACTACATAAAAAAAATGAATTGTGTATGTATATGTACAAATCTTGTCATCAGTTAATCAGAGATTTTTCAATATTATTTGGTTTACTACCTTTTAAGGATATTAAATAACATTTGTGTATTCCCAAAGCTTTGTCAGCTGTCTTAAACTGTATCACAATACAGATTAATTTTGTTGCACACAAACAAAGTTAATTGATTGAAAATAAACGAGAGCAATAATTAGAAAGTAGATAAATATCTTTTTCTAATTAACAATCAGATTAAACTCTTGAATTTCTTATGTTCATTGGATTGGTAATAGCAGTTTCATTCATTATTACACATCACTGTGTTTCAGATTGGGGAATCATTACTAGTTTCCATACTGGATGCCGTGGGGCACAATCCAAAATCCCAGATCAGCAGTTCCCAGTTCCTGTCCATTCAGGGGGTCAAAGAATGGCTGAAGCAACATGCATTGTCAGTGAGGGGAAGATGTGCTCCCGACAATCTTAAAAAATGCACTCCTTTACCTGGATCAAGGTATCTATCACATTTTTTGTTACATATGTATGGAACTGAATGAATATTTTTTAAACTTCCAATTTTGTATTATTGCTAGTTTTTATATGGCAAATGAGAGATGAATTACAAATATCATTAATAAGTTAGTTATCTTTGACTGTTAATTTTTTGAGTAATTTTTAATACTATAACACACACACACATTTGCATATAAGCTACCCCTTCCCCTCTTTTTTTTTCAAAAAAAAATTATGTATGTTTGATTTTTTTTGCATTCTGAAAGTATAAAATGGAATATATTAAATGGTCATTGCAATTATTATTTTTTATACTAGGTCTCAAGAAAAAATATCAACTAGATCTATAACAATTAGAAAATCTCTCTTTTCATCATCTAATAAAGGTGAGTCGTTACCTATTATTGTTTCTTGTTAAAAATAAATAAATTGCCTTTAAATCCATAATTTTACCTTTGTAGAAATAAGAAAAATTAGTTTCTTTTGTTGGTTAATTGCAGCTGTAAAATTGTAGTATGTTGTTTAATATACATATATATAAATGTAATAAAACTTACTTTGCGACATAGTTTGTTGTGGTGAGTGGTTGATTTTAAACATGGCGAACCAAAGGTAGGGCATGGCAGGTGGTATGTGAATGATACTGTATTTTTGAAGAAGCAGGAATCTTGAAAGAATTAACTCCAATTTATTGCACTTCTTGTAACATATTGGCCACGCCGTACCTTTGGTTCGGCATGTTTAAAATCAACCATTTGCCACAACAAACTATGTCGTACAGTAAGTTTTCTTATTACATTATCTTACAACAATAAAGATTTTACAGCACAAAACAGACAAAGCGTGACAGCTTGTAAGCTGCTTGATTGCAGAGAGGCAAGAGCAGAAGAGAAGAGCACGCGATTCCCAGATCTTGGTATTTATGGGCAATGGGACGTCACATGATTTTAGGAGGTGGATGGAGATAATTTCATAAACTCCTGCTAGGTGGGTAACCAATTAAAATAATTACATGGTTGTCCTAAAGGACTGGACATTAAATAATGCAAGAGCTATTACAATTAAATTATTGGAGTTATTACATATATATGTATAATTGAGCTATTCAAAATCATGAAGTTTTTTTCGTAAAGCATTTTCTATTAAAAAGTATTACACAAATAAAAAGTTATTGCACAAATTTTCTACTCAGAACAGTGGTGTAACATACACCCCGCAACCCCCACATTGCGGGAGCAGGCTTCTAGGGGACCCAAAGCTTGACTGATGCCAAGTACTTACCTTTAGTGATATCAGGCTTGGGGCCCAAAATCTGACTTTGCAGGGGGCCTGATATTCTCCATTAAGCCACTGACTCAGAACATTTGAAACACTTACTAAATACTATCATAAGAAGGACATAGAGAATTTTCAAAAAAATATCCAATTAAATTTTAAATGGTGTGTCAGAATTCAAAAAAATTTTTAGTTTATGTGTCTATTTGTTCTATAAATTATCTTTGAACAAAAGGCTTAATTTATATGAGTGTTTGCATGACTTGCATCATTTCATCTTCCTCTTTAATTAACAGTACTGTGTTTATCTTATGTTACTGAAGCAATAAATATTTATTATTTTAAACTTGTAATAGTTTTTAGTATATACATTAATCATATCACAGTAAATTTTTTTGAGGAACTTTTTTTCTGTATTATTAGTTATTCAAAATTTCATGATTTGATTTTAGCTATATTCCACTGGTTTCTTATTGTGATTTTTATTTAGAAAACTGTCAAGGTATTAAATGATTTTGTTGAAAGGATTTTTAAATAAAATTAGCTGTATAGAAGTGTTTTCATTTACTAAACAGTATTATATTAGAATAATTTGGATGTTTGTTAATAAGAATTTTGTTTTAGTTTATCATTTTCGGGAGCATTATTTTTTAATTCTGCATGTTCTGCTGTTTTTGTTTCTAATACCATTTGATTGTAAGTATCATCAGATCAATGCCCACAAAATTCATCGCAGCAAGGGACTAGATTTTTAGGCCTGTCATTAACCCTAGCTTTGAGCACCTTGCAGGTGTCAGTATGATTTTTCTCATTTCCACTCCAATTTCGAGAACATCCTGGTTGTGGTCAGGGATCTCCCACCTGTCTTCTCCTTCCACCAACCTCACAAAAGGACTTGCAGCTTGATGGCTATTTTTTCCCATGCCGTGAAGACACTATACATTTACAAACATCCATGCCTTCTCCAGAATTCAAACCCAGGCCCTACAGTATGACACTAACCAGTATATTGGATGGGCGGCCTGCATGTTCTTGCTATATTAAGTTATTATATTAAGTGTGTGTATCATCTTGTATTTTGAAAGACTCTTCCAAACATAAGTATTATTTGCTGTGTAGTCTTAATACTTTAAACTTGATGGGTAGTATTTTTCTCCTTTCAGGTTTACAAAGAGAATCATCCTCAAGTAACACCAATTTATCTTCCAATGCCTCTGATTCAGAAATAAAGAACATTGTTGCGAACAGGACTGCACGTACTCGAACAATAAGGGACACCAAATCCCTGCTCTCTTCTCCTGTATCAGTCAAGAGGGCATCCACTCTGCAAAGACGGCACAGCTTTGTTCATGATTCCGGACACAAACTGTTTCGGAAACCCATGGCACCTTCTGGGAAGGGTGGGACAGCCTGATTTCTCTCCTTCCTCAGATTTCTATGCATTTATGTACACTCACAAGTCCTCTGAGAAACACTCTTCTGTAAATGTTATTTTGTTGATATGTGTGAAAATTGATGTTTTTACAATTCCAATTTTTTAAATTGTGGAATCAGTCCAAATGGAAATTTTTATTTTCTGAGCAGTGAGATAAGTGTGATTTTTTTCTTTCATGATCTATGGTCCATGACTCCTCAAGTTTTGATATTTAATAAATATTTGACAGGAATTAGTAATAAATATCTTGATTAATGAAGTGACTGGAAGTTTTTAATTATTATATTATTTTAAGGAGATGCAATATTTAATGTAAAATATAAAATGTGTGTAATAATAACTAGAATTGCTTGGTAATATTACATATCATTAGCATAATTTATTGTGATATCTGATATCTGTTCATATAAATCTATTTTTAGATGAAATCTAAAAATCTAGAAATCTTTCTTTCTTATGTAACAGAATAATATGATAGAGAGGAGAAAAAAAAGTAAAATTTTGGAATACAAGATGGATTGGGGAGGGGGCAGATACCAATAATTTTTCTCTAACAGTTTAGGAATTATTTTGTTATGCTAAGCATAATCTATAAAAAATGAATTTATAAAATATTCTGAAAAATTATGCATGAGAATATTAGGCTTTTGTAGAAATGGGTAATAAAAATGTACACTTAGTATTTTATGTTCATTTTTTATGGGTCCGTTATTTTTTTCTTTTCTTTTTCAACCACTTTTTCTATAATATTCTCATTAATAAACTATATATTTTTTAAAGGTTTGTGTTTTTCAAAGTTTTATTAGTGCTTTTAATAATTTTACTGCATTCTGCCAGAATTAAGCGTGGAGTAAAATAATATAAATGTGTTTTTAATGTATTTTTTCTGCTTGTTCATTTGCTCTCCCTCTTTATAAATAAATATTTCAATCTAGTCTTCTCCCCTCCCATTAAATACAGTTTCCTTAAGCTAAAAGAATAATAGATGTTGATTTTGCCACAAAAGGGGTCCAATCGCATAATTTTTTAAACCATTCTAAATACTATTCAGATATCTTTTTGTTTAGTTTAAAATATTTTGGTATATCAAAACTTTTGTTGTTTGTTTCTAATTGAGGCTTGTTGAAAGTTTTTCATTCAATTTCTAATATAATCCTTTATATATATATATGGTGTCTGAAAAGTATGGCTACAATTTCAAACATCATTTACGTATAAATAAGCAAAGATATTCATTTAAAGTTTTTTATGTTCCATCAAGAAAATACCCCAAATTGTTTTAGAATGTTTCATTGCCCAATCGTAATGTCTACTCTAATAGTTGCATGCTACACATTGAATCTATATGAGATTTCTTACCACTTTCTATGAACCATTGCAGGATCAACATTCAGAATGGCTGCTGTAATTCGACTTTTCAATTGGAGATTGTTAAACAATGTTTTCCCCATAACTTTTCAAGAAGAAGTCCAAAAGTGTTATACTTAGAGATCTAGGTGGCCACAGAATTGGTTTTCATCTAAAACCTTTCCCACACTTTCAAGCTCCAGTGTGGTGGTGCCCCATTTATAGTATACTTGTAAATTTAAATTTGGAAAGTCATTCTATAACTTGTATTTGTTCTTGTGGGGAAGCCATTTTCAGAAGAGAATGTTGTAAAATGTGGACATTGTGCCATATATATATAGTTTGCATTTCATTGAATGAAAACTGTAATCTTTTTCATTGTGAAACATAAAGAACTCTAAGTGAAAATCTTTGTTTATCTTTTAATTCATTTTTGAAAGTGTAGCCATACTTTTCAGACACCCTATATATATATTCAAAAAAATTGCAAGTAGCTAATTTAAAAAGAAAGTGGATTGGTTGAATATAGATGCAGATGATTAAGACAAATAATAAAATGTGCAATAAATGTGTTGAATGATTTTGTGGAGAAATAAAAATTATATAAATAAGGAATGAATACTATGGGTGTAGAAAATTTTGGTTTAAAAGAAGAATAAGAAATGGTGATCTGAAATAAGTGTTGTGGACCTATGAAAATAGCTGTTAGGTTGTGCTTTGGTGTCAATTTGTTAATTTGATTATCTATGTACTTGTGATTTGTTGCTTTTTGTAAAAAATGAGTTTAGTAATTGTTGGTTGAAGAAAGTTTTGAGATTTTGTTTTTTTTAGTCATAAAAAGAGCTGGATGCATCAAAATATCCCACTATTTATCTAAAATTAATATAAAAAAGATGTATATTTATTTCAAATAAATTATTCATATATGTAAAAATTATGCGTTTTATATATATGTTGCTTAGAAAAATGTATGTATAGTGGAAGCATTCTAAATAAAATCAAGTTGTTTGTTGTTATATTGTGTAGTTTTTTCTGTTTAAAAATTGATTCTGTTTTCTTTGTGTATAACCTTTATTTCGATGTTCTTGTGAAGGAGTTATTTTGATGAGATAAATTCAATCTTGTTATTTTTGTTTTACACAAAATTAATTCCATTTCATGTTGGCTGGGTGGCGTGGTTGGTTTGTCTCTGGCCTTCTGCACAGGTTCAACCCCAGCCCAAGTTGATGGATTTTCATGATACAGAAAATCAACAGCGGCTATGTCATATGATTATATGGCATGTAAAAGATCCCTAGAGTGCCTGTTTGGCTTAGATGCTCTTGGCAAAATGAAATCCTAGTACATGTTTGCATTGACAGAGGTCAAGTGCCTCCCTCTAGGGAGGAAACTGGGCATCAAAATTACCTGCGGCGATTGGTATCCGCCTATAGAGCACTGCACTAAAAAGTGATACCAGATTCCGGGGAATGTACTAGGTTTGCAATGGTTAATGACCAATTCACAGCCCATTAGAAATTTTAAAAAAAGTTTTTCCTTATCTTTATTAATTTTGTTTCTACAACTAAATTTGTTTGTTGTATTGAACATTTCTTTCTACATATATTTGCCTAGGACCATTAATTACATCCAATAGACATGGTAATTTTTAACTACAGTTGGATTATGAGGTTAACAGAGTTGTGCTATTCTTCCTCATTCATACTCTATAAAGCCATCCCAAAGTACTTTGCAATTCATTAGCCTTTATTTTTTTGTTTTGCTGTGTTTCTGAATGAAGCATAATATATGGAATCATTATTCAAATGTTAAATATTTCTGCTGCGTTTTCCAAGAAAAATAATGTATGAATTATGTTTTCTAAAATTTTTACTGCATGTGCACAAAAGATATTATTTAAAATATTCGTATCTCATCGCATGTCAGTCTTTTTCATTTTTAATTTCAGTATCACATTTTTCTTGTATATTCTTTGTAGTATTGTTAATTTTGTGAAATTTGATAGTAAACTCTAAATCTGAAAAAAGTGCAAAATTTTTTAAAGAATAGTTAATATAATTTCAAGTACTGATTTAACAAAAAATTTATACAAATATCGAAAACAGTTGATAAGGTATTTTGTGATAGTGACACATTATTTCCAATTTTTTTTGTGTGTTGCAAAAAAATTAAAATTTTTTTTGTGATCTTTCATTTTGTGTGTGACCCTGAAAATGCTCAGGTCATTGAAACTTTCTGTTAAGTGAAAGTTGTATGGATGTTCTTTACACGACCTAAGTTATAATCAATATTGTCATCAAATATTTCTTATAAAATTGGAAGAAATCTGTAAAATTGACAATATTGAAGAATTTTGATTATACAGCGTGTGGTATTGGAATCCAAATAGACATAGATTCAAAGTGCGTATGGCAAGAAGTAATTATATTTCACAAGGCAAGTCAAATCTTGTTTGGTAGAATCATTTTTGTGCCTAAAATTAATTCCTTCTCTTTACATTCTTTTATGAAAGAAATATCATTTTTAACACGCTTTTATTAGCCTCATTTGTATGTAACACAATCTTTGAACTTGATTTTTACCCACTTTAAAATGTCAGATTAATTCAAAATTTTGCGCTCTTGTCATGGGACGCATGATGCCAATACAAGAATTTAATAATTTTGTTCCATTGTCTTTATCACGATTAACGATTTCCCATTTTCAGATTTGGTAACTAAAAGATTAAGTTACAACCCTAAAGCGAAAATGTCATGGATAATACAAATACAACAAATAAAATAGATTAATTAATCAATAAATAAATGATTATTTACCATACTAAACAAACACTCTTTTATTGTAGATCGAACTAAAAAATGAAAAATAAATTGTAGTTTATAAAAAAATAAATAAAAAAACACGCTTTTATAGTTAATCGAACGAAAAAGTAAAAGCCTGGGATGCTTTGTACTGCATTTTTACACTAACTTTGCATTTCGGAAAGAACTAGTAAAAAATTAATACAATTGATATAGAACACCCAAGGCTTTTACCACAATGACATTAATTTTCTCGTTAATAATTTTATCACTATTTTTTTACTTTTTTGTTTGATTAACTATAAAAGCGTGGTTTTTTTAGTTTTTTTAAACTAAAATTTATTGTTTTCAAAATCAAATTTCATCATTCAATGCGACTTATCTCTTTCATTCATTCCAACAATAAGTATGGGAATATTTTTGTTTCCTCTTACAGGTCTTTTGCTTTCTCTTTTGATCTCTTGTTTCTCTTACTCTATTTTTGTTTCTATTACCGCCGCCATTTTGGGAAATAATAATTTTTTTATATCGAACCTATAATCAATGGATATAAAGTTATTTTTAATATAAATAATTCTGATGACTGTAAACTGAAATTCTTTTTTTTTCCCCTTCCTTTAGATTGGAAGTAATTGATTTCTTAATTGTTATTGTCCTTTACAATGATGTATCCTTCTCTCTCTCTATATATATATTTTACCATTTCAAAAATTTATTAAAGTCAGTGATAGTTGTTTTGGGCTGTAAAATCCCTTCAATTTTTTTTTCTTTTTTTAAAAAGGAGTTTTATTCTTGTCATTTTATCCTTAAGTTCTTAAAAATTCCCCTTTGTTGAACATCATCATTTACATTAATACATTTCCTTTTAAGGTGGCTATTGTAGCACTGGAAAAAAATTCCTTTTATTCCCCTTAAAAAGTTTCGTTTAGGTTTCCTTTATTGGTTGCACTTTATGCCATTGTCACGTAACTTTCTTGAAACTAATCCTGTTTCGTTTCTTTTTATGTACTGTATTTCATTATTTAAAAACTATTTTAGTTTGTTGGTGGTTATAAATCTCCATAATATATAGTAATTTTAAAGAAAATTTTCAAATTTTGTGACGCCATTTTTGGAGTTTGCAAACTGTGCAGTTATTTCTAGGATATTTATGGGTTTGGAACCCGAACTTTTTTTTTTTTATACGTGATAAGGGGGGGACTGACTGACAAACCCGTAAGTCGTGGTATGATTTCGCATATCTATACAAATAAATTAATTTTATTCGGTGCCGGAGACGAAAGAAAATAATAATTTCCAAAAAGAATGTTTTATAAAATCTTAGATAGCAGAAATACAAAATTGCAAACCGAAGTTGTTTTGATGTAGAAGGTTTAGAAGATTTCATAAAATCTAACGAAGTAGCCTGCCTCAAAGATATTTTTTTATCCTGCAAAATTTCCTCATAGTATGCTAATAATTTTGTATTCTTTGTTTTGTTGAAAAAATATGCTCTCACACACATCGTTCGAATCTATATTGTATAAAATTGGCAACTTTTTTTTCAATTAAACTGAGGCTACCTCTCATTCGATCTTCTGATTATACTGGAACTGAAGACAGATCTGCTCAATGCCTTGCTCATGCATTTCTATGAGCTCATCCATTGTCAGCTCCTGATTGAGGGAATCCAGCAGTTCTTGAATGTCATCACTATCGACTTCTAAATCTATTTGAACATAAGCAAGGCTCAGTAATCGGGATTTTTTCTATTATTTGAATTTCTGTTTTACTTTTGTGACCATGTTCGTTTTCAGCACCTCTATTCTTCTAACTTAGGAATTGTGTCAAAACACATCTTGTGGAATGTTGCTTCACTTTTGAAGCGTTGATACTTGAACATTTCGCTCTTAATTGACATATTGTAAAGCTTTCGTGTGTGTGTGTGTGCGTGTGCGCGGAGGGGGATTTATAAGCGCCATTGAAACCATATTTGTGATTCGAATTGAAACTTGATAAGATTGGAGCAGTTAATTCAAACAGAATGGATTGAAGTGTTTTTGAAGTTCTGTGATTATATATATGTGTCATATTTCGAGGCAGAAACAAATTAAATTTTTTAAAAAAGGAAGATCTTTATTCAATCATTTCTACATCTCTTCTGACACTGAGAGCAGGGAGGAAAAGCACGCCACGGTGTTGGTTTCAATTGAATAACACTTGAAAAACAGACGCGGTAAGTATCGCGGATTTTATGATTGTACTTGAAAGTTAATGCTGACATATGGGGACTATTATATCTAACGATCTGGAATTAGACATGTTTATTGGCTAAGCCATACGTTCGGAAGAAATAAATGGGTGATTAGTTTGATACTTGAAGATGTGACTGAGAAAGATGAGTTAAGTGCTAGATAGGGAATTTAATTTTTAATCTAATTTAATTATCCTTACATTTATATATATATATAATCCAATATATATATATATATATATATATATATATATATATATATATATATACAAATATATAAACGAAAATATAAAAATAAACAGATAGTTATATACCTAAGATAACTATTATATATATATATATATATATATATATATATATATATATATATATATATATATATATATATATATATATATATTGAATCCTAATTTGAGAGAACCGGCGTTAAAGGGATGAACGCTTCACTGAAAATCCCTACCTATTGCTATTTCTGTAGCATAGGTGAAAATTTTGGTTGCTGTGAGCTAAAAAAAGGAATTGCTTCGACCCTATTTAAGTAGTTGCTAGCTCAGGTGTCGCCTTCGTCGCTTGCTCACCCCAGCAGTTTTGCCGCACCGGACAAAAATTGAAACAGGGGTCCAGTCTGTCCGGCCATAGATCCGCTTCTGCTCACTCTGTTTCAATGAGCCTATTCTTTCCTGATAAACATGCCGACATATGCGGCTCAATTTTTACTTCTGTTCTGAAGAATATCCGAATGATACTTAGTTGGATGATGTTAATAATAATAACAACAGGGACGTAGCTACCGCGGTATCAATGATTCGGGGCCCCAACATGTGTAACTACAGTACCACTAGCAACTCTTTCATTTCTATAAAAGGACCCTCCCGAAGGAGTTTTGATACGGTTCCCATTCCGAACTAGCTACGTCAGTGAATAACAACTACAATAGCAAAAGGACTTGATCGAAGTAAACACGCAACCTTACTGAAGATGAGGAATACTAAAGAGTGTTATTTTTTCAAATGCAATCGTTACGTTTTCCGGTCGATGCCTTTACGCCGTTGGTCATTGTTTTGGCTACCCTCTGATTGAATTCACTCATTAGTTACTATCATTCTCATTATCTTGTATTGTATTTTCTTTTCCTCCTCATATTGAGCTCATTATTAATGTTAAAAGGTAGTTGTAATGCACCCCGGCCATTGTACGCATCGGAGAGTAAGGGTTTCCCAAAATACAAATCACTTTGAAGCACTCAATAACATACACGAAACGTGAACATATTTTTAAAATTTATTTCTACTTAGAGGAACGAACATCCGTAAAAAGGAAAGACACAAATATAGTGTTTATTTATTTATTGTCGTTGTTGATTTGTCTTCTGAAGGTCGGTATACTAATGATCTATAAAATCATGTATTTTACTTTTGTTTTTCCTTTACGAAATCACGAGAGTTTGTTCCATGGGATCTAATTCCTCTGGACACATCAAGGACACGATTGGAAATTAATGCCGTTGAACTTAACCTAAATGCAAATGCTGTACCGAACTCTTATAGACACATCTTATATTAAAGGCGTTCCAGTGGAAAAAATGCAAAAAATTCTTCAAATGCATTTGCTCTGGTTTTATTGATTGCTTGTAAAGTATTGAACGTTTTCTGGTGGAACGAAACCGAATAGTCCTGGTCTAGAACTTGTTGCCACCGTTAGTTCTATAGGACAGTGGACTCAAGTCTTGATACCTCTAAATAATTCATCGCGTAGACAGGGACGTCATAAGACTCTTTGAGGCTCCGGGCCAGAGAAATCTTAAGAATTTTTGAGGCCCTGGGCCCCTATGCAAAAGTAGGCCATACCTAAGATCTTTAAAAGTGGAGAGTATATAGAATGCTTTGTCAAATACTCGTTCAAACGGTAATTTGAAA
Organism: Trichonephila clavipes; assembly: GCA_019973935.1. NCBI lineage: Eukaryota > Metazoa > Arthropoda > Arachnida > Araneae > Nephilidae > Trichonephila > Trichonephila clavipes. The sequence goes on along the minus strand of BMAU01017669.1, from coordinate 315,743 downwards.
CAGATTAATGTGCACAGCTCAACCGATGGCCGCATTTCGACTAAATGAGTTAAATGATTAGATAACCCTTTAAGACCCAACCCGCACGATCGTGCGGGTAAGATATTCTTTTACGTTTTTGCTTCTGGAATAGCCGTATGTAAGAAAATAGCTAATCTAACGATCGAGCATGTTTACAGAAAGTGTAAAGTGTTACTTTTTATCAACAGACGATGGTTGGGGTCCATTTTTTATTTTCAGCTGGCAAATCTAACTTTGCTTTCGAATACAACGAAAACACGTCTTCTTTTTATCTGTCATAAAAAGGTAATTATCAATATATTTTTAATTGCTTCGATACAATTTTTGTATTAATGTTTAAATAATTGTAAAATCGAAAAAATATTAATTATACTCTATTAATGTTGCTTGTAGGACTCGGGATTTCGTTACACGCGTGATCGTGTGGGCTGGGCGTTACTTGAGTCACTGCAGCTGTAAAGGTAAGTACTTACCATGCGAATTTTCTTTCCTGTTTCAATAATTTTGATGAAAACCTACATAAAAAGGAAATATATAGTTGTATAATTAATACCAAATTTTCTTAGGGGTCGCCTTGAATGACTGCTTTTCTTTCTTTCTCTTTTTCTTTTTTGCAATTAATTTTCTTTTTCGTACATTTTTTGAGGAGTAGGGCATTTTTACCCTTTTCACAGATATCAGCATCCATATCTCTTCGTCCCCCCCGAAATCTGGGTTTTCCGGTAAAAGGCTTGGCCGAACATCTGGTCTTTGATACACCTCGTTTCCAGTTTAACTTTGAACCACCATGCTCCGAGGTACCAGTCTCCTAAAGCAGACAAGTCCCATCAATGGACACAAAATGGGTCTGTGTAGCGTCCATTGTAGCCTCAGTCGACAGTCCATAAGCTAAACAAAGGACAATGATCCTAAAGCGCGTACTCTGTCTCCAAATCGAGCCATCTGCTCTCCATATGTCGACATGTATAGAGGGGTGTGAGCCGTGTCAATGTGCTGTCATTACAATGTCAGGCACCTTCGTCGTTGCGTCGACACCCCTTTTGTGACCGTTGCACACAAGGGACTTACTGGGTTTATAGACTGCTCTCGCTACGCCTGTTATGTTCTTGTTCTTAATATTTTGTGTGTATTTTTTGATTTTCCTTTGTGGTGAGTGGTCTTCTGTAACCTTGGCCATTGAAAATTTTTTAAAAAAATATGTAGGATAGATTTTTGACAAAACAAATTTGGATTTACAACAACTATTTCTCGTTTAACAGTCCCATACAAGGTCTTTGAATAAATTATCTGACCATTAGTCAGAATTATGAGGAATATGGGTTGTAGTTGACTGAACTGACCATTGTATCAGGTAGAAATAGACAACCAAAAAACGTTCAATAAACAAGGTTTTTGAAAACTGAAGGAAATGATGTGTATAATATTTGAAAGGTTTTGTGAAGGAAAACAATGACTGAAACATTAGCATAAATAAAAAAGAAGTATCAAGAACGATTTTGAAACCTTATCTTGTAATCTTATACATTTCCTCATATCAGAAAATATTACATTCAAGAGATGAATATTTTGTCGATCAAAAATAGAGCACTACAGACCATTTACGAAAACAAAAATTTTATCCTCTCAGTGTTGTATTCTAATTCCAAAAATTGCAAAATTCCCACGAACATAAAAAACAAAATCTAAACTTGTTGAGACTGGTTTTCTCTGGCGTAGCCTAAAATATTTGTTTGCTTCTCCTTTTATGTATTTCCCTAGCAACAGTTAGATAGAGATGATCTCATTTAATTACTGCAAAAAATGGGGCATTTCCTACACACAAGAGAGCAAACAGTATTTAGATCCTTATCTGTCGAGTGTCCGAGATTATTGGACAAGTGCTTTCCTATCGGGTTGTACACAATCATTAAAAGATAAGATTTTTTGCTTCTTATCGATCTTCCAATAGTGGGGATACCTGTTCCTGAACTATTAACAGAGATAATTTTTGACAGCTGAAGTGCTTGTCAGTCTGATTTTTCTTATATAGAAATCTATAACATGAGTAATTTGTTTGAATTGCATGTAGGGAACTTTTAAGAGAATTCATCTTTGTTCCAATATAGCTAGCATTATCAGCTGAGAGTTTTGAAACCTGATAGTACTGTAGTTCATTTAAGCTTACCGAAATACCGCAGAACATTTCTTAAAAGTTTGTGCTCACGATTTTTGAGTTTAATTTGAAATACGTTTTACATGCATAATTATATAGGGTGTCCGAAAAGTGTGGCTACTCTTTGAAAAATGAATTAAAATTTTTTTTTTCTTACGTTTTTTTATCGTTCCATAAAGAAAAGATTAAAGTTTCTGATATGAAATACTAACTACACTGGTGTGCAAAACTTAAGCAACAATGTAAAAATTAAGCAGATAACCATGAAATTGCAGAAAAGGAGGTCTGGAGATCAGTACAGTGAATACGTAAGTCAGTAGAAACGTCATGCGTATGCAAATATCAGGAACGAAACGTCAGAAGCGACGTGAGCGTACAAAAACGCGTGATGTCGGCGCGTGATGTTCAACAGTAAAATAAAATGAAGGACGCAGACGCAATTTAACATATTCGCTGCAAGTGCCAGAGAGTCAGTTCGTGAAATATGGCTAGAAGAAATCACCTGGACGACTTCACACGTGGAAGAATGATCGGAAAGCTGGAGGAGGGGCGTACCGTCACCAGTGTAGCTGCAGAGTTTGGAATCCACAAAAGTGCCGTTTCGTGCGCTTGGAAAGCGTTCCAAACCACAGGTACAGCTGTTAGAAAGGTTGGTGGTGGCCGCCCGAGGACGACAACTGCAGGGGATGACCGATATATCATCCTGCAGGCGAAAAGAGGCCGACGGCAGTCAGCAAGCGTCATTGCTCAGCAACTCTCTACAGCAACGGGGCGACAAGTGTCGTGGTTTACTGTGGCCAGACGCCCTCACAAAGGGGGCCTATTCGCCCCCGTCCTGAACGCTGCCTCCCGTTGAAAGTTGACCACCGACGCCACCGTTTACAGTGGTGCAGAGAGCACAAAAACTGGACAACTGTCAATGGAGTCGTGCCCTCTTTACGGATGAGAGTCGGTTCAGTACCAGAAGCCATTCTCAACGCGTTTTGATTTGGAGAGAGATCGGGACACGGTTTTATACCAGTAACATCAAGGAAAGACACCATTACGGTGGTCCTGAAGTTCTTGTCTGGGGAGGCATTATGCTAAACGGGTGAACTGAGCTCCACATTTTCGATATATGGTCTGTAATCGGGGATCGCTATTGTAAGGAGGTACTTCTTCCCCATGCGCGTCTGTTCCGAGGTGCCATTGACCCAGACTTCATTTTTATGGATGACAATGCACGGCCACATCGGACTTTTGCTGTTGAGGAGCTGCTGGAAAGTGAAGATATCACTCGAATGGATTGGCCAGCGTACTCCCCAGATTTAAATCCCATCGAACATGTGGGGGATGCTTTGAGGAGACGTATTGCAGCACGCTTACATCATCCGGAGAACACCCAAAAACTCAAACAGATGCTAATTGAAGAATGGGCACTCCTACCGCAAGAAATGTTGCACCAACCGGTTCTGAGTATGCGGAGACGGTGCGAAGCAACCATTGCAGTGAGGGGAGGGCATATACCATATTAAGGAACATCTGCTTGTTGTTCTTCCTGTTGGATAGATCATCATGAGTCACGATACTACGCGAATAAAGCTTGTTTTTGTTTGATTCCATACCGTATGCATTGTATTCCTTTTTCAGCACCGATGCTTTCGTCATCCTTTACGTACATAATACCCTCCCTCATTTCTGAATTTCATGTCTCTCAGATGATTTTTCGTGAAGTTATGGCAATAAACCCACCTGTTGCTTAAGTTTTGCACACCAGTGTAGATGACGCAATGTTAACGTTTTGCAACGTTCTCGTATCAAAATGGCTTACCCGCAAGAACAAGTGCAAGTGTTGTAGAAGGATTTATTGAATTTAAATCTACAGCACACATGTATAGTACTTCTTGAGGCTTTGGGCCCCCTACACAAAAGTAAGTTTTTGGCTCCTAGTCAAATTTAGGCCCCACAAATCACCCTTAAAAGTAGACGGTACACAGCATACTTTGTCAAAAAATCGTACAAACAATAACTAGAAACAAATAAATGTGCATGACTTCCAATCACCGGTGAAAACCGGTTCGACCGGCTACCGCTTTTTGACTGAAGGAGTAATGATGGTGTATGATGGTAAGCCTTGGCCTATACTTGACGACGGTCATCCCATGTAGACAGTTGACGTATCGTTTCGGAGAATACAACCGGAAAAAACATTTGACCGTTGAAATTATTCAAATCATTATCATCTTAAGGCTGATTCAAGACCGAGATGAATCTCCCCCTGTGACCGAGGCCCTGGGACCAGTTGGCCCATGCCTTAACACGGCCCTGCATATAGCGTAAATGGGTCACTATAACACTGGAATTTGAAAGTGAGAAAAAGTTCCTCGGGCGATAGATGGAAAGAGGAAGTCGAATACTGTGGTCACTTTAGATTTCTACACATAACAGCTTTGATCTTTTTATTGGGGCAAGACGTGAAAAATATTGCTAAACAATCTCTAATTCGTAGCACTGATGAATTGAACAGTTGAATTCCAACGGCCAATCAGAATGTTAATCCTGCAATAGAAGATGGCCAGAAATCTCGTGAGACTCGATACTGCGCATATTGAAATTGTGCAATAAGTCATTGGAAAAATACTTTGGTATTTTTTTTATGGAATATAAGAAACCGTTAGCAAATATTTGTAATTAATATTTGAAAGTGTTGCCGTACTTTTCGGACTCAAGGTATGTATAATACATAAAGAGCAAAAGATTTTTGTGCTATTTTAGAATCCATTAAAAGACAAATCTATCACATTATGTGTTATTATTTTATATTTTGGCATGGATGGAATGTGAAATCGTAATTTTGTAGCTTTTTTTTGCCTCGCTTTAACTAAAAGCAAGACGGAACAATTCAAATATTATGAGCAATTTTATTTTTGAAATTTTTCAGAGTATACGAATTTAGAACAATCATTCAATCATTTTTAGAATGAATGGTTAATACTATCAATTTGAAAATTTTTTTTTAGTTTTTTCTTTTGAATTTTAAATGCAATTCAAAGAACATTCTCTTGAACTGTTCATTGCAGTTTTGCAAAAAGTGTGTTTATGTATGTAAATTTTCTGTGAAATATATAACAACATTTTTAATACATATTTTTTCATAGAAACATAATAAATCTCATTATTGATATTGTAGGAACTATTGCAAGACTTCTGAAATTAAGTAATAACCTATCTCACCTTTTTTAACTCATTTGACTTAGAGTGTATTTTAAATAGAATTAGATCTATCCCGATATTTTATAGGATTTCGGTGAAGACATCACCTTTCCCTTGGATTTTTAGATAAGCAAATGTCAATGAAATTTTGCTATGAATTGTTTGTTAAGAAAATAAATTACTGGCTTAAGTCTGTAGTCTCTTGCAGACTCAGGTCTTTTACTTATACAATACCTCATCCAGGTTCATTCTCTTTATTTTTGCATTATCCTTTGAAAATTTCAAAGTAAAATGATACGAAATTGATTGTTCATTAAAGGTTTTCTTATGGTATTAAATTCGGATGAATACTCATATCTTTTTCTTCACTTGACAGTTGGTTGATGCAGTTATTCGTAATTAGCTTGATGGGAATTAGTAATAGAGACCAAAGATTGCATACATTTTCTTCGAGTGATGAAAGGACTATTTAAATTTTAAATGATGTAATTGGTAAAACATGCCCCCTCCCTTAAAAACAAGTAACACACACACAAATTTTCATGTCAATTCCTACTTAGATCAAGAAAGAAAATTTTTATTTTAGCTACTTTTTATTAAATAGTAACAATTAATATATATATGTGTGTGTGCGTGTGTGTATGATAGAATCACAACACTAAGTCGTAATTTTTATTAATTATCATTAAAGTGTCGTATTGTCAACCTAAACAATTGCGTATATAAAATTTCAGTTCAACTGAATGCTTTAAAATGTGAGAAAAAATCTTTTAAGGTTTTGACCCAAGTCGCTAAAAATGAAACCAACGTGGCTGTATCTGTAATTCTTTAAATAATTAGTTTCAATCAATTAATTTTAGTTAATAATAATTAAATTATCGTATTTTTACCCAAAACAATAGTGTATAGAAAATTTCAGCTCAAATGATCGCTTTGAAATGTGAGTAAAAAACCTTTTCAAGTTTTGACCCAAGTCGACAAAAGAATCGCTAAGTCGCCAAAAACGATGCCAACGTGGCTATATTTGTAATTCTTTGAATAATTAGTTTTAATCAATTAATTTTTATTAATTATAATTAAATTACTGTATTGTCATCCAAAATAATCATGTATGTAAAATTTCTCCTCAATTGAGTGCTTTAAAATGTATTTTATTAACGATTAAATAAATATATAGAGAGTGTGAGCCAATAGTAGGAATTGAAAAATAGCGATCTATGTATTATGGTGCTACTGTTTTGTTATTTATGTTTATCGCATATTGCTGCAAGAAAAATTAATAAAAAATTTTGATAAATTGATTTTTTTCAAGTACTTTTACTCAAATATTACTCACTAAATTGTGTCGAGCTGACAATATTTGGTTTTATTTCGAGAGCAGTAAAATTTTAAATTTTCTTTACTACTTAATCAATTTTTTAACATGTATGTTCTAAAAAACATTTTTAAGAAAATAAGTGTTAAATAATTTTTCAACCATTTGTTGAGTTTGTACTGTTTGTGAAATTTGCAACCCTACAAAGGAATCATGCAAATTAAATGGTAGAAATTCAAAACACGTTATAACACTCAAATGATTGGAATTGCAACTCGATCACGCATATGTGGGCTGAGGAACTCCTTCTAATTTTCGAGTGAGCTGTACATAAAGTCTTGTATATGTGCGTTGAAATGTATGTATCATTCTTTGTTTTCAATATACAAATGACTAGAAGTCAATATGACTCGTCCAAAATGCAGAGTGCCATACCAGCAGATAGCGGCATTTGAAAGACCCACATTTTTGGTCTCCTTGAAGGTAGGCTTTCGAATTGTGAAACTGCCACTGACATAGGGCCGCTCCAGTGATGTTTATGAGGAAGGAATGGACCATTGAGAACAGGGACGTCTTAAGACATGGGCCAACTGGGATCAGGGCCTCAGCCACAATGGGGGCCTCGTCTCTTTTTCAACTCAACCTTAATAAGATCACGAATCCAAATAACTTTAATGTTCAAAGGTTATTTCCGGTTGTATTCTTCAAAAAAACTGGTAATTTCGGAGTCAACTGGCTACATGGGATGACTGTCGTCCATGTATAGGCCTAGGCTTATCACCTAACACCTGCATTACTCATTCAGTCAAAAGGTGGTAGTCGGTCCAGCCGGTTTGTGTGGTTGTAAGTCATGCACATTTATTTGCTTCGGGTTATTGCTTATACCAGTTTTTGACAAACGTATGTTACGCACTATCTATTTTTAAGTCATAGGTAGGTCCTGTGTAGGAGCCGAGGGCCTACTTTTGCGCAAGGGTTCAGGGCCTACTATTGCGTTGGGGTCCAGGGCCTCAGGAATGCTTAAGATGCCTCTGATGGAGAGCCAAAGAGGTCAAAATCCTAGCAGTGGGCCACGTGATACTCGTATAACGTCACCGGGGGACGACAGACACTTCATTCGCATGGTGGTGCATACAACTTTCGCTTTGAAAATCTTAGTCAGCGCCGTATTGAATAAACACCAAATGATATGATCTGGATATCATGTGCGGATGATTCCACCTATGATATCCAAAGTGCTATACCAGGAACGTTGTGGAGCCTGAAGCTTTATTCCTTCTGCAAAGCGTTCCCAGTAGCATATGTCTTACTGATAATATGTTATTTCGGTTAAATCTCTAATAAAATCTAATAATGTTTCATTATCTTAAAACTATTTTAAAAAGGGGATGATTACCAGATTGTTAATTTTTTCGACTTATGTTATATCAAAGATGACCCTGAATTCTAGAAATGTAATTTGAAAAATGTTCTTAATTTTCTAAATTAATTTCGAATTTGAAATAAGTTATTTTAGATTGATTATTTTATTCGGTGCATTTGTAACCTCAAGCAGACGATACAAGGATTGAATAAAAAAGAATGGCAATACTTCCATACTTCGACTGGTGCTTTCCAGAGAGCGCTTGTATCTTTTGAGTTCATAAAAGTCATGTACAGACGTGCAGTGAACATACGATTTTTACTCAACTTTATTGTGAAGTGGTTTAAAAAAAGGAGCGAAATAGAAAACGCCCTAAGAATATGTTTACAAAGCAGGAGCAACTTTCTTGGACAAAAATCAAAGGTGTATTTAACCATAATACGCAACACTGTTATCAGGGTTTGTAAAATATATATGGTGATGCTGCGTTGTTACATCGTACAATGGAACTATAGGTATAAATGTTCCGTGAAGGAAAAGATGTTAATCCTGATCGACACGCTCTGGACGAACCCAAGTTAACAGCCAAGCAATTTAGCTTGTCGCTGGTTTGTTGGAAATTGATAGATAATGGGCTTTGTGGAAGGTAACCTAAAAGATGAGAAATACTACAAAATCATATTTTACAATCTGCACAACAGTTTCAGTTAATGCAATATTGTATATACCGCTGTGGATACCCCCTACGATGTCAAATACGCAACCTCGTGCACTTGCACAACACCTTTTGAACCGATATCAAAAGGAAGTTGACAGTATGACTGTATGGATTGTCTCAGTTGAGAAAACATGGACTCATTCTTACGAACCACTTTCAAAACGATAATCCGAAGAATGTAGACATCCTGATTTGCCATTTCCACAGAAAGTGCGGGTAGCACTGTATCATTTGAAAGTGATGCTCATTGTGTTGCATACGACATTTACGGAGTGCTACTGCACCTCGAAGTGATACTACTACTGTGAATTCCTAAGATATTTTTGAATCCTGCACTGAAGAGAAAGCGGCATGTGTTTCTTGCTGCTTTCAAACCCACTCATACTCCATGACAATGTATGGTTTCAAAGCGCAAATCTTGTCCCAGATCTCTGGCGATCGCAGTGGTGGAAGATAATGGAACATTCTCCACTCGCCCGATATATGTTCATACGAATATTATCTCTCCTTCAAAAAAAATAACCATTACGAAGAATTCATTTCAACATTAAGAAGGAGATTACCCAAATTATTGGGTGAGAATTACAAGACATCAACAAAAAATGGGCATGTTGATGGTGGGCGTCACTTTTCTGTCATTTGGCAGAATGTGGTTTACGAGAGATGATTATATTGAGGTATAAGTATGAGACGCGCGCGCGCGCAAGTGGTTGCACGTCAGATAATTAGGGCACTAAAATATATCCCTGAGTTGCAATTGCTTTATACCCAACCATTTTTTGTAAAAACCTCAGCCCATTTAATTCGGTCAAAGAAAGAATAAATAAGACAATAACATACAATAACAAAAATAGAAGAACGAATTAAATTTTATCAATACTCCTTTATATGTTACGACTACATATATTTATATATTATAATATATTACCACTCCTTTAATAGTAAACTGCTGACGATTAAAATGTGTATACCAGGAAGGCTGCGTGCAACAAATGCCAAATTTTAATAAAAGGTTAAACATACTGGAATATGCAAATCGTTAGCATTTTAAATCATTTGTACAATGCAGGTAACAGTAATGCCAATTATAGTCTGATTTTGTTGATTGAATTGACGGGAGTAAGTTTGTCTCCAATCGCAAGTGCAATATCGTATAGCACTAGACCTTGTAAGTCTTAAAAACAGCCCTTAACAACAACTTGCTTACAGACGTCTTAATTCGTTTAATTTATGATCAACAATAAGAAAAAATAGAAACTAGAACATGTTTTTTCAGCATGATTTCGACCAGAATATAAATGATTCATTCAATTCATGTGATTTAAATATAATGTAACACATTTTTTTGTTTAGAACCATTCGATTTCTCATTACAGCTCAAGGCCTTTAAAATATCTTAATAAAAGAAAACTTAATCACCGGACTTTTCATGAAAATTATGCTTTTCGTGATGTATTGGAAGCGCTTGTGCGTCAGTTTTTGCAGAATTTCGCTTGAAAATTTATTTCTTTTATACTTATCAAATGTATATTCAATCTCTTGTATTATAATCTTTGAATTAAAGCAGAACCTTGCGTAACAATTCTCGTAAAAACATCAAAACTCATTCACTGTTGGTGTGTGGAGGGGGAGAAAGCAAAATACATTTTGTTAGCATGATATTTACAGGACTGCGAATGATCTGTCCGCGTTCACGTGACCAGGGTATGCCGTGTCTCGTGCCATACAATCCGGCATGACACAAATCAAGGATTCTTAAAGGTCCATCATCGTGAAGACGACTACTACAAACGTGTTGCAGAGGCGTCAATTTACAGTATTGCGTCCTGGGAGTCTAGTCGGTTCCATTCACAAACTTTCCGGATTGAACCGGAATCAAATGTGCATTCGAAATTTTACGACCTTCCATACGTCACAACAATAGGCCATTAAATGTAAATGGCCTAAATGAAATGCGTCTGTGCGCGCGATTTGATTCGACGGTGTCGTTATGTTAATCCCTCTTTTTTCCCTCCCTCCCATGTCTTTGAATGAAATATTTTTGAAAATCCATTTTGCTTACACCTAGATATCGAAATTAGGAAAAAAATTAATAAATTCTGTAAAATGTTTAGTTGTATGATGTCCTCTCGGATTTATGGTCACGGAAAATCCTTGGACTGGTCAGTCTGTGAAATGCTGCCGGGTTTTATAAAGAATGGGTTGACATTTTTGATTTTAAAAGAGTCCACCGCATTGTTTAATTGTACAATGAAGAATATTGGATACTTCTAGACAAAAGATATTCTTTTTTAGTGAAAATTTGTTTAAATTTACGGGAAAAAAATATAGATTATTTTAAGTCGACAGATGAAAACACGCAGCTTTCTCATTCGCAATTTTGCACGACTTATACAAAATACGCTGCTTTCAGAAATATTGATAATTGCTGAAAAGTCTTTACGAAATGCTAGAATGAAAGGCTTTTTCATCAATAAATGATAAAAAAGAGAAAGGAAAGGAAAAGAAATAAAGTTAGGAAAAAAAATGATATTTTAATTAAAATGTACAAGATAGTCTAACAATTTGAGCAATTTCTGTTAAAGGCTTCATATTATACGACAGATCTCCATCGTATTGTTATGAAAGTGGAACTATACTTTTGCTTATGCACTTGAAAGTCACTATTTTAAAGAAGACTCCTTACTTTCCCTTCTGTTCCTATTTTCAGGCATCTTGAAATCTGTAATATTTTGAAAAGAATGACAAAAAATAATCACTATTACACATGCAAGCACAAATTAGGTAATTCAGTTCCATTCGTGTTGCCTTGATTAATTACCGTTTTGCGAGCAATTATTATAAAACAGCAAACAATTTTACTGAAGCAAATATCATCAATAACGATATTTAAAATAATGTAAAATAGATTTACAAAACAAAATTTTAAGAAAATAGTGACTAATCGAAATTTTCAACTCTCAAATTTTGTTTGATGAAAGATTTTTCTGGTGCATTGAGCAGTTGCAGAGCATATTTGCCATCAAAGGGTTATATTGGCATATTAGAAGCATTATTACTACATTCGACTAAATATCGTAACTGGTTTTTTTCTCTCTTTCAAATGAGGCTGCGGATTGGTAATTATCATTGCACACCAAGTACATTGCCCGGGAATTGATATCTCTTTCTTTTAGTGTGGTCCCATGTATACGGATATGAATTGACGCAATGTAATTTTTACGACCATTTTCTTCCCTAGAGGGAGGCACCTGAGCTCTGACGATGTGAAATTGTGCTAGAATTTAATTTTGCCGAGATCACCTAAGCGGAACAGGCACTCTAGGGATCTTTAACATTCCTCATAATTATACGACATGGACGCTGTTGATTTTCTGCATCAGGAAAATCCACCGACTTGACCCGGGGTCATACCCGCAAACTTGGACGAACAAGACCAGCGCCAAACCAACTACACCACCCAGCCGACCCTTGTAAGTGAAGGTTATATTAATTAGAATTTTTGAGAATCAATGATCTATAGATCAGGGGTACTCAACCTATTTTCCCGCTGGGCCGCATACACATGATAGGTATTTCACGTGGGCCGCATACACATGACAGGTACTTCACACAGGCCGCAACATGCGGATAATGGGGGGAAACACAAAAAGCACTGGCATAGCTAGTTCTGAGTGGGCTCTATACAAAAATTCTTTCGGAGCCTTTTTTAGGTATGAAAAGCACGTTAGTGGGACTGCAGTTCCACACATTGGGCCCCTGTAGCTCTGGGGACCCATATCATTGATACGGCGGTAGCTATGCCCCTGACTATAAGACTAAAGAAACATTGACAAACAAAATTGATCGAGATATTAAAACTCGTTTTTGACTTTTATTTTAATACTATATTAACTTTTCTATCAAAAACACACACAAATATTTATTTTTATGAGTTTTTTTTACTGAGTTATGGGATAATTTCTATATTTCCTTTCAACTATGATCAACCCTTTTGCTTACATTCTACTATTAAAAGCATAAATTGATATATTTAATTGTTTGATTGATAGAATATCCGGCTAAATTTCTATTACATTGTTCTCCAATAATTGAATGTTTCGGTGCAATGAACCCTGACCGGGCCACTGAAAAAAAAGGCAGCGGGCCCCATGCGGCCCACGGGTCATAGGTTGAGTATCACTGATCTAGATAGTTTAAAGCAGCCCAACTTTTTCTGACTCATAGACTCCCTTGCCATGTTTTTTGGTTAGGGGTAGGCCCCTGCTTACGTAATATTGAATTTTTTCAAATTCATCTACTTAAATGTTTTTATGACAACTAGTACAGAGATTACTTTAAAAGATTAAAATTTTTTAACTGTAGTGAAGTACAGAGTTTAAAGCTTTAGAAACACATCTGTGTTAATTACTTTAAAATTTAAGTGATACCTAAAATAACTGATTAACAAACAAATGTTTATAATGTGTGATAGGGATGAATCTGGCTTCAAAAACAAATTCTCAACATTTTTCATCCATCTTGTAAAGTTTAACATTAAATTTCTTTGGTTAGTAGTGTCTAGCCGACAACAACGCTGAAACTCCTTCTCACTAGGAAAAGCAATTAAAAACTTTCTCACAATACTCCATAATTCGAGATAAATAACAGGTATGTCTCTTTAAAGCCAAAATGGTTGACATCCGTTTCTAAACTTTACTTTCAGATCTATGTTACTTCATATTCTGAGCAGTTTCTCTTGTAATATGGCTTTATTTTTCAATGTGACCATAGGAATTCATCGCCTTCTGTGGTAATTACCAAGTAAAGGCATTCTCAAACCTAGTTTCAAAGTCTGAATAAAGGGAATTTAAATGTTGAACGTAGGCAGATTGTCTGGGACCAATTGAGAAACTAGGAAAATTCACGACGTCTGTATTATACTCCTTTAGCTTTATTCTGGCAAAAAATGCTAAAATGATGGTTCTCGTTTTGAGAGTGTTTATATGCTGTTCCATAATAGCAAATTTGCCTTAAATTTAGTAAATAGATATGTTAAATATGTAAAATCTGGTTTCCATTTGACTAAATTTTCTTTTAAAATTAAAGTCACGATCTGGTTTAATAGAAACTAATATTGTAGACCCCCAAATAATTTTCTTGCTGTTGTGGAGCCCTTACACGTCGTCATAGACCCCTGGGGGTCCATATAGACCACTTTGGGAATCACTGGTTTAAAGGGATAGATTAATTCATAATATTAGCAATATATTTACTATTTTGATAGAGCTAAGATGAGAGTCTAGTTTGTGGTGTTGTTAAATTAGATAGGTTTATTCTATTTTTCAGTTGTAGCTGAACAGTGTGACGTTAATATTCACTCACTCACTCTATTTTTCAGTTTGAAAAAGCTTTCCATCCTTGAATTCGACTAATGATGTCCCGAGAGCATGAAGAGAGATATATATATATATACAAGTTAACAATGTTTATGATGAATCATTTATGGGACTACACATCATATAAAAATTGTAATTAGAATTCGCGTAAAAAAATTATGCCAAACGTAGAATATTCATCAAAACTTTTGGTAACTATTAATCAGCATAATGAATCATAAAAGTTACCTCCTTGCTTGAATTTTTTTTTTATACAAGTACATATACCAATGTATTATAAATATTACTTTTGTAAAAGTGTTTACTTTTCAGAACTTATTCAGCAGATTACTTTTTCTATTTTTGTGAAAATTCAAAGTTTTTGGAATTGAACTGTTTTAGCTCACTGATTTCCAAAGACATTATATAATGTCTAACATTTTTAAAATTTCCTAATATTGAAGATTTTCAGTTTTTAAGTTTTGTACTCCAAAGAAAAATTTTATAGTTCCAATTCTTTTTTATTATACCTAAAGGACATCTACAAAACACCTAAATCATTCAATAATGGGTAAAAAATGTCTATTATAAAGATAAAAATACTAATTAATTGATTATTTGAAAGATTTTTTTTGTGCCAAATCTTCTAAAATATTTTAAAATTTTGCTTTTTAAAATAAATGGATTTATTGAAAAAATTCAAATTTAGGATTTATTTATGTTTTGCTTACGTTACTCTCCTTATTGATAAGTATAGCTTCCAGAAATTTTTAAGTCAAATGATTTAATTAAAATTATTATTTTAAGTAAAGTCAATAAATTTTTTGATATTTTTCAATTCCTACTATTATAGTTCTCTCTCTTTCTCTAAAATAATTTAAAGTCTCTCTCTCTCTCTCTATATATATAAATATATATATATATATATATATATATATATATATATATATATATATATATATATATATATACATTTAAAAACCTTAAATATTGATATAAAATTTTATAGAAAATTAAAAAAAAAACATCACAAACAAACACAAGAATATTTAAATAAAATATAATATTATTAGTTTATTAAATATGTGGCACCATCTATTGAATAACTGTATAACTAATAAAAATGCCTTTTATTATTACATATTGTCATTTCCCTGAGAACAATTAGAAATATAATTGCAAGGAAAGTCCATGTACAGGATATCCATGTACAATACATTATTTAATAAAGTTATTAAAATTTAAATATATATTAGATTTATCGCTAACTAGTAAATTATTACGATAAATATAGTTAAAAATAATATTTCTATTTATAGAGATTGATAAATTTTATGGCACTTTAAGAATATTAAAATTAAAAGCATCTCTTTTATCATAAATATTACTATGTAATTTATAATCCTTAATATACGATGATACATCCAAGTAATTAGTTTAAACTGGGTTATTATTAATTTTAACTAGGTTTAAGTAATCGGGATAAAAATTAATATTGGGGTTAAAATTATTATTTTTACTAAAAACAATTGATCATCTGTATATCTAAAAATGTAATAATCATTATTAATAATATAATTATATTCATAAAAGTGTAAATATAAATTAGCTAAACTATTGCTAACAGGGACACCTTGAGACAATCCTTTAGTTTGTTTGTATAATGAACCATAAAAATTAATGCAATTTTCTTTTAACTAAATCTATGAGAGTGCGAGGATTATCACGGGCCTTAGATACAGTTGCCCTACTGACATAGTTTTGTACGAGGCAGACATCCAACCTCTTACTATGAGATTTGAAGTCAACTCATATAAGTATTTTAACAAAATTAAATGCTTTGGATCCTTCAATAGAACCTCTTCTTTCATTATAAATTGGGCAAGTAACCAACGTTTAAAGCGAGACAGCCCACTTAATTACATGCGTAAACATGGTTTTATTGATTTCAATGTTGACATATCTACACCTTTTAGCTGCATCTCACCTATTGATTCTTTTAATCATGTTGAATTCCGGGAGGAATCATTGACCAGTACTCCCAAGCATAGCAGCCATCCGGAATTACTCAGACAACTGGCACTTGAAGTAATAAATGACATACCCGATCAAGCCTTGATTGTTTACGCAGATGGTAGTCGTTCGGATACGGGTAGAGTAGGGAGTGGTATTTTTAGTAACACTCCTGGGAACGATGTTAAAATCAGCATCAGGAATTCTGACCACTGTTCCGTCTTTAGATCGGAACTCATTGCTATTAGTGGTGCTCTCGATCATGGTCTCAACTCTTATAAGGACAGTGTCTGGATCCTGACAGACAGCAGAAGCTCCATCCAATATTTGAAAAAATTGGCCAATAATTATGGACAGTACTGGTCTAGATATTTTATCCAAATTAGTTAGGCTTGGTCAGAGGAAACAAGTATGTCTCCAGTGGATTCCATTACTTGTGGACTTGTGTGACTGGGAACGAAGCTGCTGATGAGCTGGCTGGTAGGGGACGTGATCTCCCTAACCCCAGTTCCACTGTCTTAACTCATACGAAAATTCCTTCCTTCCAAAAAAATAAAATGAATTTGACTTGGCGAAACCCTCCTGCTCACCACTGGTACGCAGCTAAGAGTCCTGGCCTATCTATACAGTGCCGGATGACAGGGCTCATCAGACGGTCTTGGCGCGCCTTAGAAGCGGTCACCTGCGTAGTATGTCTTTTGTGCGGGGTGTAAAGTCTTTCCTTACCTGTCCCTGCTCCCTCCTTGCTTCTCCTGCTCATCTTCTGGACTACTGGGGCATTTCCCAGCGACAGTTGTATGAAGAGCAAGACCTGGTGTGTGACACTATTACGCGGAAAGGTCAAATGGACTTGGTGTAGGCTTTCCTGCTCCAAGGGGATTGGAAACAACAACAACCACAATGAGAGTTTTAAATTTGTTTAAAGTAATATTAAGATTATAATTACCGTGATTTTCTAAAATTACTTTAATAATATCATTGATATCAATGGAATTGAAAAGATCTTAAAAGTCAAAACTATGTGAATTGAATAAATATTTTTATTTTTTAAAAAATCTATAATATCATTGCTATTTTTAATTATAGCTTTATTTTATTGCTTATTAATGAAGTTTTGTATAATATTATGAAGCATTTTGCCTGCAGTAGGGATATATGCTTTAAAACCATTTTTCACATTTCTAAATTTAACTCACTTTTATGGAATTTAGGTGTTAAAAATATATGTGGAAACTTAATCTTAGGAATGCAAAAACCCAATTTTTTTATAAATAGCAATAATTCGATTACTAATTTCTTTATGTGACAAGTCCAATTTTTTAAAAGATTCATTGTTTAAAAAGTTTTTGTTATGCAAAACACAAATCAACATTCACAAATCGCAGCACAGTTTCTTGGCACTTTGTCAATGTAAATTATAATAAAACTATTTTGTAATTCATAAATTTTCTGTTTCACATCTTTATAAGTAAATTCAGAGTTAGTATATATACATATATATGTTACCGGAAAAGTATGAAATGCCAGAATTCTATAGAATGACAAAAGTTATTTAGGCAAAGTATGAAAAAAGGTCTTGATAAGGCTGTTATATCAATGAAGTACATTCCTAAAATGTTAATGTTATTCTGACAAAATAATGAGAGTGCCATTAAAAAAATTATTCAAAATACGTAAAGGAAAATGAAAGTTGCACCAAACAAAATTTATGTCTTTCTTATTAAGGAAAACAAAATTTTCATTTAAAAAATAAGAAATTAAAGTTAATCCAGTTGTTGCAACACATAGTGGGCTTGATGACATTTTGAATTACATTTTATAACATTTTTCACGCAAAGACAATTCTTGTATTGGTACTTTGTTTTACACATACCTTTGACAAATCCTTGGCTGTTTCCATTGCACTGAGCAATTGCAACTGACAGGAGAGAAAACCACACCACACCAACGGGAGGACATTTGAACTCTCGACAGACATCTCTTCCCTACAAGGCGGGTCTTCAGTGTTACTAGGCTCGAACTATCACGTCCTCAAAATCCATGACGTAATACTGTATAGCAGTGCTTCCCAACCTTTTTCTCTTCTTGACCGGTCAACGTTTGATAATTTTATCACGGCCCGCTGAGAGTGGGATGTTGATTATTTATATATTTTACATTGTTTTGATTCAATAATTTAATTGTATTTAAGCATGCAGAATAAAATTTAGTTGCATCAAAAAATGAATATAAAGTGATTTTACATAAAATATAAAGGGATTTCCATGGAAGAGGAATGCACAAGAGAGAAATACATCTCAGTAAATAAAATAGAAATAATTTAATGCTTCTTGAGTGGCCTGATACCTGTGGATCCACGGACAGGGAATTGGGGACCACTTCTCTATGGTACTGACGCTTTCTTAAACAGGCAAAATGTGTACTTAAAAAAAAGAAATTTTTATAACGAATTACGGAACAAAATACTGGTACATATAAGACATCCGGAGGGCTCTTATCACTACACAAATAGTCTATTCTTTTAATTTGGATTTTTTTTTTATGTATGAATAATTTTTTCTTCCTTCCTTTTTCATGCCAATTATTGAATAGTATTTATAAACCAAAATTTGAGTGAATGAGAGGTACTAGGCTCGAACGCATTGCACACCCGTCACTTGTCCGTTATCTTGACCACTAGGCTGTCGCGGCCATAAACCACAATTTAAAGTCTACATATTAACCAAGTTTCAGATTTATAAAGACAGATTCTAATTTGTAAAAAAAGGCGTATTTTTGAAATAATAAACCAAACTAAAGTTGTACTCTCACATAATGCAAAAAAAAGAAAAAAAGGTTGTCCCTCCAAAGGCATATTTAAAATTTTCAGCAACTATTTTTAAGAAGTTGATTTTGCAATTACAGTTTTCATCGATATCATTGTAAAAAATCTTAAGTATATTAAATTCGTACAATATGGCGCTGAGTTAACTAAGTGGTCATGGTCGTCTCGTCGGCGTTATTCTACGGAACCGTGAATTTAAGGCAGTGCTTCTCAAACTTTCACTACTGGCGACCCAATTTTCAATCATAATTTCCATCGCACCTCCCAAAAAATAATAATGTATTGGATGCAATAATATTGCACTTTTTTGAGTATCAAACTTTGTATACGTTACTTTTAAGTAATGTATATTTTAAGCAAATTACTTTTAAGTAATAGTTATAATGTTATGTTATTTTTCCTTTCTCTAATTTTTAAATTGGAACAGATTGCAAAATGATATTTAATTAAAGATTTATTTCATTCATCATCCATTTTTAAAAGTACAAATGCCATTAGAACAAGTAATATAAAAATACATTTTTAAGTAAATTCCTACTTAGGCCAACAAAGAAAAATTTATTTTAGTTACTTTTTATTAAATAGTTACAATTAATACAAATATGTAATACATATGACAGAATCACAATGTTAAGCGACAAAATAGAAAGCGATTTTCCTTACAATTTTTCATTTTCCGTTCTATATATGGGTTATTGGACTATTCTTTTTTGTTACTATTTATTCATTAATTAAATTTAATTAGTGTAAGAAAATAAATAATATATAGTAAAGAAGAAATCACACACACATTTTCAGAAATTAGGCCACCTCGGATGGAATTCGAACTACCGTTCTTCAGATTAGAAGACCAGTGCGCTATCCATTGAGTTACAGGCGACAACACAAAAAATTTCCTTTCAATAAATGCTGTCGGACTATAATTTTTGTTATTATTTATTCATTTTTAATTCAATTAATGAATTAAATTTTGAAAGAACTGTATTAACATGAAGTGTCATCCACTAAAAGTTTTAAAAAATGTATTTGAACTTGAATGAATGAATAGAGAGTATTTTATCAACGATTGAAAATTTGAACAAGATATATATATATATATATATATATATATATATATATATATATATATATATATATATGAGAGAGTGAAATAGTAGAAATTGAAAAATAGTCTACTTTATGTTGCGCTCTATCATATCCATCACATCTGGCATTCTCGCGAGCGTCTGCGTGAGTCTGGCCAAACTATCGGACGCCTGCACAAAACATGTAATAATGCTGTACCTCGTACAATTTCAATCAATTTTGGTCGATTCGATGCTTCTTTAGCTACCAAATCTATCTTGAATGTACATTTTATAATTTACACGTTAGTTGTAATTCACGGTATTAAGTATTTACTGCAGAAGATTGAAATAAAAAATCATGGATAAATTTTTAAGTCGTAAGCGAACATTCGACGAGAATAAAGCATCAACAAGTGCACAGACGAGCATAGTTCAGAAAATTAAATTAAGGAAAGATTCTCAAGAATACTTGAATTTTGGACTTACCATTACTGAAGTAAATGGAAAGAAAAGCCCCTGTGTGTTATTTGCTCAAAAATATTGGCATCAGACAATATGAAACCTAATAAACTTAAAAGACATTTCGAAACTCTTCATGGTGAGTACATTAACATACCTCGAGAGTTCTTTGAATCAAAATTAAAATCATATGAAAAACAAAAAAACATTTTTTAAAAAAACTTTGTCAGTGAATGAAAAAGCTTTACTCACTTCTTACAAAGTATCATATAAAATAGCCAGAGACGTAAAAAGCCTTCACTATTGCCGAAAAGCTTATTTTGCCTGCAGCAATTGAAATCGTAGAAACTATGTTTGGAGAAAATTTTGTCAAAGAGTTGCAGTCCATACCCCTATCAAATGATACTGTTTGCCGTCGAATTGATGATATCGCTGAAGATGTAGAGCTACAGCTTTTTGGTAAGTTGCTTGACAAATTGTTTTCAATTCAGCTTGACGAGACAACAGATAGCAATAAAGATGCTCATTTCATTGCGTATGTTCAATTTTGGGATGGTATGTCAGCAGTAAAAGAACTACTTTTTTGTAAACCAATAAAACTTTGTGAGAACCCCCTCCCCCCAGGACACTAAGATAGAATTGGGGCAAAGAATTACCAGACGCCAAATTATATTTATTCACTTAGTTCAAATATCAACCTTCTAATTACAAATATTCAACTATATGTCTACGTCAAAGGGATTTACCTTTTGTTTAATCTTACAGTCCACAGATGGCGCTCTGCGCATTCCATTGTAATATTCCTTAGCGTAAATAAACAGTTCATGTTCAAACTCGTTCGTGTGTGGTCGTCTTTTGTGCTATCAAGATACTATTTCTTTTCAGACCAATTCAATTATTAAGAAATAAGTAACTACTTCCAGGTGCAGCAAGAGATGGCGTTTCCAAATCGAGTTAAGTAACAACAAGTCAGGTAAGGAAATATCGAACCATTTCTTATTCCATCATTTTGGTCGTACCGTAGCCGGAGTTCAATTGTGAAACATTCTAATTCAAAACTTCTGGCTTGTTGTTCTTTCAGCAATATTTTTATAAGATATTGTCATAATTTAAATGATGAGAAATTCTCTAATTCCCTTTTTGTGTGTACTAAGCTTAAAAAGAAACTTTCGAAGTGTAATATTTCAAATTCATGCATATTCAAAAGTTTAATCTTCTTATATACATGGTTATTTCAATGTTTAATTGATTGTTGTGCGATTATTCTTAAGTGGTAAATTATTTGTGTGTTTCTGCCATTGTCATTCCTGTATCATATGTAACAAGAAACTTGAGTTTCGTTTTACCTCGCTTGTGTGCTAAATTTCCTATTCGTATATTCCGCAGTAATTCTTTTTAGAATTTCTCCCCCACTTTCCCCCTCTTCCGCGAAGCCAAAGGAATCATATCTTTTTCGACTAGACAATTAGTCATTCTCGAGCAGCTGCGTTTTTTTATTTGTTTTCTTTAAGTTATTCTTTTTGCTATATTAAAATGGATATTGAGGTTTTATTGAAGAAAAAAAAAGAACGTCAAATCCTGGATTACAAAATGGCAGAACAAAACAGAAGAGGAAATTGAGAAATTAAATAATGTTGGTTTATTGGCTCGGAAAAATAAATTCTTAGAATTTAGAAATGAAATAAAGGATATTTTGGATTCTATTATAAGTATTTGCGAGGAAAAGGACGAGGAAACTTATTGTACGGAAAAGGACGGCATTTTAGATACGTTAGAAGAAATACTTGTCGCTATAGACACTCAGCTTATGCCTTCTGTAGTAAACTCCGATTTTGAGGTTAAAAACCAAGGTTCAAGTCAAGATTTAGTCTCAGCTCGGTCAGCTGAAGTGAAACTTCCTACATTATCCCTACCTATATTTTCTGGTGTAACTGAGGAGTGGCTTGCATTTTCTGATCTTTTTGAAGCTGCAGTTTCCGACAATAAAGATTTAACGGGAGCGCAAAAGTTGCAATATTTAAAGGGCAGTTTAAAGTCCGATGCATTAAAAATCGTTAAATCTTTATCCGTTACCAATGAATAATTTCGAAATCGCTTGGAAATTGCTAAAGGATAGATATTTTAATAAAAGAGAAATTATGTCCTCCTTAATTAAAAAGTTTATTAACATAACGCCCGTGAGTGGAGAATCATCCACACAAATTCTAAATTTGATAGATTTCACTAAGGAATTTGTAAGGATGTTGGAGTCACTTGAATACATGGTTGACCCAAATACAGATACACTCTTAATGCATATGATATTTTTTAAGCTTGATCCGAATTCCAGAACTTGGTTTGAGAGAACCTTTTCAACAGATGTCATCCCAAGGTTAGACGAATTGTTGCAATTCATTGCAACACAAGCGAGATCCATTACGAGTTCAACTACTAAGCGAAATGTTCAAAGGAAGGCGACTCTGGTCGCGTCCAACGCCCAGTCACAATGTCCTTTATGTAATGCAGAACATACATTATCGAGATGTGATACTTTCTTAAAATTGTCAGTTCAAGGCCGTTCAGCTTTCGTTAAAACGAATAATGTTTGCTTTAACTGTTTAACTCAGTTTCACAGTGTGAAAACTTGCAAAAGCAAGTTTAGATGTAAAAAGTGCAAGAAACCCCACCACAGTTTACTTCATATTGAAAATGTTAGTGCTAAGGGAAGACAGGGCGCAGTAAATGTGTTAAATTCTATAGAACTTTCTGTCAACGCTACAGTGTTTTCGCCTGTCCCTATTTCAAGTACTAGTGAACCAAGCGAAAATTCTAGAGTTGTGGATGTTACATCGTGTATTTCTGATGTGAACTCAGATGTTCAAATTCTTCTTTGCACAGCTCTAATTCAGGTAAGAGATATTTGGGGTAACTATCAGACCTGTAGATGTCGTCTGGATAGCGGAAGCCAGGCTTCACTTATTACAAATGCATGTATTAAAAGGCTAGGCTTGCGAAAGGAAAAGGCCAATGTGCGTATATCATATTTGGGCGCATCCGATACACGTATAAATGGGCTTGCTGAGATTCAATTTACCTCACATTTTTCATCTCAAAATTCCTTTCATGCGTCCGTCTATGTGATCAACAAAATTGTAGGTATGATCCCACATCACGATTTAGATTCTTCAATGCGTGAATTATATGGGGATATTTCTCTGGCTGATCCAGCATTTTACAAGAGTGGTCCAATTGATGTGCTACTTGGTGTTGACCTTACTTGGCCATTGCTAAAGGGTCAAACGTTATCTTTGGGTAAGGATAAGCCATTTGCCATTCGTTCAGAATTGGGTTGGATAATTGGTGGTAAGGCAAATTCTAGTGGGCAAAATTCTTTCCATGTCAATCATATTCAGTTAGTATCGGATCAGCTAATCAATAAATTCTGGGAATTAGATTCTGTGCCATGTGCCAAACCCTTAACTTCATTAGAAGAGGCTTGTGAAGATCACTTCGTAAAAACACATTCTAGGGATGAGAATGGCAGATACACAGTAAGGTTGCCATTTCACACTTCTACGACGCGGTTAGGTAATTCAAAACAATATGCAATTCGTAGGCTAATCAGCGTGGAACACCATCTCATTTCTAATCCTGACAAATACAAGCTGTATCGAAATTTCATGAAGGAATACCTTGATCTAAAGCACATGTGTGTGTGTGTGGAACTTGTTCCGGACTCTGAAATTAATAACATTAAAAGTTTATACCTTCCTCACCATGGAGTTGTTAGGGACACCAGCTGTACAACAAAGCTTCGCGTCATCTTTGACGCCTCCAGCAAAATTTCGTCTGGACTATCTCTCAATGATCTGCTCATGGTTGGGCCAAGAGTGCAGCCAGAACTTTCCCTATTCTTATCTAGTTTCTATAATTTTCAGTGTAGTCATTTGCGCTGATGTTGAAAGGATGTTTCGCCAGATTAAAGTTCACGAGGAAGACTTAGACTGGCAAAGAATTCTCTGGAGGGATTCTCCAACCGAACCTATAAGGGAATATCGCCTAACAACTGTTACGTACGGTAAGTCCTCAGCACCATTCCTCTCTACGAGAACCTTGCGACAGCTTGCCATTGACGAACAAGAAAATTATCCAGCCGCTTCAAGAGCTACCCTTAGTCATTTTTACGTTGATGACTTGCTGAGTGGAAGTGCGACAAAGAAGGGAGCCATTCAGCTAGTGTCAGAGCTGCAGGAGATGATGAAAAGAGGAGGATTTTCTCTGCGCAAATGGATGTCTAACGATCCTGACGTATTGGCAACCATTCCAGAAGAATTAAAGGCAGTTGATTCCAAACACACGATCAAAGATGACCAACCTGTCAAGATCTTGGGAATAGTTTGGCTTCCAGATGTTGACAAGTTTACCTTTACCATCACCGTGGACGAGACTGATGTGTGGACTAAACGCAAGGTACTTTCTGAAGTCGCCAAAATCTTTGACCCCTTGGGCTGGTTTACACCATCAGTTATCTTTTCTAAAATCTTCCTTCAAGAGCTATGGAGTCACCATCTAAGCTGGGACGAGAAGAGCTACCAGATTCTCTAGCAAGACAATGGAGAATATTTCAAGAACAGCTTCCTCTACTTACAAATATCAAGATCCCCCGCTGTATTCTCATTCCACAGGCTATAGACGTACAAGTACACGGGTTTTGTGACTCTTCAGAAAAGGCCTACTGTGCAGTTATATACATTCGTTCCAAAGATGCAACTCAAACCGTAGTATCTAGACTGCTAACTTCTAAGACACGTGTCTCTCCAGTAAAAACTCAGTCTCTACCTCGACTAGAGCTTTGTTCTGCCTTACTTCTTGCCAATTTGTTACAAGCTACCCTTCCAACTCTAACCCTGCCAATTTCCGAGACCTTTGCGTGGTCTGATTCCAAGATCACACTGGCATGGTTGAAGTCCGATCTGAGAAGATGGCAACCGTTCGTAGCTAATCGAGTGGCACAAATTCAAGAGCTGAACCCAAACGTGCACTGGAACTTTGTGAGTGGTCTGGAGAATCCTGTTGACTGTGGAACGAGAGAGATACCCCAAACTAAACTAGAAAAGTGCAACTTGTGGTTCAATGGACCCGATTGATTAAGAAGTTCTACTTTTCCGATTGGAGAGTTTGAAGATAATCCACAATTACAAGAACACACGTCTGCCGAAGCCAAAAGAACACCCAAGCTGATTATGCTGAACGTGGTTGATGCGACTTTCAAATCTGAGTTCTTTCAAAAATTTTCGTCTTGGAACAAGTTGAAAAGAGTTGCTGCCTATTGCTTAAGATTTGTGAAGAACTGTTCTCTTTCTGCGTATAAAAGAAGAAAGTCCTTACTAACAACGGCAGAATTGAGGGAAGCCGAGAAAGGCATTGTTAAGTTTATACAGCGTGATCATTTTTCGATGGAAGTCTCCTATCTTTCAGCAGGTAAGCAGCTTCCTTCGACCAACAAGCTTATACCCTTGACTCCGTTCTACGATGATTCCGGAATAATACGTGTCGGTGGAAGACTGAAAAATTCAATACTTGCAGACTCGCAGAAGCATCCCATCTTGCTTCCCAAAACCGACCATGTTGTGAACTTAATTATCTCTGATTATCCCCTGAAACTTCTTCATGCCGGTCCACAACTTCTCCAAGCAGCTCTCAGAGAAAAAAATTTTGGATTCTTTCAGCCCGAAATGCAGTTAGAAGAGTAGTGAGAAGATGTATCCCATGCTTCAGAAATCGTCCAAAATTCGCCGAACAAATCACGGGAGATCTTCCAGAGTCCAGAGTTTGCCCCTCTTCTGTATTCTAACGAACGCTGTATTGACTTCGCCCGCCCGTTCTTGATACGAATCTCCAAGGGAAGAGGAAGCTGGAATACTAAGTGCTACATCTGCGTCTTCGTCTGCTTAGCAACGAAGGCTGTTCATCTTGAAGTCGTTAGCGACTTAACATCAAAAGCATTTATCGCTTGTTTAAAAAGATTCGTGGCTCGCACAGGTAAACCATCAGAGATCTTCTGCGATCAAGGAACCAATTTCTATGGAGGCTAGCAAAGATCTCAGAAAGGAGTTCCGCCAGTTGATGAAGGAAGATGCCGTTCATCAATTCCTGGTAACTGACAACATCACCTTTCACTTTAATCCTCCATCTGCTCCCCACTTCGGAGGCATTTGGGAGGCTAGTGAAATCTTTTAAGTTTCATTTGAACAGAGTTGTTGGAGCCACTAGTCTCACCTTCGAAGAACTATCCACGTTATCTAGCCAAATTGAGGCATGCCTCAACTCCAGACCACTATGTGTATTATCTAGCAGTCCAGATGATCCTTGTGGTCTCACACCAGGACATTTTATGATAAGAAAGGCATTAACAGCTATCCCGCAACCTACAGTTCCAGACGACCTTCGCCACTGCGACCGTTGGCGATTGCTTACAAGAATGACCCAACATTTTTGGAATAGATGGTCTTCAGAGTACTTGACATTGCTGCAGTCAAGATCGAAATGGCGCATCGTTCAAAAGAACCTTGACATCGGAGATCTTGTCTTAATCAAACACGACAACTCACCCCCACTACAGTGGAAATTAGGGAAAGTCACGGAAACGTTCCCTGGTAAGGACGGTAAGGTTCGTGTGGTTAAGGTAAAAACTCAAACTAGTGAACTTGTGAGACCAATTGCTAAACTGTGTCCACTTCCTATAAACACTTGAACATTTGTGAATAATACCTAATTTTTTCTTTCAGCATTGTTGAGGTCATCTATACTTCTGTAAATCTCATTGCTTAACTTCATTAATTTAGAAGTGTACTTTATTGTCAATTTGTATGTTAATTCTTATACTTAATTCATTAGCATGTTTAACAACTTAGTGTGTTTAAGTTAATTCATTAATTTTGAAACCCGTGTTTCAAGGGGGCGGTATGTTTAATCTTACAGTCCACAGATGGCGCTCTGCGCATTCCATTGTAATATTCCTTAGCGTAAATAAACAGTTCATGTTCAAACTCGTTCGTGTGTGGTCGTCTTTTGTGCTGTCAATATACTATTTCTTTTCAGACCAATTCAATTATTAAGAAATAAGTAACTACTTCCAGGTGCAGCAAAAGATGGCGTTTCCAAATCGAGTTAAGTAACAACAAGTCAGGTAAGAAAATATCGAACCATTTCTTATTCCATCACCTTTACTATTAAATTAAATTACGAAATATGAAATTAATTAAGTACTAAGCTCAATATCGAACGGGCTTACCGGAATAGGAGGTCCGAGAAATATACGCAACTTGAATTATTAACATTTTGCTGTTCCTTGAGGATCTACAAATATCATGTTGAACCTTTTCTTGCTTGTGTTTTTTGACAAGGCGAAGTATTACATTTATGGCTTCATAGTTTTCTTGATAGGATTCTTTAGGCAGCATTTGAAAATTTCAATTAATCTCAAACGTTTCATGTCTATCGCTTTTCTCATATTTACTTTCGCTATTATGATTAATATCCCTTATTTCCTCAGGTTATTCTATTGCTTGATCAGTTTCAACTTCCTTGAATAGAGATCACAGATGCCCATTTTTTTATATTCTGCTCATTTACATTTATAAACCATTATAAGTCGTACAACACAGCAATCAAAACCACAAAGTTAATCATAGGGGAAAGTATAGCATATTCATAGAAAATATTTTTGAACATAAGTGGTCGTGCAGGGAACTCGATCAAAACAAGTACCATGATTGTAAAAAAAACGTTTAACCACTCTCAAAAAAGAGGCATAAATGTGACAAATTCATTTTGGTTCCCATTAAGACTGTCTAATAGGAGGATACTGTCAAGGTCACTGTTGACGAATAAACAGTTTTACCAGAGAATTAATGATTTCATGAGCCTCGAGTGATTCCGCACCCCATGCGACCGCTCCCATGTTAAAAGTGTATTCGATACAAAAATATCGATGTCAGTTCTAAGAAAATAATTGTGTAAAACGTTTTTCATAATGTATTATATATTTCAGAATACTCATAAAAATACATATTGGCCAAATAATTCTTCAAAGTTCTCAATATACTTATACATGTATCATAAAACTCATTCACATGGAAAAAAAAGCAACAGAAAAATATTATTTACAACTTTTGTTAAAAGAAAAACAGACGGAGTTAAACATACCAGTAAGTTTGAAGGTCAAAGAGATGATAATCAAAAGTAATATTTTAGGGGTTAAAAGAAACGTAATAAAAAAAATCATCTCTCATCGTGGGATGACAGCAAATCAAACTAAATGTCTTTTTTTATTTGGTTTTAGGTTCAAAGATAGCCAATGAGAGTTTGAAGTGGAATCTTTCGAAAGTGGAAAACCAGATGATATATATTAATTATAACAAAGTAAATGTGTATTTTTTATTTTGTCAGAAAGCATTTTGTTTTACTTCATTCCAAAAAATTATTTTTTTTGACCTTTTACTTTCAATATGCTCGCTTCCCCCCGGGGCGCACCCCACAGTTTAAGAAACACTGATTTAAGTTATCCGACAACGATCAGAACCATGATTTTGTAAAAGCGTATAAATGTATAATATTTATGATATTTAGTGTCACTTAGATTCGAAAACGTATATAAAATTGTTTTAAGAATATCATTACAATACAAAATTATTTAAGTTCAGTATTTTGAAAAAAAATGCACATAGAATGACAAATTCAGACTCTCTGGAGAAGTCTTTACTTAATCTAAGCAAAATATTGTTATTATAGAAGCATTTTTTATTAAAGGAGAATGTTTTGAGAGAAAAAAATTATTCTAAGTTAATTTTTTGCCAAAATATTGTATTTAAATAATTTTTTGTCATAATGTCCTTAAAACAATTTTATACATGCATTCTAATCTAAGTGACACTAAAAATATCTTGAAAATTATCTATTTATGCGTTTTTTTTTAATATCACGGTTCCGAACGTAGTTGGATACCTTAAAGCCAGTAAAGATCCGTTTTGTAAAGGAGACGACCCAGGTTAAATCTTTCGAGATCTAAAATCCTCATGTTAGTATGGTGTGGAAGCTTGAAAAGGGGAATGTCAGCTCAGGAGGTATCTTCCTCATCACTTGTTAGAGGTTCAAAATAGCAATGGTCAACGCAAATAGCCTCCTAATTGCTTTTAAGAGCGATATTCTGTAAGTGAGTGAATATTAACGTCACACTATTCAGCTATTTGAGTGCTTTTGGCAACTGATCTCATGAGTTTGAGCCCTGGTCAAGTGACTACACCACATGAGCTGCCCTCATTTCCTAACTTCCGCTTCACACCACGGAAGGGCATTTGAGCCTCGACAGATTTAACTAGCATCCCTCCCCTACACGACAGGTCTTCAGTGGTACTGGGTTCGAACTCATGACACACTAGCCATGAGTTCGTTACCATGACCTCTAGGCCACCGCGGCCACACGCCATTACCACCATGAAAGTTTTAAACAAAATTGAAAAGTGATTATCTGATGAACTGGTCAGTAATTATATTTGATTAGTAAGATAATTTCGCAAGGAAATATTGTTCCTAATTCGAAATAATTTTTTTCAAAGAAATAAAAGACACTTATTTCACCCTTTATCTACCGTATTATGAATTACAGCAGTTTTTTTCATGCAATAATTTTTTTGGATCACTACATTGAAAATTAAGGGATATACATAAACAAAATATTCAAATTTGGGAAATCTAATCCGTTAGAGCTAATTAATTAATTAAGGATATTCCACTGTAAAATTAATTATATACACTGTTCTCTTAAAATAAATAGTCAAATCGTTTTCTAAGGTTTTCATTAACATACAAAAAAATAATAAGACATTTAAAATTTGACATTCACTATTTTTTCGAGGCAAAAAGGATAATCTTCGTAATCCGCTGAAAAAGCCGTCAGCTGAAAACGCAATTTCTGCTATAAAACTATTCGCCTTCCCCGCTAAAATATCCACCATAGAACCGGTGCTGCCATATATCTTGGTAGAGTAGATTTCAAAGAATATTCCTGCTAAGTATCGTAAGAATATTCGTAAAAAAGGTTATTCTATGTAATTTTAAAATGAGTGGTACTTATAAGTACCGTCGGTAGATAAAGGGTTTAAGTGTCAGAATGTTACACGTATTGCATACTCTGTAGCTTGGGGGCTCCGTACCATTGATACGGTTGATACGACAGTAGCTATGCCCTTGTCTTGGTATGAAATTAGTCAAGCGTCGAAATTTGGTTGCGAGGGCAGCCACAAGATGGTGCCACCATTGAAATGGCTATCGTATTTGGAGACTTGTCGTATCTGCAAAAGTCTCAGTTTTAAATATGCAGCCCAAGGGAAAAAAGAATTTAATAGTTAAATTAGAGATTCTCAACCTAATATTATAGGTATTTAAGGTGCACGAGAATACCTAACACAAACCTCTGCATATAATTTACGAATATTTTATCTTGGAGATGATTTTGTCACCAGCCAATAAACACGGCGAGAGTTTAAATAAAAGTAGTATAAGCAATGGTAAGATTTCATAAAAAAATGCATATTTTTAAATAATTAGTTTGAGTTTGATATTTGATGTAATATTATCATTTTCATTACCATAGAACAAAGTTTTATTTTCTACTATTATAAATAATTTATATTATTTTTTTACCACGCTATTTTCAAAGTAATTCCTTAATTTAATTTTGTAAAAAGAGTAAGTGCTTAAGAACGTTGCACTAGAAAGCAACCCGAGGGTTATTACCAATATACCTCGAAATTTTAAACACTCCCTCTTCCGCTAAGGTGAAGACTTTGAATCAAGACAGTTTTCACTTGCATCAGCCCCCTTACAAGACGGATCTTTAGTGGCACTAGGTTTCGAACTCATGACACGCAGGCCACGAGTTTGTGACCGTGACCACTAGGCTACTGCAGCCGTTAGTTTCACTAGGCTACTGGAGCCGTTAGTTTCGCAAAACACATCTGTCTCTAGAAATTAATCATCTTTCGGAATGTGATTTTAGTTGCATAAATTTGGCAACCGGTTAAGTTGTTTACTTTTGAGAAAAATGAATCCGCTTCAATGAGAAGAGTCAACGTTTCAGATTATTTTGTTTTACCGAGTGATGCAGTTCGAAACTTGTTATTATATTAACTTATATGACAAAGAATTTTTTTTATCGTGAAGCCGACGCCGGTAAAAGGTAAATAATTTGGAAGCATTTATTTAAGCTGTTTCGCTGTTATAAAAAGTATATACTGTATATCGTGGCGTATAATGCGTACTTTTAACACAAAAAATAAGTTCAAAAGTTACGAGTGCGCGTTGTATATGTCGGACTTTAAAAATTGGTTTAAAAATATAGAAAAGATGAGTATAAAAAAAGTAGACTTATGCATCTATCTAGATACTGTTTATTTAAAAGAAATGACACGCTTTATGAATTTTCATTATTAGACATTAAAAGTTCGTCATATTCGTCTTTCATTATATTTTTGGGCACATACCGAAATTTTAACATAATCTTTTCATCATTACTGTTTCTCTGATTCGTACATAATTATCTTCCATTCCATTTAGATTGTTACATATATTACATTTTTCAAAAGAACTTTTTAATCATATTAAGTTTAACATAATTCCATGATTTTATTATCTGCTTCCGCCGGCGTTTCTCAAACTGAAGCACGTGCCCTCCTAAGGGGCGGGGAGGGGGGGGGGTGAGTCTAAAATAAAAGATTATTAAGGAAAATTATTAATTGACTGAAAGGAAGCAAAACAAAATACATTCTGACATAATGAAAAATAAAATACTCATTTAACTGATATAATATGCTTATACATGTATCCAAACTGCGCAATGTATTTGATCATTAATTTATCAATGCTAAGTT
Organism: Trichonephila clavipes; assembly: GCA_019973935.1. Lineage (NCBI taxonomy): Eukaryota > Metazoa > Arthropoda > Arachnida > Araneae > Nephilidae > Trichonephila > Trichonephila clavipes. The sequence goes on along the minus strand of BMAU01017669.1, from coordinate 283,353 downwards.
AAAACAAGTTTAATAAATACTAGAGTTAGAAATGCTGATAGTATACAAAATAATTCTGTTTTCAAAGCAGAAATTAAAGGATAAAGAAGTTTTTAATGAGTTAATAGTTAATTTTACGTGAATTGCAAATTCAACAACAAAAAAATCTTTTTGCATATCAGCTGAACAAAAAAAAAAACCAAAAAAAGCATGTTTGTTAAATTTTAAGTCAGTAGATCTAATAGCTGATAAAAGGGATTTTTTTTTATTTATTTATAACTCCCCGTAACTCTCTTGTCAGTCGATTTTTGAAAACACCTTCCTAAACTGATCTCTGCTCAGCAAAAGTAACACATTGTTACAAATTTTGTGTAATGAACGCTTAAAATAGTGTAAATAATTTATATCTGAAAGTGTAATAAATTAATATTACTTTATGTTGTATTTATTTTATGTTAAAATCTTGCCACCCCTCTCCCTTCGAAATAAAATTTTTTTAAATAAAAAAAATAGTGATTACACTGATCAAAGGAATAAATTAGAAGCGAGCACGCATTGAGACATGGCGTAGACAAAACAAAAGGGAAAGTTTTTCTTCACACAAAAAAGATATATACTGTCGCGGGCTTTTTTGCAGTTGGCAGAATTTTTTCCTACTTTCTTGACAATTATCGTTATATTTTGAAAACTTCAAATAATATCTTTATAAATTATAGCCTATGTATTATTTTGATGTTTTAGCTATATTATTGTAAAGTTTAATTAAAATCCATTCAGTTGTTTTCCGTGAAAGAGTAACAAACACCCCCATACAAACTTTCGCGTTTAAAATATCAGTAAGGATTACCTTTTTATTTCCACACGACGTGAAATCTATAAAAATTTCTTCTTGGGCAGTTGAGAGCCTTTCTGTATCAAGGTACCTGTGTACTTGGTATCTTCTTTAGTTAAAAATTATTTTTTAATCTGTTTCAATTTAAAAATTAGAAAGGAAAAGTAACATAATACTTATTCTGTTACTTAAAAAGAACTCACTTAAACTATCTATTACTCAAAAGTAACTTATACAAAATTTAATACCTATCTTGATAATTTATATGATTCACATAATTAAGTTCGTTTTGTTGATTTAGCGTCAAAGTAGATTATTATTGCATGCAATGCATTTTACTGTGTAAGGTGCAGGAGGCGCGATGAAAATTATGATTGAAAATTAGGCCGCACATATTGAAAGTTTAACAAGCCTTCGCAACAAATGAGCATTGCACACAAACATTTCAGGTTTCTTCGTAAAAACAAGTAATATAAAAAAAATTAAGTCAATTTCTACCTAGGTCAACAAAGAAACATTTTATTTAATTACTTTTTATTAAATAGTTACAATTACTATAAATATGTATATACATGGGACAGAATTACAAAATTAAGTGACAAAATAGAAAACGATTTTCCTTGCAATTTTCCATGTTCCTTTCTATATATGGTGAGTTGGACTGTTGTTGTTGTTTGTTTGTTACTACTTATTCATAAAAAATTTAATTATTCTAATAAAATAGTATAGTAAAAAAGAAATCATATTCTCAGAAATGAGGCCATCCCAGGTGGGATTCGAGCCCATGACTTTTGAATTAAAAGTCCAACGCGCTATCCATTGCCTACAGAGACACAATGAGCGACTTTTCTTTCTATATATGAGTCGGACTATTATTTTTGTTACTATTTATTAATTTTTAAGTTGAATTAATGAATTAATATTTGAAAAAACTGTATTAACATCAAGTATCATCCACTACAAGTTTTAAAAAATGTATTTGAACTTGAATGGATGAATAGAAAGTATTTTATTGACGATTGAAAATTTGAACGTAATTCGCTGGGCTAATTCAGCGACAGCTTTAGAAATCATAATAGGTCTCCAGTTTTGTCCAAAGACTTATTTGTATCTACAATTGTTGTGTCTGCTGAATTCCAATTTCTTACTTCTTTAGCACTGTAGGTTCTAGTACTTCTTCACTTTTATTTTATCTATATATATAAAAATGAATGTTTTTGTCTGTATGTCATCGATGAACTCAAAAACTACTCTACCGATTCTTATGAAAATTGGTATATATATGAATTTTTCCACGGAGAAGGTTTGTATAATATGCTCATTGATGCCACTCGCCACCAGGTGGCGCTGCAGAGTAGCAACTTCTGCCCCGTTCAACCGATTGTCATGAAAATCATTATGACCATGTATTTTTACACAGAGGAAACGAATATGATATTCGTATTAATGGAAGTTACCACCAGATGGCGCTTCCATGTATCAAGTTCAATACTGATTTTAATAGATATCTATACGAATTCGTATAAATAAAAGTTCTCAAAATATATTTTTGGTGCGATAAGTAAAATAAAACTATAAACTTTCTTTTCTTCTCTATCTCTTCTTCTCTTCTCTTTCTCTATTCTCTTTTTCTCCTCTATCTCTTATTCCCTTCTCTATCTCTATAAAAATAATTGTTTACCTGTATGTCTTTTCTAGAATCGTAAACTATGTATTTGATTATGTGAATATGTCATTCTAATGAATTTCATATATTGTCGTCACAGTTCATGCTGATATGAATTGAAACAAATGAAGCGAACGATAGATGACATTTCGAGTCGAGAGTGACATAAGAATTTGTGTAGGTTGTGAAATTCATATCTAGCTTACATTAAACAGACAATATTGTGCGTATTTTTATATTTGGGAGAGTTTTTCGAATAATTTTGTGCATTTCATCGTAAGCTGAATTAATTTAGATAAATACTTCAATCGGATTGAATATTTGTAGTTTTTGTGAGCTGATTATATTCATTTTCTACAGTGAATTTACGAAGATCATCGAATGTGTATGTGACGGATTTGACTGCTGATTGACATCCCGAACGCATTTGCTGTGCGATTTTTTTTTCTTATTAGCATCTTATACCATATGCGACGTTTTATAAATTCAAAAGCATCACGTCGTTCCTTTATAATTATGCCTCCAAAGCGACGAGGAATTGGCCGATCTACACCTCAAGCACGAAAGAGAAGAGCATTACGAGCCTGAGAATCAGACTAGCAACGAGCATTAAGGCTGGAAAATCTTCGAGTACACGCCACTGACCCGTTCGTCTGAATCGTGTGACCAACGAGAAGTAAGATTAGAAACTGATCGAATACGTACTAATCAGATCCGTTCTTCTGAGACAACTGAATTACGGGAAAGAAGGCTGCAAAATATTCGAATAAGCACTGCTCGATCAAGACGAACACTGCACGCTGATTTGAATCTTAGTGCATTCCATTATGACAGTAATAATGATTACAGTCTTCATCTAAATGTCGTTATTGGAAAAATGGATAAAATTTGCATGTATTGTAGTGCACTCAAATTTAAAAATGAAACGCGGGGAATGTGCTGCGCCAGTGGAAAAGTTAAACTACCAGAATTACATTCACCGGCACATGCATGAATACGCACAAGATACGATGACATACGTTCGCGCATATGGTCGTCCAGATTTGTTCGTCACCTTTACATGCAATCCAACATGGAATGAAATTAAAGAACTTCTATTAGTTGGACAATCATCTTCGGACCGCCATGACATTACCGCACGCGTATTTAAACAATGTTTGATGTTTGATGGATTTTATTATCAAGCATCATGTTTTTGGAGAGACACGCTGCTGGATGTATTCCATTGAATGGCAGAAAAGAGGATTGCCACATGCACATATTTTGGTTTGGTTAATCAACAAAATTACGCCAGATCAAATTGATCAAATCATCTCAGCAGAAATACCAGATAAGCACATTGATCCAAACTTATTCGACGTCGTCACCAAAAATATGATCCATGGCCCATGTGGCGCTTTCAACAATAATTCACCATGCATGTCTGATGGGAAATGCACGAAACGATACCCAAGAATATTGGTTTCTGATACTATTACTGGCAATGACGGATATCCACTGTATCATCGACGATCAGTTGAGGATGGTGGCAAATCCGTCGTTCTGAAAGTACGAAACATTGATATTGAAGTAGATAATCGTTGGATTGTGCCATATTCACCACTGCTTTCAAAGCACACATTAATGTTGAGTATTGCAATACAGTGAAGTCGATCAAATACATTTGCAAATTTGTCAACAAAGGAAGCGACATGGCAGTCTTCGGAGTAGGGAATGTAGCTGCACCGCTCGATGAAATCAACCAATACCAACTTGGACGCTACATAAGCAGCAATGAAGCAGTATGGCGCATCTTATCATTTCCAATCCATGAACGACATCCAACAGTAGTACACTTGGCGGTGCATCTCGAGAATGGACAGCGCGTGTACTTTACAGCAGATAATGTACGTGCAAGAGCATTGGTTCCACCGGCAACAACTTTAACTGCGTTTTACTCATTGTGCCAAGATGATCTTTTTGCTAAAACTTTGCTTTATTCTGAAGTACCGAAATTCTACACGTGGAATGCATCGACTAAAAAGTTTCAACGTCGCAAACAAGGTAAAACAGTTGAAGGACATACCAATTTATATTCCAGTGATGCATTGGGTCGTCTGTACACTGTTCATCCGAAGAATACAGAATGCTTCTATCTAAGATTGCTGTTGATCAATGTACGTGGACCAATATCCTTCCAAGATTTAAGAACAGTCAACGGTCAGCTGTGCGCTACTTATCGCCAAGCTTGCCAAGAACTAAATCTTCTTGAGAATGATGCACATTGGGACACTGCATTAGCTGATGCATCGAATACTGCTCGACCACAGCAAATACGCATGCTATTTGCCATAATATTAACAACCTGCTTCCCATCTAATCCAAAAGATCTTTGGGAAAAATACTAGGACTACATGAGTGAAGATATTCTACATCGTTTGCGCGCTGCGAATCAAAATCCGGACATTCAATTCACACCAAACGTGTATAATGAAGCATTGATTTTGATTGAAGACATATGTTTGACAATCGCTAACAAGGCACTGGTGCAACTGGGAATGCCTGCTTCAAACCGACCTGCAAACAACCTTTTTGATCGTGATTTGCAACGAGAAACACACTATGATTCTGACGAACTGGGGACATTCGTTAGGACAAATCTTCCGCAGTTGATTCTAGAACAACGCATTGCGTATGACAGAATTATGCGTGCAATCACAGAACAAAGCGGTGGACTGTTTTTCATAGATGCGCCCGGTGGTACAGGCAAGACTTTTCTTCTTTCACTAATTTTGGCAACCATACGATCACAAAATAATATTGCACTGGGTATTGCATCATCTGGAATTGCGGCAACTCTTTTGGATGGTGGCCGAACAACGCATTCAGCATTGAAACTGCCGTTGAATTTGCAAAACACTGAGGCACCAACATGCAACATCAGTAAAAACTCTGGAATGGGAAAAGTACTCCAAACGTGTCAAATTATCATATGGGACGAATGTACAATGTCTCACAAGAAAGCATTGGAAGCGCTTGATCGTACACTGCGAGATTTTAGAGGAAACAGACGGATCTTCGGTGGCGCACTCATTTTATTGTCTGGTGATTTTCGACAAACACTGCCCATTATACCACGATCAACACCCGCTGATGAACTTCATGCATGTCTTAAATCATCAGTTCTATGGCGTCATTTACAGAAATTGACTTTGAAAACTAACATGCGTGTACAACTACAACGGGATGCATCGGCTGGAAATTTTGCAAAACAATTAATGGATATTGGAAATGGGCGAATGGAAATTGATGAATCTACACAATGTATCACCCTGCCAGCAAACTTCTGTACGATCACAGAAAGCATCGACGAATTGGTGCAAAAAGTTTTCCCAAACATTGCACAAAACTACAAAAACCATCAGTGGCTCAGTACGCGTGCTATATTAGCAGCCAAAAACATCGATGTCAATACCATCAACTTCACCATTCAGCATGGAATACCCAGTGAAACGACAACATATATGTCAATCGATACTGTGGAGAATCAAGATGAGGTTGTCAACTATCCAACTGAATTCTTGAATTCGCTTGATTTGCCAGGCATGCCACCGCACGTTCTTACATTGAAAATTGGCGTACCCATCATACTTCTTCGAAACATAAATCCATCACGACTTTGCAACGGAATCAGACTCTCAGTCAAGAAAATGATGAACAATGTTATCGAGGCAACAATTTTGACTGGAAAATTCAAAGGTGAAGACGTCCTGTTGCCACGTATCCCAATGATCCCGACAGATATGCCATTCGAATTCATACGTTTACAGTTCCCGGAGCGACTCGCTTTCGCAATGACTATTAACAAAGCACAAGGACAATCGTTACAAGTGTGTGGATTAAATTTGAAGAATCCATGCTTCTCACATGGACAGCTCTATGTGGCTTGCTCACGTGTCGGAAAACCTTCTGATTTATTCGTCTACGCACCAGATGGAAAAACAAGAAATATTGTGTATCCCACAGCACTTTAATAAACATCTAATTGAAACTGAACTTTGTAATCGCACAATTTTTTCGAAACGGCTTTGAATGAATTGAATATTTGTGTACTGATTTTTCTTTAAAATTATTTTTCTTAAATTTATTTCAGTTGTTTGCGTAGCAACGCGCGCCGGGTACAGCTAGTTATACTATATATGTGTATATATATACATAATAATTGTACACATTATTGATTAAATAAGTATATATATAGGGAGAGAGTGAACTAATAGTAGGAATCGAAAAAAAAAAGGATACAGTTATACGGTGAATACATCTAAAGATTAGAAATAGCAGTTTGAAAGTAAAGTGCGTGTTATATCTCGGTGCGTGCAATGCGTCGAAATATACGGTAATAACTTTCATTTTTGCTGCCCGTATTCTTTATCATAAATTTTGATTTGAAAGCAGTGAGATTAATAAAATTTCAATACATGCATTGCAACCTTATTAAATTACAAATTGATAAATCTGACCTTTCGATTCAAAAAAGATCCTCCACCCTTAGTTTCGAAATCTCTAGAGCAATAGCCATTTCCCAAACAATTACAAACGTTTTAAAAACGATACTTTGTGGGTATACAATTCTCCAGACGTTACTAAACTCTTATTGCATTCAGCGCTAAACTTTCACGGCCGGGCGTCAAAAAGCATTTACTTCTCGATGACTACATTCAGATGCAAATCCTAAGCTCTCCTGGTCAAATCCGGAGCAAACCGGTCTCCTCTAAGGATTCTGAAAGGGCCGCTTTGTTTCGCCACTTTCCATAAAGCACACGCGAACAGGTGTGAAAGGTTTTATAATGAGGTCCGCTCTTCCATTGTCCCGGAGAAATATCGTCGGGATGTCGTAATGGGTTGTCGGAGGGTGATAAGTATTCATTTTATTCAAAATGTCGATGGTTAACTGTAAGTTATAGATCCGGTGAAAAAAATTTGAATCTCCCCCTCTCTCTCCCTTTTTTTTTCATTCTCAAAAAAATATACTTTGTGTTTCGTTAAGTTATCGGCTGCCGACCGGTGATACATGTATCTTTTTGTGTGCATATTGACCTGTTCTAAGGTGCGTCAACAGTGGTGTTTCAACAGGGTGGGATGTCGGGATCACCCCCCCTTCATGAGGATTTCTAAAATTTTAATCAGTTTTTTTTTATTTTATATCTCCTTTTCAGAAAAAATTGATATACGAAATTCTGTATTCCACATAAATATTCTTTTCACCTTGAAAATAAACAATGAAATTAGAAATTAATTTCTAGATATAAATTGAAGTTAGAGATATCATGAAAAAAATTTCTTGCTACTCCTCTGCACGTGAGAAATTTAAAAAGTAAAGACAAAAAAAAGGCTTGAAAAAGAACAGGTTAATATGCAAAAATTTAAGTTTTAAAACATTTTTACTGGTCAATATAAACGAATATAATACTTTTAAAACATAAACTATATATTTTAGAATAATGGCTCGGGAAAAGCATGCAATAAACAACAATAAAAAAACTAGTAAACATAGATAATTAATATTAACAAATGAGAATTTACGTTTGATCTCATCGTTAGTAATATTGTTTCTTATGAGCTATATTTCCCGTGTTGTTTAATTACTAAATCCTTTGAGCGAACAGTTCTTAGATACATCTTTGGTGCTGTGAATGAGAATGGATTGTTGAGACAACCGACATAATTTAGAATTATATAAGCTATTTAAGAAAGCAGATGTCATTAAATCCATCAAGATTCTTCGTTTGAGGTTTGTGGGCCACATCGGCCATATGGACCCCTCATCCATGACTTTGAGAATTTTTAAGTACAAACCTATCGGAACTAGAACTAGGGGTAGGCCCGAATTGAGATGGGTTGATTGTGTGGAGGATGATTTTAAAGTTTTAAGAGTGACTTGTTGGAGAATTGTTGCTAAGCGGAGATCGGAAGGGAGTGATTGAATATTAACATCGCACTGTCCAGCTACACGAGGGCTTTTGGTGACGGACCTCGTCATTTTGAACCATAGTCAAGTGACGAGGACGACACCTGAGCTGGTACCCCCTCTCCTACCTACCCCAACAACGGGAGAACTAAACTCGAATGCGTGACAAGCCAGCCACGACCCGATATCTTGACCACTAGGCCACCGCGGCCACGAGATCGGGATGGAAAAGGCTTCTTGAGGAGGCCTTGGCCCACCTGGGTCTGTTGTGTCAATAGAAGAATAAATAAACCTGGAATCCGTACTTTCATTTCCTTATTATTGTATTTCAATCATTCAGGGAACTGTGCTTTAAATATAAGATACTGCACCGGCAAATTGTTCCACAATTTTAGTTTTGTTTGAGAGTCGTGTCCTCCTCAAATCCCGTCTTCTGTCCCCCCCCCCGTTTTTTTTAGTTTAAATTATTTGTTAACGGAGAAATGCTTCAAGATTTTTCGTGTATATTGTTATGTATATCAATACCTTCTCTTGTACCATTATGTCTTCAATGGCACTTTTCTCTTTGACACATTATTTTTCAGGGAAAAAAATTACTCGTTATGTTTATTTGCTTCTGTACTTTTAAAATAAACTTGGGTCTCTCTTTCATTGAGGGAAAGGAGTAGAAGAGAATTTAAAAAAGGAAATTATACTGGCAATGCATATAAAAATCACCGGGATGGGCTGATGTCCAGAAGGTAAGGGAAAATTTCTCACAGAGAAAAAGAAAAGGAAAACAATCACACCCACCCCTGAAAGTGCTGATATTGAGAAGGGAAGGAAAAATTAATAAACTCGAGAAAGCCCGTGCAGCTAGTTGTATATTAAGAACAGAAAAAAACAGAATTATTAGTTGTTTAAAGACAAGTAATCAAGGAGTACAGTTTGAAGAAAATACGTTAGTATAGGGAAAAACATATAAACTGCAACCATATTAAATTTTTTTATTTCAAACCCAATGGATTGCAACAGTATTTATTAAGTTAAAATATAAAGGTTTATTAAATGTTTTTCTCAAAAACCTTTAAGATTCTGGGTGTCCTCACACATATTTTCTGAGACAGTTACGCTACTTATTCTTTCTTATTATGAATATTGTCCCCTAGCGAGGATATCTTACTAATCAATTAATCAGCTAACCACTTTTCAGTTTTGTTTAATACCATTCATATGTCTGCTTTATCCAATAATGAACTGAATTTTAAAAATATTCCATCCCAATGAAAAAAAGTTAAGTAATCTTATTGAGGTATTTTTATTACATAGCCCCTAAGAAGCAAAAATTATTTTTTTGCGAAACTGCATCGAATGTATTGTTGCTCACAAAGCAAGAAGTTGGGTGTTAGCTTAGCTGCCAGCCTCGTTAACTCTTATCGTGGTTTTTCCATTCTTTAATATTTCAATTTTGGTGAAGAAATTTTCTTTGCTTTCTGCTTGTATTCCTTTTTACCTTTTCTTAACATCTTCACTCTATCTGTTGCTCCTACCCTACATATTAAAAATAATCGACTTGAGGTTGTCTTCATCCAGTGTCAAAGGCCTTAATATAACTTCCCTCATATTTTCTATCAGAAAATGACTGAATATTTACTTAAATTCATGATAATGTGTGAGTATTTATCAGAGTCGCACTCTAATTCATCGGAAGGGCTATTAGTCATGGACCACGCAATTTTGAGCCACGGTCAAGTAACGAGAATGACACCTAAATTGGCCTTACACTTACACGCCATGGCAAGTTGCGGACTAAGATCCTCGACAGGTTTAACATACGTCAATACCTTCACATCAGTGCTCTCCAACCTTTTTACTTCCACAGACCGGTCAATGTTTAATAAATTTACTACGGCCCCCTGAGAAGTGGGAAGGGACGATGATTGCTTAGATTTTAGATTGTTTTGATTTAATAATTAGTTTAATTGAATTTAAATATGCATTTAAAATAAAATACAGTTACACCAAAAAATAAATATAAAGTGATTTACATAAAAAGTCGCGCAATTCCGAGAGACATAAAAATGGAAATAATTTGTTTCTTGTGCAGCCTGGTACTATTCGATTCACGAGCCTGTATCAGACCGGGGTTTGGGGACCACTGTATTAAAGCATCTCTTTTTTTTTGTGAAAGGTGCTGACAGCTAAAAAACACATACAGTAATGACACAATAATCCTCGAGCTGGGCAAGGTCGACTCAGCCTTTCATCCCTTCTGTGGGTGGATAAATGAAGACCAAGCTTGTCTTGGGACTATGCACTGGAGGTTTCACTTCTGACTGACCACCTGATCGGGACATCTGCTTATGCACCTCATCGCCCAATGGTCACGTATACTGATATGGGCGCATTAGGTCTTAGCCCTCATGGGCTGTTGCACCACTAAGTTTAGTTTAGTGACATAATTAGGGAACTTTTTTTTTTATTCTTTCAAAACAGAGGATCCAGATTTTTACTTTGAATCATACTTCGAAACAGTATTTTTAAAAATCATTTAAAGATTTTTCGGATTTCTATGAAAAGTCGCAGAAACCCAATCCCAAGAACAATGCACCACAGTAAATAAAATAGAAATAATTTAATGTTCTTTGGGTGAAGGTACCATTTGATTTAAGGACCAGTACCGGTCTGTGACCTGGAGGTTGAGGACTACTGCTGTACATCAATGCCCCCCAAGCTGTTTATCGCCACGGACCGGTCAACGTTTGATAATTTTACCGTGGCCCGACGAGGGGGGGAGGACGTTGATTGCTTATATTTTAGATTGTTTTGATTTAATAATTTTAATTTAATAATATTTAAACGTTGTGATGTACCTCCCCTTGGAAGTACATCCCTCGAAGCATCAGCGTGAGCTAGAGGTGTAGGATTAACGTAAGAACTAGAATCAAACATTATCTTAATATGACTTTATTAAGATATTCAACTTAAAAAAAAAAACTTCTCTGAACAAATATAATGTTATAAATTAAATGAATGAGAGAATCTCTACGATGACACAATGCGCAACACACAATATAATACAGACCTATATCAATAATTGAACCACCTAATCTTCAAATAGAATTATAGTAAGTAATCAATCCTACCTTATATATTATTCTGTAATAAACTTGTAATGCGATGCCCAAGTTTGTTCATTTAATTTATCTGTCCTAAACCCAGATTCTTAATTTAACATCGCATCATGACAATCAATTAAGTTAACTAATTCTAAAAAGTAAATTACTCATTTTACAATAAATGATACACTGATCGTATAGTTTTAAAACAACTATTGAATTTATTTAAGTAACTATAAATTTACTTCACAACAAGATTAAAATTTAACTTAGCTTGAGAGATGAAGTGGGGCAGGAGGATGGACATGGTTGACGCCTGGAGTCCCGCGGAGGATTAGATTCTCAAGGTCTGGGATCTGCTCAGTCTGTGTCTCTCTGTCTCCAAATCGGGGTGCATCCCGTTTTATTTGACGTCCTTTTCACACGAAAATCCTAGAGCGGACTATTTGCCTTGTCCACTTAATTGCCTCTGATTGGTCCAGAACCAGCGCAGAGTTACCGCACGAGGTTCATTGCACTTTCGGAAGCGCGGATTAAAGTGTAAGGAAAAGGTGAAGTTTTTTTTTGATAGAAATAGTTATTGCGTGTTCATTATGTTTGCGGTTGGAATTGAGTTTTTTTTCTTTTTTTTCCTGAGATGTTAAGGTTAGTCATTTTTTTTAATCTGTTGTTCGGGTTGAGATGAGATTTTAATTGTCGGAGCGATGTTGTGTTTGGGGAATAAGTAGTGGTTACATCGATTTTTTTTGGACGTTTTGTTTATGAATTAATTCTTGGTGTGCTTGAACGATAAGGGAAAACAACCCATCTCACGCTAGCCGTCGTCCATTTCGTTCTGGTGGGCTCCTCTCGGAGAGTTTTCGTCGGCGCTTCCGCCCCCCGCGGGTGCCGCGGTCCAGGGGTGGAATTTTGGATGTCGGTTCTCTCGGCGCCTTAGGAGGATTTTTTCTCCTTCGCGCCCCCCTGCTGTCGCAAACGAGATCAGAAACTCAGCATCTCCTTTCTCTGTGGGGTCTTCGTCCCCCCCCTTGTTGCTTCTTGTTTGTAACTTTTCTCGCGTTGGTGCTCGATGCTAATTTTTGTTTTTTTTCTAGACGCAATAGCCTTTCTTTCGTAATATTTAGTATTGTTGTTTTAGATATTGAGTTGATAATTTTTTTTTGGTTTGAAAATGCTGAAGATCAGGTGTAAATTTAAAATTTATAAAATTAAAATTGACGTGCATACATGAATCGCATAGCAAAATTAAAAAAAAAACTATCCTATTACAAACAACAAATTTTATATATTGCATAAAACACATAGCATCAAAAAATATTTTATCTAGAGCTAAAATTGATATTAACCACATACAACATTATGTCATTTAAGCATCCAATCAAAACATGAAACAAATTCAATAAAAAAAAATTGAGCTAGAATTCATTAAATAACTAAGTACAAAATTTTATCTCACTGAAACATCAAACATGACATAAAACAAGGTGCAACAATGAGACAGGTACCATTCCAGATGTGTGCTCTCGAAGTGACAAAACTTAAAATTGTAAAAAAAAAATTTTCAGTTTCCTCAAAAAAAATTTTAGCGCGATAAGTGAATTAAGAGTACAGAGACGTTTTAAGTCTTGAAAAAATCGATTTTTCAATTTTCATCTTAAAAAAAGTAGATTTAATGCTGATTCCAAAAATGTAAAAACATGTATAAGTTTAAAACTTAATATCCCAGTAATTGCGGTTTTAAAATGTAAGCAACAGCTGTCACGCCTCTTGTTTACGTTATCGCACTTCAACTGCCACGCCCATCTTACAGCTGACCGAAGCATGTTTTTATGTGTAGATTGGAGTTTTTATATCACTTAATCTGATTTATTTATTTTATTCTTGTGGTTTGAGAAGGAATATAACTACTCAACTCAATCTTGTTTATACACAAGCTGTGCGATTTTTGAACGTTTTGCTTCCTCGTGCTTGGTTTACAAACATGTGAAGTACGAACTTCTTATTTTGGCTGCTTATGTACTATTTTTTTGTTTACATTCAATTTGTTTGTAATTTGCGAGAATTTTAAACATCTACAATGCCTCGAACAAAAAAGTTTGGCCAAGTCAAACGTCGTTTAATTCGTAGTAAAACTTCAGTAAATGCTGAGTAAACGAGTTGATGTCAGTGCATCTAAAAAGAAAATTGAGAAGAGTGAAGGGTCTTTTAAGGGGTCACAGGGGTGTTAAAAATGTTTCGAGAGCACAAAATACAAACAATTTTCGACTAGAAATAATTCTTTAAGATTAAAATGAAATAATTTGATTCTTTTACACATTTCTTATAAAGGAATAAAGTTTCAAAAAAGTATAAAATATCTAAAATATAATCATATATATATAATTTTAAAAATAATAAGCACATAAAAATAAGAAAATTTTTTGTAAGAAACAAATAGTAAGTTTTACGACGCGCATGATATTTTCTGCAATAATAATTCTAATTACTAGCAATAAGTTGATTTATAAAGCCAAATATATCCTTATTACATGCTAGCCTATCTTATATAAATAAAAAAAATTTAAAAAAATAATATTTTTAAAAATAAAAAAATACATTTTTTTAAATTTTTTTAAAAAAATTCAATTTTTGTTGAAATATTTCAAAAAATTAAAAATTTACAATACTATAAATAGCTGGATTTGAAGATTATGATAGAATTTATAATTCTGTAAAGTTTTATACATCAAAGTATGATAGTTTTTGAAACGCAAAGCGCGTAATTGAAAAAACACAAACTGAGAAAAAGGGCTTTAAAGTTTTAAAATTGAATTTGAGAAAATAAATCTTAAAACTTACACGCTAAAATACTCCAAGATCATAAGATATACCTTCCTGTTTCTGAAACAGCTCAATTTCTTTACTCTTTTTAATTTTCTTGGCTCTGCGAGCTTCAAAAGATGATTCTAAGCGCCTCTGTCTTGACGTAAAGATTCGACGATTGTCACGTTCAGCCAGGGACACACAAACATTTCTGTTAATTTTCAAGCCAAATTTCTCTTAAATAGTAATTAGTATTTGATTTCCATCATTAAAAACACTGGTTGCTAGATTTGCAGCAATCTGTGCAATCTGAAGACTAGAACCAATCGTCTTAGGACAAAACTTCCAAATTAATGAATTTAAACTTTCATTAGGATTCTGTGTCTTACCTCCTAAACATTTCTTCAGGAGTGCCGGATGAGATAAGTCTGCAAATACAGACTTAATTACATCTCGAACAGCTTTAGCAACTGAGGGTTTGTGTTTATAATTTTGTAAATTATTATTAATTGCGGCATTATACTTACACCATGTATTTGGATTTGTAGGACAAAACCAGTGCATCGGTTCATCATCAGTGCTGCAAGAATGACCCCAAACAGCCCAAATGGCTTTCCGCATTTCCTTTACACTAGTAGAATTGCATCGAATAGCATTACCATAGTAATGCGCAAGTTTATCAATTAAACTATCAGTTAACCTACCTTTACCGCCAATAGTTTTACCATCAGATAATTTCTTTTTACTATATACTAATTTAAGCTTCCTAAGTCTTGTACCCATTCTCTTTTGCACATGGCCTACACATTCTATTTTCTGAATAAGATGGTCATCGCCGTATGGCTTGTTTTCAGAAAGGGCATTGAATGTTTTTGTGTCGCCATCTCCTATGTAGTTCGAATATTTCAGGTTGTGAAGCTTTTCTGATCGATTAAAAATCCTCAACATCCCGTCAACCTCCATCTTACCAGCAGAGCCAGAATAATTTTTTCTACATGAAATCTTATGCGCTCTTTGCCATTTATTGTACTTGATACCAAACTTTACCCCTTTATAACTGTCGCATCCTTTGCAAAATGACGACAACACTTCCCTATCCAAAACCTTACCTGTTTCGGCCCCTATTACAGTACATACTCCAATCAACGATGAATGTCCTCTCGTCTTCCAGGTACCATCACCACTTACCGTTAAAAGGTTATCAGGTGACGAAGAATTTTCTTCGACAGCTGCCCTTTTCATGCTTTCTTCATCGACTTCCTTCATAACACGTGAAAGTTTATTATTAATAACATCATATGATTTTTGTTCAACAGGATTAGGAAGACTCATTACAGCACAAAAGGTTTTTAATGACTCCAAACCTTGGCCTATGCATCTCATTGCTAAAATAGATCTTCTGTTAATTTCTGGAGCATTATTTTTATTCCCAGTGTTTTCACAGCTTGAAAAAGTACATACACTCCCACAGTTTTTACAACGTATTTCAAAATTCGAACATAAACCACGAGTGGACTTTTCATTAATTGTTAATGGTTTATGACATTTTAAACAACATGATACTGATAAAATAGAGCTAAAAGTTGAAATAAAATCAAAAATACGATATCCTTTGAAGTTTTCACTTACCTTAACAAGATTTGACTTTAATGAAGTCTGAATTCCTGAGATTTTATTACTGGAAGCACACACTTACTTGTATCTCTCCTTTCTGCAACATATGTATGAGAACATACCTTCATGAATTGGTTCCGTCTAAATCTTCTTTTCTTAGGACGTTTACCTGAAGGTCTACGTTGAGTATTTTCCATTTCAATCGAGAGTTTTCAATTGTTTTCAATTTTGATAAATGGTTTTAAACAACGCTGTTTTGAATTTCGATAAGTTATTTCAAACAACGTGCTAGCATTACCAAAACAGAATCAAAACACATTAAAAAAGTGTGTGTTGAGTTGCAAGCTTCCTTCTCAATTAAGCAAGTGTTTAAAATATTTCATGAGGCTTTTTAAAAACAGAAAAATAAAACGTATGCGGAAATCAAGATTAAGTGGGTGTGGCATGTAGCCATTTAAACATTGTTATTACTAAATTGCTGTTTGGAATTTTTCGAATAACTTTCGAAGTTTTTGTAGTACTATCACGTGGTTGGTATCAAAATGTTCAAAAGAAAATGAGGAACAACATATATTTTTTTCGAAAATTCGAAAAAATCCAAGATTAACACCCCTGTGACCTCTTAAGGACTATGAAGATAATTTTTCAGTTGATACTCAAAGCAGGTATGTTATTATTGACTTAAATATGCTCAATGATATTTTCAACAATATTGCAAAATGCAGATATTATGATAAATCTTTCTGCTTTGATGTTGCTGAAAATAAAAGTAGTCGCAAAGGCCTTGCGACTAGTGTGTCAGCAACTTGCAAGTATTGTGGTTCTGGTCATACTTCAATGACTTCAAATACCGTGTCAGATGGATATGAAGTAAATTTGAGGTTTGTTTATGGCATGAGGTGCATTGGAATTGGTAAAAGTCCAGCTCAGATATTTTGTGCGCTGATGAACTTACCTCCTCCTCCAGCTAAATTTGAAAGATTGTATACGCCAATTTTTAAAGCGTTGGAAATTGTTTCATCTCGTTCAATGGTTAACAGCGTTAATGAAGCTGTCATTGAAAATGAACACTATAAGAACATAGCAATTGCTCTTGATGGGACCTGGCAGAAAAGAGGACACACTTCGAAGAATGGCGTTGTAACGGCAACTTCTCTCGATAATGGAAAAGTAATTGATTTTGAGTGCCTTTCAAAATATTGTTTTGAATGCAAAAGTACGAACAAAACCTGTGATAATTGCCAGGTAAACTATCATGGATTTAGTGCGGGAATGGAGAGTGAAGGAGCATTGCGGATTTTCAGTCGCTCCTTACCAAATTACAATGTTCGGTATGTTCAGTACCTTGGAGATGGAGATTCGAAGGGGTTCCTAAGGGTTCAAGAATCAAACGTATACGGTGATGAATTTCCTGTTGAAAAACTAGAGTGCATCGGCCACGTCCAAAAGAGGATGGGAGCAAGACTGAGAGCCCTAAAGAACAATTTAAAATCCACCAAGCTGTCAGACAACAAACCGATATCTGGACTAGGAAGGCTGACAGATGCAGAAATTCTTCTGCTGCAAAAATATTATGGCCTAGCCATAAGAAGAAATGTTGGAAAATCAGTCGCAGATATGTCCAAATCCATCTGGGCAATATATTTCCATAAACTGTCGACAGATGAAAATCCACAACATGCTTTGTGCCCTATGGGAGAAGAAAGTTGGTGCGGGTAAAATAAAAGCGTTGTATCAGGTGAAAAATACACCCACAAATATTCCCTCCCAGATGCAGTTCTTTTTAAAATTAAAAATTTTTTTTAGAGATTTAACTGCAAAAGAACTGTTATTAAAATGTTTGCATGGCCGAACTCAGAACCCCAACGAAAGCTTTAATAACTGTGTATGGAATCGTGTGCCGAAAAAAACATTTGTAAGCAAAAGAACTTTGCAAATGGGTGTTATGGACGCGGTTATATGTTTCAATGAAGGTGCATATGCAAGAACTGAAGTATTAAAAGCATTAAAAATCAATCCAGGCGTCAACACTTGTGAAGGCCTTCGTAAAATTGACTACGTCAGAATTTGTGAAGCTGAGATGGCTGTTCAAAAAGCTTCCAAAGAAGCCAGGACATCAAAAAGGCAAATTCAAAGAAAACAGCTTGCTTTAGAACAGCCAATGCAAGATGAGTACAGTGCTGGAAATTTTTAGACTTTAAATTTTAGGTAAGTGTATCATTTTATTTAGTTTTTTTCAATTTTCTCAAAATGGTTTTTTTCAGTTTTTAGGTACATGTGTAGAAAAATCTATTTGTTATATTTTAATGAAAGTTGGTATGAGCTTTTATGTCATGATAATGTATTTAATGCTACTAAATTTATTTCTGAAAAATTAGTATTTTTACTTTTATTGTTCAATTTCTAAAAAAAAATTGCCATTTTTATCAAAATTTCAAAAAGTCAAAATTCAAAAAATTTTTAAAAAATTTCTAAGCAAGGAAATATAAAAAGAACTATTACATTTAAATAAAGGTACAATTTTATAACTAAAACAGCATGTTTTGTGGTGTTATATGTCATAAAAGGAAAGATACATGTACCTAAAGAGCACCATGTATCCGAAAACTTCTTTGGTGAGCACTTTTTCGGATCCTTATATTTCTTAAAATATTTTATATATTTAATAATTTTATGTTGTAGTATATTAAGAAAAGTACATAGATTGTATGACACAATTTTTTTTATTTATGGAGTCTTTCTGTTTTTGAAAATAATGTTCTTTCGAAAAGCCAAATTTTGCTCATTTTGTGTCATCGAGAACGTCCCGGTTCCCTTAATAGGCCGAATTGCCTGCACGGGCCCTTAAATTATACCGTGGACTTGGAACAATACCCTTAGCCTCCGTCTCGTCTGGTTGCAAATCATCTAAATTATTTAAGTGCAAATATGAGAATCTCTTGATAAATGGAATCATCCGATTGACATGTGTGTTAAATCTCTTCCTCAATTGTTCTACATGTTGAACCCTATAACTGACTTTAGAAAAACGCTCTATTACTCTGTAAGGACCTTCAAACTTAGGTCTGAGTTTTGGAGATAAATTAGATTAAATTTTTCAGACGCCGTCTGCGTCGAAAGGGTGTCTGATTGTCGTGTACGTGGCATGTTTAGAAAAATTAAAACAAAATTTCTAACGAGATTAAATTGCAACGGAAACAATTAAATTCTAACTAAAACAACTGAATTCAAGCACTCGTGCAGGGTAAGAGAAAATTCATAATCTCGGAAAATTAAATAAAACTTTTAACCAATCGACTCTCGCGTAAATACATGTATGAAAAAAAATTCACATCGATATAAAAGAAAAAAGAGCACCAGTACCTGTGACATCTTGCACCTTTTTTCTTTTTCTTTCCGATTGCACATCCCCAAGTACCTAAATAATTAAAAAAAAACTACAAGAAAAGAAAATTTCACAACTAGAAAAACTGAGTAATAGATACAATCAAAACACAATAGCATACAATAAAATTTTTTTACATGTTTAACAGATGAAGTAGGATTATTATTCGGTGACCCATCATCTCGTTTATGAAAAGAATACGGCACTAGATGGTGCAAAGAAAAAAATTCGAATCCTGGTTATGGCACCAGATAAGGCGATGCCCAAGTTGGTTCATTTAATTTATCTGTCCTAAACCCAGATTCTTAAGGTGCCTGACTAGTTGCGGAGACATTTTTTTGAAATTGTGCTGAAAATTTATTTTTAAACTCATTTTTTGTTTAATTATAACTGAAAACTAATAAAAATAGCAAAAAAAAATTTCTTTCAATGTATTTTTTTTAAATATGGCCAATTTTAGGTTTAAATTAGACGTTATTTGTACGTTACGTTAAACATAGTAAAATAAATTCTAATGCATAATATTTTAAAAAACCCACATAATTTTACTCAAAACACAGTTACTAATGAATTGACCTAATATCTTTGAAAAATGTTGATTTGTTACTGAACTAGAAGTCAAAAAGTGCACGCAATGCTAATTTTTTAAAAATTTCACATTTATCACACAGAAAAAAAAATCATAAAAAAGTAAACATGCTGTTTTTTCTTAATCCCTAGGTCACAGCATACATACTATATTAATGCACAATTACACAAAATTACAGACAATTATCAACAGAACTTTTTGAGATATGCTTACAGTGTTGTAAAATATCAAAAAATCTGTTTCAGAGAAAAATGCATTTAAAGATTTAAAATTCAAAATTTAAAAAACTATACTGCTAAAAAAACCTAAAACCTTTCTATATCAAAAGAACAAACATTTTCAAAGCAATTATGAATATTATATACTTTCTTCAAACTTTTATCTTTTAATATTTTTAACAATTTTATAGTGTCAAAAAGCTTTTTCTTAAAGTCTAAGTACACAGTTTACGAAATACAGATTAGACGTATAAAAAGCACTTTAAAAAAGCCTTATTGCATTAAAAATAAAAGCATTTTACATAGAAAAACAAATATATATTATTCCATATTATTTTAGAAGTTAAGAAATATATCATACAAAATATATTTGTGTTGTTTTACCAGTAAACATTCAGGAAAAAAACTTGAAAAATATTGTTTATCACAAAAGTTATCATAAATTAGAATAAAAATCCTGCAAAGAAGTACTTTAAAACCCTCCATATGAATATACTAAGCCTTCTGTTTTTTCATCCTTAGTACTTTTTGTTTTCCTAGCTGCTTTTCTTTTTTTTTTTCGAGAGAATTTCGCAATCGGTAAAGAATGTCTTAAAGATGTTGAAATCCGTTGTTTATCAAATTTAAGTAACTCTTGAGCAACACTTTCAGGAAGGGAACCATTTACATTTCGAATTACTGATGATATACCTGCATAACCAGAATTATAAAGTATTAGAGCTAATAATGCACCCAAACGAAATGTTTCCAGTCCAATAAATATATTTTTGGGAACAATATTCCAC
Source organism: Trichonephila clavipes (assembly GCA_019973935.1). Classification (NCBI taxonomy): domain Eukaryota; kingdom Metazoa; phylum Arthropoda; class Arachnida; order Araneae; family Nephilidae; genus Trichonephila; species Trichonephila clavipes. The sequence goes on along the minus strand of BMAU01017669.1, from coordinate 262,438 downwards.
AAAATGTTGTTATAACTTTCATTGCAGTTCTGTGTCTTTTTTACCATGAAGACATTTTTTCAACAAAGTTTCATTGCACAGTTTTAGATATGTAGGCTTTATTTGGTTTATAATTTTATTAGGAAGTCCTTGCTGAATTTCTTTGAGGGGACTCCCAGCTGCTTTTGCCCTTTGGTAACGACACCAACTCTCAGATCCTTCAGGACACTGTCCATGCAATGAATTGTTTTTTCCAGATACACAGTGAAAAAATGCAGCTATTACACTACTCATCATCTTTTGTAGATTACCTACATTGCTTCGAATAGTTATTCCATAATAGTTCTGAATTCTGTCGATTAATTTATCAGTTAATTTATTTTTCCCTCCCAAACCTTTCGTCGTTTTTTTTAATTGACGCAACCGCCCCCCTACACGTTTCTGTACATGACCTATACACTCGAGTTTGGTTACTGCATTAATTCCATAAAAGTTTTTTAACAGATTCATATCCTTTTGAGTCCCCATCTCCATAGTATTCATTGTACTGTATATTCCTCACATTTGATCTCTCAAATATACGGTAGGCTCCAACAACCTCCATGTTCCCCGCGGAACCTTTATAGTTCGAACATACATGTTTCGATGATTGGCTATTGCGCCTTTCGCGCATATGTGGCAATATTGTGTCATAACTTCAATGTCTAAAATTTTACCGGTGTCAACTGATATGGCACTTACACACCCATTCAAAGATGAGTTGCCTCTGCGTTGCCAAGTACCATCAATGGATATTCCACATTTAGTGAAACTATTTGAGCCTTTGATTTCACTCAATGCAGCGTTGATGTTTTCTTGAGCAACGCGTTCAGTTGCTTTCAACAGTTTTCTTTCTTGATTGCGGAAAGCAAGTTTTGACAGGAAAGGTAAACCGAGGAAAGCACATAACTTTTTGCCAGCTGAAAATCCTTTCCCGATTATCCTTAGCCCCAAAACAATTGAAGAGTTTATAAGACAAGAACCTTTCATCTTCTCTGTCGTAGGGAAACCTTTAAAGAAGGAGCAGTTTTTGCACTTTAGGTTCATATGTGAGCATAATCCACTGATAGTCTTCTATAAATTCCAAGCCTTGAGAATAACAATCAGGACAACAAACTATGGCAAAAAATGAAATCAAAGTTGTTCAGCTGACAATTATATTGTCTTTATAAGTTTCAAACAATCTTTCTGAGAAAATTTCCAAACTTGTATGGCTTGATTCCAACTTTTTGGCACTAGCGGATTCAGTAGAATTGAGCTCAGATGCTTCATCATTCTCATTAATAGAGGCACGAATGGTATAACGATTTCCAGTAAATCGGCGCTTCTTAGACCTCCCAGATCTTGATTTAGCCATAATTAATCAATATTTTGTCTTAAGAAAAACAGTTTTTTTCATAAAATATATCAAAATAATAAATTAAACGAGGAGCGAAGAATCGAGTAGCTAGAACATAAACAAATCGAAAAATGACAACAAACCTGTAAAGTTGTTGTCAAATTTTAATAAAACTATTAAATAATTTTTAAAAAATATCACCATATTCAGTTTTATTGTTACCAAAATTAATATTTTATCAATAAATTCTATAAAATTCCAAAAAAGAGTAAAAATCTTTCAAATTTTCAAAGTACTTCCGGTTTCGATTTCTAACTTCCGGTTCGTTTTTGTTGTTCTCACTTGACATAAAAACTGCTACAACTTCGTAAATAATTGGAGTACAAGCAAAAGTAAGGTATTTTTAGAAAGAAGAAAATTCAAATATTAAAAATATCAAATAAATTTTTTTTTGTCATGTTCATCAAAATTGATGATTTTACACTAGTCAGGCACCTTAATTTAACATCGCATCATGACAATCAATTAAGTTAACTAATTCTAAAAAGTAAATTACTCATCTTACAATAAATGATACACTGATCGTATAGTTTTAAAACAACTATTGAATTTATTTAAGTAACTATAAATTTACTTCACAACAAGATTAAAATTTAACTTAGCTTGAGAGATGAAGTGGGGCAGGAGGATGGACATGGTTGACGCCTGGAGTCCCGCGGAGGATTAGATTCTCAAGGTCTGGGATCTGCTCAGTCTGTGTCTCTCTGTCTCCAAATCGGGGTGCATCCCGTTTTATTTGACGTCCTTTTCACACGAAAATCCTAGAGCGGACTATTTGCCTTGTCCACTTAATTGCCTCTGATTGGTCCAGAACCAGCGCAGAGTTACCGCACGAGGTTCATTGCACTTTCGGAAGCGCGGGAAATCTGATGACGCACCCCGCAATTTATGGGTCCAGTGACCCCCAGGCGTGGGAGCCTTCTCGGCACACCCTTGCCGAGGAATTCAACCCTTCAGTGATGGGAAAAGAAAACGAATTCCACCAAACTGAGTTCGAAATTTTGAAGTTCTGTTGAATATTCCTGAATAATCCTCGCCTCCCATCACTTGTCTTTATCTACAGTGGTATGCAGCCGTACAATTAACTTCTAATCAATCATCAATATGTTTACCTACGACACGTAGAACTTGAAACTTGGAACGGCGAACTTCAATTATCACCCGATACCACAACGCACTTTAATTGTCGAACATTCCTTTACACTACCATTACATTGTCATCATTGCCCTCATTGCCATTTCGCTTACTCTAAGATCCTATATTTATCCTATATTATTTGCATCTCTTCACTTCTCGTTTCTTGGATTTGGTTGGAAAAGAGTTGCCATTAATTCTGGCCCAAACAACCCAAAGGACTTGTTAAAGAAAAGACGCGTAAGTCGTCCCAACGTGCCTTCAGAATAAAATACAACTACACCAAAAATGAATATAAAGTGATTTTCACAAAAGGTAGCCCAAACCCATGAAAAATATACCACAGTAAATAAAATAGAAATAATTTGTTTGTTGTGGGGGCCGGTAGTATTTGATCCAAGGACCGGTACCGGTCCACAGACCGGGGGTTGGTGACCCCTGCTGTTCACGATGGGTGATCAGCGGCAATGATGGCCACTAGTTCGCGAGCACGAGCACTACATCTACAGAATGACCTGCAAGACAAAAAAAGGTTAATAAATGAAAGTGCTATTTACATATCTCTTAGATGAATTTTTTACATACAAAACTCGAAGTGTAGAGTCTATATACTCCACTTAATAAAAATATCAAAATATGTTATTTTCTATTTTATTTTTCGCACGCACTATTTTCGTATTCTTATCTCTCACGCTAGCCAAAATTAATAAAGAGGGTTCATAAAAACGTAAAATTAGATAAGAAAACAATAAAAAAAAGTGGGAAGGATTTCTAATGCACCTAACTTAACATGAAATAAGAAAAGCAGAAGATAAAGACACTTATAATAAGCGCTCACAATTTCTATACGCATCATTCTTACCTTTTTGATAAAAAGGAAACTCGAGTGCTTTTCCTTTTTACTTGTGTGTTATCAATATAAAGAAAAGGTTTTTTTTGTACAAATAAACACACACACACAATGTGGTTTAACTTCAAGAGTTCATTGTCGAGGGTGTTTGTTCAGCCGTAGTATCTGCCTGACCCCATTGAAAAAGAGAATACAATTGCGACCCCTTTCCGATTTTTTTTAAAAATGTGTTGTATCATTATTCAATTTTATAGGATAAGACTGAAGTTTTAATAAGACTGCTGTAGCCGAGGGATCATGGTTGTGAATTCACGACCGGCATTTATTTTTGTCGGATCGTAAGTTCGAGTCTTGGAGTCACTTAAGAATGTAGAACCTATAATGCAGGTTAAATCTGTTGCGGTTCAACGTCCTCACGTTCCAGTAATGCGGAAGTGTTTTTGAGAATGAGGTGCTTTCCCTCAGGTGCTTCCCTCTTCATATGACAGAGAAATAGCTTCAATGTTAATAAAAAATCAAATGTGATATAAAATCATCAACTTTTAATTAAATTTAATTATAATATTACAGGTCTAGTCTGAATCATAAATAATAAAATTTTTTACTGTAACAGGAATATTCATATTTGTTATTCAAATTTATGTACAGTAATACTCCGAACTTACGCGATAGGTGGGACTGAGTGATAACCGCGTAAGTCGTGGGACGATTTCGCATATGAATACAAGTAAATAACTTTAATTTTGGGTCGGAGAAGGAAGAAAATAATTTAGAAAAAGAATGCTCTATATAAAATCTTAGATAACACAAATGCAAAATAGCAAACGGATGTTATTTTGATATAAACTGTTTCATGAAATTAACAAAGTAGTCTGCCGGCATAAAGATACTTTTCTCCTGCAAAGAGTTTCTTCCTTTTATGTTAATAATATTTTTATACCTTATTTTGTTGAAAAAATACATTAAGCGTGTGTTGGAATCTATAGTTTCTGAAATTTATAAACTTTTTCAATTAAACTGAGGTCTTCTGTCAAATTCCCAACCATCATTCGATCTTCTGATTGAACTGGGTCTAAAAACTCAAACTCTATAATGTCTTATTCTTGCTCATGCATTTCTATCAGCTCATCATGAACTCCTGATTGTGTGTGCGAATCTAGCAGCTTTTGAACTTAACCACTATGCACTTCTAAATTTATTTGACTCGTAAGACCGACAACTTCTTCAATCACATTTTCAATTTCACCAATTTTTTCTTAAACAAAAGACGAATCATAGAGATCTAAAAATCGCTAAACTCCAGCTTCGCGTAAGTCGAAGTATTATTGCATGTGTTTTTTTATCGATTTAACTTCCGGGACCATTTTAATTTTTATTAAATATGTACTGACTGCTCTTCTGATACTTCTGGTCAGGTATCTAGGGTATATTTTTTACTCCTGGAATGGTAACGTTTCTAACCTTTAATGTAAGATTGGCTTCCTTGGAATGCCTAACAATAGTTATAAAACTTAGCAGTACGACGTTAATATTCAATAAATTGAGTTTCAACAGCAATTATTAAACAAAAGTGTTGGGTTGAAGCGAGTGAGATATTTTTTCTGGAGGAAGGATTACTGTGTGATTCGCCCACGCGTTTTTTCCCGCCTCTTCCCACACATTCCTTCTACGGGGAACACTCCCTGATCAGATGTTGTGTGCAGTGGTCAGACCTTTTATGCTGTGTGCCCTTTTCATAATCGTTTGTTCATTAAATGTGCTGTCTAGAAAGCTGCGAAGAAATAATTTCACAAAAAGAACAACAAAAAGATTTTCAAAAAATGACACTTGAATTTTTCTATCACTTTATTACGTTCAGTTCAACGATGAAGTATCTAAAATAAACTGCGTCCCCCTCCTTTTATTGAAAGTCTCCCGTCCCCCTATTCCAGTACGACACAAATTCGTTCATTACAGACAATACTCCTATCGATTTAAATCGAATCGTGATCAAATAACGGTGGTCATCCCTTGAAATGCCACCCCATTCGCCACATCCACGCCACGGCGGTGGATAATTAATGGAATCAAGATTCGAGCTCGAGATTCGGTTGAAATATTACCGGTTGCTAGACTGACATTAAGGTCTTTTTAGGTCAGTGGTCATCAAATTTTTTCCAACTCATGAAACTCTTAGAGTTTTAAGGTGTTTTGGGGGGGAAGCCCGTATTCTATCACCCTCTCCCACACTCTTAGAATGTATCTTAAAATGATATTTGAAGCAGATCGCAACATGTTACAGGTATTTTATGTACAGAAAATTAAAAAAGTATTCGTTATATTGAAAGATTTCTAATGTAATTTATTTATAATACTAACTAGCTGACCCGGCCACGCGTTGTTGTGGCTTTGTTTTAATACATTGATTTAATAATATTCTCAGCTATTCATTGCAATCAAATTTATTTTGTGCTTGCAATTTTGGTGAGTCGAATTTGAACATAAAACAACATAACTTTTTTTTTAATTTTGCATTTTATTCATCTCTCATTTGAGTATAGTATAATGCATCAATTATTTACGAAAACTTTAATAACGACATATGAAGATTTAATCTTTTCAATAAGGTTAATAGCGTTGATTTTTAGCAATTTTTAATAAAATATTTATCATTCTAAATTATAACAATAAATAATTTTTATATAATTATTAGTTAATCGGTTCAAAATATTTTTTGGTAACTTGTCTTTTGCTTACGCAAATAGATTTGGTGGTTTCCCCACACGTAAGCATGCAACACATATGTGCCAATGCGATAAACATGGAACATGGATTTTCTAAGTCCACTTCCCAAATTGTCATTGTTTGGCTTTGAGATTTATTTATGGCTATCGCGAAAGCCTGACGAATTGGGAATTCAAGCTTTTTGAATGGTATTGAAGATTCTGACGGGATCAGTGGAACACGTGGCAAAAGGACAATTTCTTCTTTAAACTTTCAGTCAAAATAGTTGCTCTTTAAGAAGATTCCCAATAATTATTTTGATGACCAAACGTGTACCGTTACATAATCTAAGTGTATTTAAGTTACGTAGCAGAATAACCAGTGAACCATCTTTCAAACAACGATTGTGTGAGATGGCATTTCTAATATATCCAGGGAATTCAAAAACATTACAGTTTCGTTTTTTATCAACAGTAGTGTCGATTGATTTAAAAGGCATTAGATCTCCCCTGGTAGCAATTCTGAATCTGGAAGTTTATTTCATCAATATCAACATATTTTTTCTACCCAAGCAACAGAATTACAGATCCAATCATTACCTATATAATTTTACAGTATATTCGGTTGACACTCTTAATCAGCTCTTTTTGTCTGAAAAGCAGAACAGAAATTGGCTGGCAATTTGATACATTGTGTACTTGAATGCAGTTCTACTTCCCCATTTCCAATATCCAGCAGTTGGTTAGAAAATATTTGTGCCGATTGACCACCTTGCAATTGAACTCACGTGTTTTTAGGATCAATCTAAGTATTTCGCCATAAAAACGATTCTTTTAAACTTACGTTAATTTAGCGAGGAATGTCTTGCAATGTCTATCGGAAATCAACAGACAGTAATAGGAAAGCACCACAGAATATTTTATCGTAGCCATTTAATTCTTACAATGTTCTATGTAAAGCTTTGAGTGAGTGTTTATGTGCAATAGTACACTCATTGTAGATTATGATTGAATTCCTTTGCAATACCATAGCCATTTCACTCTTTTTTTAATATTACACATTGCGTCAGGTTTCTCACGAATGTCTAATGGCACAGCTGGAATGCTGGATGTTCATTTGTCCACCATTTAACAAAGTAACAGCAATGCCTGAAGATGCAACTGCCAATGCAATTTTCTGCTGGTCATATTTTTGTAAGGCTGCGCCTGAAAGTTTAGTAGCTATAGGGATAAAAATACGGAGGCGGGACTTGAACGCAATGTGATTTGACCTCATTCGGGCAATCTCCAGAAAAATTAAGAGAGTTTCTGAAATATGAATCCAGATTCTCATTCCCCATTCCTAGAGGCACCTATTGCCCATTTTTTGCGCCCCTGTTCCTGCAAGCTCCGTATCTGAAGAAGCGGGCAGTACTATCATCCGGTATTATCTGGCAAAGTTACTGGAGTTTTTAAAAGTCCTATTTCAGATTCTTGTTCCCTACCCAGAAAAACACCGAGAGCGCACTTCGCACACTCCAAGAATTTTAAGGTAAGCACCTGCTATGGTTCGTTTAATATACTATCATCTGTCATATCAGGGTTGACCGGCATTATCCGGTAAAATTACAGAAATTTCTAATATTCGATTTCGTATTCTCGTTCAACATCCCAAAAGTGATTAGAAAAGTACTTTCCCCGCTTTAAGATTGTTGAGGAAAGCTCCTACCATGGTCCACGTAATAGACAGTCGTCCAGAATTATGCGGCTAATTTGTGACAATTTCTCATATCGGATATCAGATTCAAATTTCCCGTCTCAAAATACGCCAGAAATCAAGTTTTTGCGCTCGCAGGCTTTTAAGGTAAGCTCCTGCCAGGGTGTTTCTAAAATACTGGCATCCAGCATTATCCGTAAAGTTGTGACTCTCATATGGAATATAAGGTTGAGATCGCCCGTCTCAAAATACGCCAGGGATAAAGTTTTCGCACTCCAAGGGTTTTAAGGTAAGCTCCTACCAGGCTTTGTCTAAAATATGGTTGTCCGGCATTATCCGGCAAAGTTGCGACAATTTCTTATATCGGATATCAGATTCAGATTTCTTGTTTCAAAGTACGCCAGTGACCAAGTTTTCACGTTTCACGGCTTTTAATTTAAGACCCTGCTAGGAAGTGTCTAAAATATGGTCATCCACATTGTCTGGCAAAGTTACGGGTATTTTGGGAATTCAATTCGAAATTCGGATTCCACGCCCCGAAATACACATGACACTGACTTTTTATAAACTTTAGTCCACAAAATCCGTTTCCGCAAGCACACACGCATTCCGACATTTTGCAAATTTTCCCGTTTCCCGGATTCTGCACATTTCCGGCACTAAAAAATAATGACGTCAAAAATTGAGAAAAACTATCCTATATTTTAAGTTGGACGAAATGACACACAATATGCAAAATAATGCCAGGATCGGTTAAGTAGTTTCGGAGTTCATCGCGGACAAACACTGTGACACGGGATTTTTATATATAAAGATTTGTGATTCAAGTATCGCCTACCTATGTGCATCATACTTCGCAACTAAGACATGAGCTAGCATTTTTATCACTCAGATTGTTGAAGTCGAAGTCAATTGAAATTATCTGCAATCGCATATCATATTCTGTGTTTAATTCTTTTTTATGTATTGATTTGGTACCCACTCACTTTGAGAAACATTTTTCACTTAAATATATTTTTCGGAATGATATTAAAATGTTTATATAGCTGTGTGATAAATCCTGTGTGAGTTTTGCAAAAATTTACATCCTAAAACTTATGAGCTGTTCTTAATTAAATTTAGATTATCGTTGAATCTGTTGATATGTCAATAAGTTTTTTGTTCCCTCTCCTTCCTTATAGGTGTTTCTCCCCCCCCAATTGAATAAAAGGTACCTTTTCATTCAAAAATTATTTAGTTGTGCAAAACATTGTACTAAACAGAAAAAAATTTTAGCATTCTTTTATTATATTATATACCAACCTCAAAGAACTTAATCCATTTTGCATACATATTTATAATTTTCTTTTCGATTTTTTATTGTGATTCGTGGAGCCCCTGAATATGCCTTGAGGAACCCCAGGGCTCCGTGGAACACAGTTTGAAGACCACTGATTTAAGTTATAGTGGTGTGTTTGAATCAATGAGAAATAATCACGGAGCTTGTACTGCAAAACTCATCAGATGACGAGTGTTGACCATAAGCCTTTTGTACTTCATGAAGACAAGGATTTCTAATTTTACTCCTTTAAATGGAACTATTTAAAGCAATTAAATGATGTATCTTTCAATAATTTCGATTTCTGTACTTTTGACAGATCGACGCGCTTCACTCGATTGGAAGAAGCATTTAGTCTCATCAGAATATCTCTGGATCTATTAGATTTACAGATTTGAAATCAGGTGAGCAAGTTTCTTATGTTGAGTAGAGATCCATTAAGAATGGGTTTTGCTTTAAACTACTCCCAAGGAGGATTGTGAGGAGTTAAGAGGTGTGATATAGATAAAAATTCCGCATTCTAAGCTATTAGACTTGACATGTTTCTTTTGTTGAGTAGCGATCCCCTAAGAACGGTAGCGATATCGATTCTGAAGAGGGAAATTGCGAGGTTTTAAGGAGGCATTGCAGATAAAAATGTTCGTTCTTGAATTATTAGACTCCTACAGATTTAAAATTTGGTAAGTAGGTTAAAGTAAGTAGTTCAAAAATTTTTTTTGTGTAAATCAATTCCCGAGGGTGTGTTATAGATAAATAAAAAAAAAATTGGCTGCCTTGTTTTGTTGAGTAGAGGTCGACTAAAAATGGGTTTTCTGGAAATCCACTATGGGGAAGGAGTTATGGGAGCAAAAAAGATAACTATTTCAATTTCAGAAATTCAAGTACTGTCCATTTTAAATCAAGAGTTGAGGATTATAAGAAAGTTTTCCAATACATCTGCAAGCTTAATGTTAGGATTTAGATATCAATAATTTATATTATAAACAGAGCAGTATATATTCATACAACGTCATAAATTACCCTGCAAAGAGCTGGTGGGTAACGGATAGTGTATATAAATATTGATCGAAAAAATTTGGGGAGTAGGCAAAGAAGTGAAGAAAAACATGCGAGTCAACCATGTTTGTGTATAAAATGGAAAGTATGCATATATTAAGGTTCAATATTTAAAAGATGTAAAAAGAGAGAAGTTTTATAGTTCCTTAAAACAATGGAAATAACATGAAAAGTTTCTTCAGATTACCAACTTAATTACAAGTAAATGATAAAAATAAAAATGTTTGAAAAGAATATAAAATGTTTGTTATGCTGTATATAGTCCTCTTGAAAAAACAAGGCACATATATTTCCCAAGAATACGATAAGGTTATAGATAAGACTTTGAGAGATACTGTTCTATTCTTTGAGAAGTGTAATCTCCAAGTTCGGGTAAGTAAATGGATGCTTTGGACTCGCGGCAATGTTTCGTTCATTCGAAACATTCTCGTTCAGATTTAGTTTAGGTAAGCGCGCAGGACACGGCATTATTGTTTCAGCTTCAAGCTCCAAAAGTCAATATGTACGAGGTCTGACATTAGCATTGATTAAAAAAACATCAATGATGATATGAGATTTCAGTATTTCGTCCTTTGAACCTTCAAATTGCCATCCCGAATACATGTACCTACACACGGCCACTTATGCTATTCCGGCCAATAGCATCGATCCACTTCGTCTGTACTGGGGTTTTTCACAAGAGAATATGGTGTTATTTTAATTGCCTCCCCCAGCCACAGAATATGTCTGAGTGTCATCCTTCAGACTTAATCTAAACTCGTCAGTAAACAGTACGTTGCATCCATTCTCGATGTTCAATTGTCCATATTCTTATACCCCCGTGGTGACTTGAAGTTAATGGAATTCACAACATTCGGTTAAGTGTATAAAGATGAAACCTGATTACATGCCCTGGTGAAGCCTATTTCAAAATGTTTGACCTTGATACCCTCCGTCTTGTTGCTGAAAATAATTGCCTCTGCAGCTGAGTAGCATTGCATATTCTATCTAGACGAACAGCTAACAAAGATGCTGGTCATCAAGCATTATGAAATGCAGAGGATGACCTTATCTCGTTTGACGCCTAGCATTATCTATTTTCCACTTCCTGAAATCACTCTTCTTGCCACTCCAGCATTCACTACACTTCGTGTTTGCCTGGATTCAAGTCTCCCGATAATTTGCCAAATCATGGGTTCCAGTAAATCCCGTTAAAAATGTAATATTTTCAAACACACAACATTTTCTCAAAACATATACTGAACAATCGCGGGTTACAACTAAGGCATTGATAAAAGAATCTTCAGAGAAATAAGGATTTCTGCGTGTATCTCCTGTTTCCAACGTCATAAGTATCATTTGAATATGAGGTTACCTTCTTTTTTCTCCAACACTTTAGGCTATAGATGTTTTGTTTTACGTTATTCATCCGTAGAAGATGTTGCCCAATTTAGTCAAAATCATGTGCTACCCTAATTTTTTAGAGTATATATATATATATTATATATATATATATATATATATATATATATATATATATATATATATATATATATATATACCCAGAAGGAGTTATACGATCTGAATGGAACGAAAATCGATAGAGATGTATGATATGCGTGTATTGAAAACAAAATTATCTATTTCAGATGTCTAGCGATCCCTTCCAGGGTAATGTTGGAGACGCATGTATATGGACAAGCTCTAAAAAAAAGCATACAATGTACTGTCGGACATCATATTGAAATGTAAGCCCATGGGCTCATAAAAGAAAAGACAACAAAACGGGGTGTAGAATCTTGTCGAGGTACCGCCGAGCCTTAAGGGTGTTATGGGTGACAACCATAAATATATAGTAGGAGCATCTTTGTGGAAGAAGTCAGAGAGCGCTGAAGTGTTCAAATCAAAATTTCGTTGCTTTTCCTCTGAAAAAGCCCCCTTTTGTTTATAAAAAAAGTAATATCACGCTTGTCAAGATACATTGAAAAAATAATATTGAAAATGATTTGTTTGTTTTAGTCGAAAATATTTTTTTTTCAAAATACGACTTAAATTAGTTATGCATTACTTCACCAAAAATTATCTGTACTAAAATAACTATAAAATCAATGCATTTATGAAAGGTACATATTGTGAAAACGGTTCGGTCTTTTTCAATTCCTACTATTCGCTTACTATCTCTACATATTTATATATTTATTTATCTTGTTCAAATTTTCAATTGTTAATAAAATAATTTCTATTCATCCAATCAAATTCAAATACATTTTTGTTAAACTTGTAGTGGATGACACTTGATTTTAATATAGTTTTTTTCAAATATTAATTAATTAATTAAATTGATTACTCGTTTTTGACGCCAACTTAGATTCGTCTCTATAGTTCTTACAATGTAACTGTTAAAACAAAAATATAATAGTTGGCGTCGAAAACCTGTTTTTCAGCCAAACCAGGTTTGCATTGTTACAACAATGCAGACAAATAATTCTCTTTTTTTAATTCCTACTATTAGTTCACTCTCTCCCTATATATATATTTATATATATACATATATATAATTCACAAATTTTCAATCGTTAATAAAATATTTTCTATTCATCCATTCAAAGTAGGAATTGACTTAATTTTTTTTTTTTTTTGCTTTCCCTTTTGCTCTTTTAATTCGAATGTAAAAAAATTAATTATCTCAAAATGTGATAGCGATGATTTATATTGTTACTAAAGATTTTCAATTCTATTTTTCCATATATGAATGTAGTCTATGCAGCTTTAAAAAAAGGAAACCAAAACTTTTATTTGCCAAACATGTTTTGGAAAATATACAGAAAAGCAAATATCTTTAGAATGCATTCAGAAAAATAATGCAAGGATAAATTAAATGAATGAAAAAGAGTTTTGAATGAGAAAATCCGCATCCGACCGCTTTTTAAGCGCACTCAAAAAATGCGTAAAAAAGTAATTCACATGGAGCTGAATAACTACCGTTTTTAACGGCTTTTGGTGGCGTCAAGACCATCTAACGGTTCCCATCCAAAAGTAAATTAATGACAAATTGATGTTTGTTATGCGAAATAAGCGGAACAGTAACTTTGATAGTGAATTACACTTTACGAGCATTCGATGCCATTATTTTTCGTCATCATTGGGATTAATTGCAGTTCAAAGGCTAAAGGATACTAATAAATGCATTTAAGGATCATTCACTGATATTTTGTAATATAATGCAATTTATAAGTAACCGATATACATATTGTTTACGTCTGCTTGGTGCAAAATGACTTCAATTACAGTTATATTTGTTCGATACGAAAATTTACAGCTCTTTTAGGATTCATATATTTTAGTTTCTGAAATCACTTTGAGTAGACGACTGACTTTTCGCAGGTTATTTTTAACTTGTTTATCGAAGCTTTGCTCCGGTGTGAGTGCAAATGATTTCCATTAATATACACCAAAATTATGAGATAAATAAAGACGGAAAAAATAATCATAGATCCTAAGCTTAAATTGATCTTGTAGTTGTGGACGGAGAAAGTTTTTTTGTTCTGCTCTTGACTGAATCAGCTCGGTTTTCTAGAGAAGAATTTTATTTTGAAATCACACGCGCCTTTTTATATACTTCCGATGAAGCATAAAATTGCAATAAAATCTGCCGATCAAAAAATAATTGATTTGAGAAATTTTGCAGTTTTGCTACTTGATACACACACAAAAGGCCTCTTTTAACCGAGTACCATCAGAATATAAAATCGAACAGTCTAGAGTTTGTCGTAATCTCAGAATATTTTATTCAATTCCATTTTAAACAGAAAGTTTCCATTTAATATAGTTCCATTTTAATAGTTTTTATCACATGGTACCTAAATTGGGAGAATTCATACTTTTAAAGGAGTACTTTTAGTAATTTAATATATCGTTCCTTTATTTTTATATCATATTTCGATTGATTGTTTTGCATTATTTTTCGACATTTACTTATGATTTTATCAACATAAGTTTTGAATTTAAGCATACTAGAGATAAAAAAATGTAATTCTTCTAAATTTTTAATAATCATGCTCTTATTCAAAAGTTTTGTTCGAATAATTACTCTCAGTACGCTAATGAAACAAAACAATACTCTTTAATACAAGACTTTAATTATTAATTAATATGTCTCATTCCATATTTTTACTACGCTAATGAAACAGAACAACTTTAATGTAGCACTATAGTTATTAATTAATACGCCTTACTCCATATTTTTACTTAATAATACCTTAATAATACCTAAATTTTTTGCAATAAAATGCACGAAAACTTATTTCATTTGACATTGAATTAAGTTTATCTTCAAAAAATATGAAAAAGTAATCTAAATATTTCTTATTTTTTCTTTAAGGGGTCGAAATCAATTAACTTTTAACACAAGTAGACAGATTTTGATTTTGCACTCGAATTGCTTCAATATTTTAAACATTTTATACGATATTTTAAATTTATTTGCAATACTGCAGAATTTATGAATCTCATTTTTCACTCACTTCAAAGTATAACTTAGATATTCTACATTTGTAGATTTAAATTTGTGAAATTCTGCAAGAATATTTTTTTTAAAAGAATGTGGGAGAATTTTTTGCTTGCTATATATTAAAATTAAATAAAACCCTTCCCAGGACTGAGGGTATATTTACTTTAGTAAAGAAGATTTTGTTTCGTTAGTAAAAAAATAATGCGAATTAAAGAATGTTAGTGAACTTTTATATGCATCCTAAAATATTAAACTTTCAATTTTAATCAACAAATGACAAGAATTTGATTTTAAAATATGCTTAGATAAAATAAAGAAGCTATTTAAAAAGTTGAATGCCTTAAAATGGAGGACACAGCTTTAAAAATTCTTTTCAAAACATTCGATAATTTTGACAAATTTCATCTGATGCCTGTAGAATATATAGCAAATTATCAGAAACTTTTACGATTTAAAATTAGCGCTGTTTCAACATTCCTTGGGAAAAGATTGGAATGAGGCAACAATGGGGGAAAGAAACCTCATTATAAATTTATCAAATGAAAGTAAAACATTACAAGAAATAGGTAGAACAATTGGTCGCGAAGTGTCAACTATACTTTAAAGACCTCAAGAAAGTTTTAAAATAATGGACATTAGAAAATATTGCTGTAGGAGGTCGTAGGAGAATTTAGAATTCACAGTTGTTGAGGGAGAAAAATCATATGTTGAGTAAGGATTGACCTAAAATTTGCTTCTGGTATTTCAACAGATTCAAGTAAGTTTGCTCCTTCTGAAACTTATCTTGTAGTTTTAAAAATTATTTTGAATGGTATGAAACCTGAACACAAAATCGTTTATTAGTAAGGTAAATAGTGACAAAAAAAGTAAAATTTATAAAGGCAAACATTTTGAAGTGAAAATAATTAGGGAATAAGATTGTACTTAGAAACTATTGTGATTTTTTAATATATTGGCAATAATGGAAGTCTCAAAGACAAACATTAAATTTTTTTCCCAAAGAATATATTTTCTACCCCCAAAGAAAGGAAGTATGTCGGTAATGCATCCCCTTTCGCGTGTACATTAGAATGAGCCTCACAGTTTTAAAATCCTTCTTCGAGCAGAGTGGTTACGTTGTGAAACCTATTTATAATTTTTAATGCAAAAGAAAATCAGAATAATTTAATAAACACAAGTAATATAAAAAAAATTATAAGTCAATTCCTACTTAGGTCAACAAAGAAAAAATTTAGTTTAGTTACTTTTTATTAAATAGCTACAATTAATATAAATATGTATATACATAGGACAGAATCACAATATTAAGTGACAAAATAGAAAGCATTTCCTTGCAGTTTTCCATTTTCTTTTCTATATAGGGAGTTGGACCATTTTTTTGTTTGTTTTTGAAACTATTTGTTCATTCATTAAATTTAATTATTCAAATAAAATAGTATAGTAAAAAAATCACATTCTCAAAGATTAGGCCATCCCAGGTGGGATTCGAACCCACGACCTATAGACTAGAAGTCTATCGCACTATCCATTGCACTACAAAGAACGACTTCCCTTTCTATGTATGCAGTTGGACTATTATTTTTGTTACTATTTATTCATTTTTTAATTTAATGAATGAATTAATATTTGAAAAAACTGTATTAACATCAAGTGTCATCCACTACAAGTTTTAAAAAATGTATTTGAACTTGAATGGATGAATTGAAATATTTTGTTAACGATTGAAAATTTGAACAAGATATATATGTATTAGGTTGGGACAAAAGAAACCCATTATTTTTTTATGAAATTCAAAACTTTATTTAATATGTTTCGGATTGTCCGATTTGGGTGAAATATGTACCATCTTGTTGTATAATTTGTTACCCCTTTAAAGGTAGCTTCATATTGCCTCTCTCATAGAAGTCTTGGCCTTTATTGGCGAAAAACTCTAGCAATCGAGAGATTTTCACAATCTTCTCTTGATTCCAAATTCTTTTGCAATGCGAGAAAAAGGTGGTAATCGTTTGGTGCCAGGTCCAGACTATAAGGTGGATGCATTAAAACTTCTCAACCAAGCTCCCAGAGTTTCTGGTAAGTCACTACAGACGTGTATGGCGTGGCGTTGTCTTGATAGAACACAACACCTCTTCTGTTGGCCGATTTTGGCCGTTTATGGTCAGTCACTAGCTTCAAACCGTCCAGTTATTGACAGTAGATATCTGAATTTAGTGTTTGGCCCTACGGAAGCAACTCATAATAAATTATTCCTTTTCAGTCCTACCAAATACACAATAGAACCGTCCTGGATGTTAGTTCTGGTTTGGCCACTGTTTGAGCTGCTTAACCGCGCTTTGACCCCGATCGTTTTCACACAATATTGTCGTATGTGACCCATTTCCCATCCCCAGTCACCATTCGTTTAAGAAAAGGGTCGATTTCATTCCGTTTGGCCAGGGCTTCGCAGATGGAAATTCGATCCACCATGTTTGTTTGGTGTGGCACCCAAACATGGAGCATCTTTTTTTAATTCAACTTTGCTCAAATGACTTAAAACTATTTTATGGTCGATCTATAGCTCCTGGGCAATGCTACGACTACTAACATGCTGGCCGATTATTTCTGTGATTTTATCGACATTTTCGATGACTGTCGTGGGGCAACTTTAACATCAAAAATGCATGAACGGTATCGACGAAACCAAAATTGCACGTAATTGACTGTTACAGTATCGGCACCATAAACACCATTTACAATTTCAGCCACCTGGCTTTCATTTTCGCTTTTACCAAAGAAAACTGTAAAATGTACCGAATTTTCTCTTTGTTGACTTCCATTTTTAACACCCTGTAACTCACAACTGAATGGACCAAACAATAAACAGCAAAATAAATTTTTTAGTGTGATAATGTCACCTTGACAACGAGCATAAATTTGAAATTGTCTGACCAATACTTCACGAGATATCGACACTACAGCCATCTGCCGAAAAAATATTGGATTTCTGCTTCCCCAACCTAATATATATTTAGGGAGAGAGTGAACTAATAGTAGGAGTTGAAAAACAACCTGAAGAGGATCTTGTCACTCTAAATGAGATTTACTGTTGGCAGTACTACAAAAAAATTATAGGTTTTAAATTATTCTAAGTTTTTTGATGGTCTTTTGGCGTTGTTAAGAAGCTTTGTATTTTAAATTTTTAAGGGTATCTTCGCTTTATGTTAAAGAATAGGACCCAAATTTAGAGAACTTTTCAGATATAAAAGTACTTTAGCATCAATAGTATATTCTGGTGACTCTATTCTTTAAGGAGCACTATATTTTATATCACACTCCTCCTTTTTAATTTTTTCTGGCATAAAATATGTGTTTCGCTCTTTACACGCTTAAAGTAAAAATTAATTATCTATAGAATAATTTGAAATTTTAAAACCTCTATATTATAATCAGATATATAAATTATAGTGTTGCAAATTGTCATGAAAATTAAGACACTCTATTGATGGAAAATATGCTTCGTATATGCTCTCGTATATTTGACGAAAACAGCATTAAGAAGCTTGTGTAAATGTGAAAAATACAAAAAAAAAAAAGAAATGTTTAGCAAAACTTACTGCTCGAATCTTGAATAACTTCAAAATTTTCGGTATCCTGTGAAAATCCGCACAAAACATTTAGATCTTTTCCATAGAGCTTCATTGTGAAACAATCGCCTTTTTGAAGGAGTGGTGCTTATCCCAGGCATGATCCTTTGAGTCAGCGCTGCGGATATCGTCACTTCCTGCGTATTTTGAATACAAGAACACATTGAAGAATGGTGTGGAGAATAGTTAATAATAGAAGAAATATATATCTGTGATATAACAATAACGAGAAATAACTCAATACATAACAATCATTAATGAATAACAGGTGCACGTACATCCTTCGCAGAGGATTCAATCAAAAAACTTTGAAGTTTTTCAAATTTTTTTTTTTTTAGCTTTTCTTAAAGAAAGAACTCATTTTCAATATATGCATGCTTTTTTTCCCCATAACTATTTGTTTTTTGTAGTTAGATACCTTTTTTATACATTTGTTTTGATTTAAATTATTTATTTTCTTATCCTCTATTTTATTTTATGATTTATCATTAAGCGTTATACTGAATTATTGCACATTCTATTCATATTGCTGATACATACAACTTATTTAATTATTACCAGAATTATAAGAAATTTTATTTATAATTAATGGGTGAAAATAACTATTTTTAACAGTTTTAACAATTTAACTTAATTATGAAACACACACACATGTTCTTGTGCATACAATCCTTTTGTGCAATAATTAAATAATATAAATTTTTTATATTATATCAAATTTACTTGTAAGTTCATTACTTTTATCATACTTAAAATAACATGTATACAAGGTATATAAAAGAAATGCATTCATAAATTTTTAAGATACCAGGTTTTGACTTTGACAAAAAAAAATTGCAATCTTTATAAATGGCATTTAAGTTTCGATTCTTTTTTTCCTACAATAATGCTTCTTATCCTATATTTAATATTCACCATTGTTATGGAATAGAACTTTCTCGTTCTCCGTCTTATGAATTTTTTTCTTTCTGGCAGTTCGATTTTTTCCCCTACACAAAATCGCAAAGATAAAAAAAAGTGTGTGTACTCTTATGAGAGAGAGACCACACGATAGAAGTGATAACTGCAAACTTTGTAAAGTTATTTCAGGGGATTAGTTAGGTGAATAAAAAACATAGGGATATCAGTATTGTCCTATAAAATTATTCATTCATATGTCTGTACTCATAAAGTATTATTTTTGTGCGAAATATGCAATCATACTTGGGAATTAATTGTATTCTTAGTAGGAAACAATAGGCTTATGATAGTTGAAATAGGTTAGAAATCCTTTAGATTCAAAATTTTATTTAAATATCTATCAAAAAAACTCTGTCAAGCGTTGTTCCGTACTTCCTCGTGCTTCATTTGGATCATTTGGCATAATTAAATAGAATTTTGATTTTAAAAAATCAACTAAAGGTTTTGATTTGTCTTTTGAAAAATCTACTTTAAAATTCCCACTTAAAATCATAGGTAATTAATTTGTTCAGAAGACCCGATCCGGCTTTGTGAATTTTGGTTGTATTTTAACAATATTCAATTCTATCCCTGGATTAATTTAAGCAAAGGGGTGGTAATGCAGGTAGTTGATTGAGAAGAGAGGAATCTAGGTCACAAAACCTTTTTTAAAGAGATTTAATCAGAATATTTATATCACTATTCGCTTACAAAAATAGATTTTTTATTCTTAAGATCACTGCAATGCTTTGTTAATGATAATTATACTATTTACTTAGTTCTATAAAAATTTGTCCTTCATTTTATGTTCAATTTTAGTGTAGGATTTCTCTTTCTCTCTAAGCATATTTTTTAAAAATATTAGGTTTCATTTACATGCTTTAACTAAGATTAGAAAGAATCCTACATTCATTTCAGTAGAAAGGGGGAGGGGGGATCCCTCTTTTACTTTTAGGGGGTATTAGTGTGGGGTCAAACTACAGAATTTCTTAGTGGTGGGGGAAAACGTCCTTCCTTTCCTTTTTAGGGGTGTGTATGTCCGACTAAAGGCGAAAATAGCCGAATGAGCGTTACATTCCCGAGCGTGACGTTCATTCAAGTTCACTCTCTAGCAAAACGCGCGAATAGAAGTTATCACTTCAAAAAAATTTAAATTTCAGTCAAACATTCAGAAACGTAGGCAGATACCTTATGTCCACCCTCTAACGTTTTGTGGAAGTTTGGAGAGAGGAGGGCTGAGCTCACACATACAGGAGAGTCTTCCCCATTATTTGGCTGTATTTCAAAAGAACGGGTATTGTTGCCATTAACCCTCACATTGTTTCAAAGTGCAACGATAGTAAATAGAATCATTGAATACATAAATCAGCTGTAATTTCTATTTTAATATGTTATTTCTTCATTTATCTCATTTTGGATTCTGAAAAGTGTTAGAAACATTCTCGCATTTGAGTTTTTCTGCTGCTTCTCAAAAATGTTTTTTTAAAAGCTGTGAATCCACAGGGATTTGTATCCTTCTAGAATAGCATGCGTAGTATTCCTAGAATAAAACTGCTTCTTTTAAATGTATGTAAATATGTAAGTTAAATCTTTTTGATATTAGTTGTATATAGGTGCACTTTTCATCTATAATTCCAGAAAGCTTAACGGAATTGAAGTCTGAAACTCTTCAACAGTTACTTATTCATATACGCATTTCAATGCAAAAAAAAAAAAAAAAAAAAAACCCCAATAACTTTTATGTAAAAGATCACAATTAAAATTAATCTCAATTACGTGAGTCGACATCTGAGTTTAAGAAAAACACTGGTTTTTCAATTGTTATTTAAAGTGAGATTGATTGATTGTTTTTAACGCCGTACTTCTAAACAGCATCAGTTATTTCCGAAAGACCTCGAGTGGCTCCAGTAGCCTAGTGGTCAAGGTACTGAACTAGTTGCCGACGTGTCATGAGTTCGAGTCTGATACCGTTGAAGACCTGCGGTGCAAAGGGGGTCTATACAAGTAAAATATGTCGAGTCTGAAACGTCCTCCCTTTGATGTGGTGTGGCAATTAGAAGAGGAAAGGGAGTGTCAGCTTAGGTGTAGTCCGCGACCGTGGTTCAAAATAGCGAGCTCCGTCGCCAAAAGCCCTCGTGTAGCTGAACAGTGCGACGTTAATATTCACTCACTCGGGATCTTCTTAGTGTGGCACCATATGGGTGGATAACGATTACCACGATGCAGTATTGACACCCAGTTTTCCTCCCCAGAGGGAGCTCTGATTATACGAAATTGTACTAGAAATTTAATTTTACCTAGAGCACCCAGGCAAAACAGACTCTAGGACCTTTAACGTGTCGCATAATCACACGACATGGACGCTATCGATTTTTTTGTATCCTGAAAATGCACAAATTTGGAGCAGGGTCGAACCCACTAACTTGGACGTACAAGGCCAGCGCCTAACCAACTATGCAACCCTGCCAGTATCTTTGTAACATTTTTTTTTTTTAGCAGATCTGAAAAAAAAAGGAATTTGTAATATTAAATTTATATGAAATCTCTCTCTAAGATGTTTGTTTTGTATTTTTATGTATTGCCTTCAGAATGAAAGCATTCAATTGAATATAGATGTTGGGTTTCTTTTGTCATATTTTATTTTTAATGAAGAGATAGTATTTATGTTACATAGGATATTCTACCTTATACATACATATTTATTAATCGTTTACTGATGGTTCTTATTTCCTAAACTGGAATTTTGGGTTCTAGTCCTGGAGCCTTTTGAGACCCACAACATAAAGGGGGGGAAATATGGGGGTTAAATCTGTAGAGGCTCAAAGTCCTTGCGTTTGAGTGGTGTAGAAGCTTGGAAAAAGAGAACCACACTTGAATGTCCTTCTCGCCACTTGACTGTGTTTCAGAAGATGGTAGCCCTCGAGTAGCTTCAAAATGCATGACGCTAATTCAGACAAAAATCAATCAGTCTTTTCTAAGCAACTCACGTGTTTTAGATGGCTCCCGTGTACCACAATTTAAAAATTACTGCGACAGAGAGCTTATTACAGTCGCACCAGGGCAGGGAAGAGTAAAACACTGACGTTAATGGAGTTTATATTTGATTCAACTGAAAATTATCATGAATTTAGCCCTAAGACATCTTTCACTTCGATCATCTATGCCTTTATTACTCAAACTGCCTGCCAATCGACCATTAAAGAATCACCAAGTTTTTCTGACGTCACAATTCCCATTCTCGCCCCAACGCGTCGTGAGATCACCGCACGGGCCCGGAAACAATGGCGCTTTTCCTTTCTTCAGTAGGATAGCGTTACTCGGAGCATAGAAAATCGTGACCGCTAACTGCGGAGTCACGTTCAGAAACGATCCGATGAACATTAGAATGTTAAGAGAATAATGCTTCAATTCTCTGACGTTTCCCGCCATTCGGATGTCGTCGCATTCCCCTACGTCATCTCGCGCGTCACTGGTTTTGTGGGGGGTGCATCTTCTTGCTGGGTATTTCACATATGTCGGTGGATTAAACTTACTCGTGTATATCAATCAGTTGCATGCTGTTGTGGATTTGATTCGATTCAATTTATGACGCACAGGAAGTATGCCGCGGGTTATTGTGGTTTTGAACTACTGTCTGGTTGACGAGGACAAACCTGGAGCTTTCCTGCACTAACGGTTCTGAAATTGCTATCGCTTGCTAGTCTTTTCACTATGGCAAAAAGGATCGAATTTTTTATATGGTTAACCAAACCCGCCCGCAACAGTCGCAGTTGGAAATAAATAATAAAAATCAAATATTTAGAATTAAGATATTTTCTCTTCTATTTCGCCATTCAATTTTGTATTGGTTTTCAAAAAAATATATAATAGAGAAAAGAACTCACTCATCACGATATCTCCGAAACTATTAAACCTTCAGACTTGAAATTTGGTAAGGATGTTCCTTTCAGAGTGTAGATATCCGTTAAGAACCTATTTTGTGAAAACCGTACCCCAAGGGCCGTTACGGGAGATTAAGAGGCGTTATAAATAATTATTTCCAGTTATTTGGACGTAGAGTCTTGAAATTTGGTAAGCCGATTCCTATTATGGAGTAGAGATCCATTACAAAATTATTTTTACAAAAATAGACCCCAAGTGGCGTTGCGGGGGCTTATAGGATGCTATAGACAATTATTTCAATTTTTAAACTATTTAAAGAACAATCGTGAATTTTGGTACGCGGTTTCCTTTCATAGAATAGAGATCCGCGACAAAATGGGTTTTGCGAAAATTGATGCCCAAGGGTTTCAAGGGGTAAAGGGGTGTCATAAAAAAATTCCCGTTTCTGAATTCTTAGACCCACATGCTTGAAATTTGTTAAGCATTTTCCTTTTGCTGAATAAAGATCCACTAAGAATGGATGTTGCGGAAATCGACGCCTGGAAGGAGCGGGGGGGTTACAGGGGCATATTGATAAAAAAAATTCCCGTTTTTGAACTACTAGGACTATAATAATGAAATTTGGTTTGCATGTTTCTTTTGTTGCATTAAAATCCGCCAAGGACGGTTCTTTTGGAAATAAGTTCTCAATGGGATTACGGGGCGTATTGGTAATAAAAATTCCGTTTTTGTGCTCTATTAGATTTAGACTCGAATTTTGGAACATATGTTTATTTCGCTGAGTAGAGATCCACTGGAAATTGGTTTTGCGAGATATCCACTTGATTGTGTTACGAGAGCGTAAAGAAAAGCATTCTACTTCAATTTTAGAGATTATTAGAAATTATTAATTTGAAGTTCCTTGTTTTCATATCAAGAGGTGAGAGTTTCAGGTATAAGTGTATTTTTCAATACAATTGAATTCTTAATGCTGGAACTTGGATATAAATAGTTTATACCTTAGATTCTCAACGTTGGCGACAATGCCCTCTTGTGGGCGTTTGAGGCTTTCAGGGGGGCATTAAAAGACCCAGTGTAAATTAGGGGGCGTTGAGATGGCAAGGAAGGACATGAGAAGATGAAACAAATATACTCTAAACAAGACCAAATAAAAAAAACTCACTTATTATGTACTAACAAAAGCAAGCTTTAATACTGGTTGTTGATTGTATGTATTTAAAATTGTATATTCGAGGCAATAGTTATTTTAGATTTGATAATAAAAAAAATTGGGAGCTTTGAAAAATATATTTTATTAGAAATAGAATATTTTTTAAAAATTTTTTAACTCTTATGTTTCCACCATGTATTATGTACGGTCTTAGTTCTCTGGAGTGGAAGAGGGCGGTACCGAAATATTTACTAAAAAAGGGGGTGCTAGTTCAAAAAAGGTTGGGAACCTATGGTTTTTACATATGTAAACAGCATATATTTATACAACATCATGAAATACCCAGCGAAGTGAGTGGATAAAGGCTAGTAAATAAATAAAATAATAGGGAGGATCGTGGTTAAAATGAGAAAAAAAAAATATTATTCATAGGAACTGTCCTATGTGGAACAGTTGCTGTATGGCCGGGGTGGGCATTACGTCGATCGCGATCGACCGGTGAATCGCGCCAAGACATTTTGGGGGTGATGGCCTGGAGATTTTAGTAGTTAGTAACTATACACGGAAATATTCAAAATTGACTGAAGTTTGCAGACAAAGTTTTCTACTGACTATAACAACAAAAATTAACTTTATATAAAAATGATTAATTTTTTTAGTTTTGAATTATTTGATAATAAATGCATCATTTAATCTCATTATGTTTGTGGCTGTTATGTTTGTATCTTGCGTTTTGCTTTAAACGTGGTTTTAAAAGTGTCAGTTCTTTTTTTTTTTAGTTCTGCAAGTAAGTACATATTCCGTTTTTATTATTAAAATATTGTAGACCTTTTCCTACCTCACCACACTTACGACACTGGGAATTGGTGCATACAAGAATTTTTCAAAAGGGGGGTGAAAGTCTACCATTCTCGTATCATACCCCAATACGCAGCCAAACATATATTTTTTTATTTTTTAGATTGTCGGGAACACACAAAAACAATAAAAAATAAAATACTAAATAAATAATCAGCATTAATTAATAAAGAAATTATTAAAAACAAATACTTTGTTAAGTTTTACGTACTATATACATGGAATTACAATGAATCGGTAAAAAAAATCAAGGGGTACGGGGAAGGGTCCTGACCCGTGGCTACCCTTCCCCCTTCTTCAGTGCGCCATTAATACAGGGTGGACTGCAACACCTTGAAAAAATTAGAAGTAGCCCGTACCCTGGAAAAGTCTGCCCACCCCTGCTCTATGGTATGGTGATTAAGTGAAAAATAATGTAAAATCTTTCAAAATTTAAGATATACAAATTGTTTAAAATCACAATTTTCATAAAAAAAAATCTAAAATTATTTTATAGTCTATTTTTGTAGCCTGCTTAATAAGCTTTCTAAAACTATGGTACTTTTAATTCTGAGTCAGTTAGAAAAAAGTTATAGCTGTTTTTGTTTGAGGTAGTAAGCCCAAATTGAAACTGGAAGTGTGAGTTTTAGGTTGATTTTCACCGGCAAAATTAGATTTTTATTCATTTAAAATATTTTTTTATGTTTAGTAAACTTTATTTCACCTTATATAAATGTTTTAATAGATATATTGCTTTAAAATAGGCAACAGTTAACTGATTACAATGTTGGTTTTGATTTAAATGAGTTGCTATCTTTTTATCATTTGTGTTCAAAACTAGATCTCTTTATAACTTTTTTATTAGTACTTTCATATAGAGTTATAGTTATTTTTAATTAAATTAAAGTTGTCATGCCAAAAACAAGATCAATGAGGCCAAAAAAAAAAGAAGAGATTTACAGAGAGCAGTATTTGTTGGAGAAACGTCGATAGAAATATCAACGGAACTTTGCGATCAAAATCTCCTAATAAAATGTCTTCACGGGAAATCTCATAACTGTGCAATGAAAGTCTTAACAATGCCGTGTGGAGTATAATCCCGAAAGACAGCTTTGTTGAGCAACAAACACTCCGTTTAAGGAATTATACCTCAATAATACTTTTTAATTCTGGGTTTGCTGGTCTATTACCTCTACTTCAAAAGTTAGGAATAAAATTATGTTCTGAAATGAAAGGATATTTTTGGTACCTCGATAAAACGAGAATTGTTGATTCTATGAGGCATTCTAAACCAGATAAGAAACTGTCTCGTAAAAAAATAAGGACCCTTCAAAACTGTAAATTTTGAAGTATGTGGTTTAGGAAGGCACAACGTACAAATCTGGAGAGTTTAAAAACCTTCCTGAATCATTAAAAAGTTTTATTGCAAATATAAACCTTATTTTGCATTTTGTGAAGAATGTTATTTTTGAACATAATGGTTAACGGTAAGAATGATATTTCTTAAAGTAAATGAAATATTCTTATGAAATTTTTTTTAGTTTATTCTTTGTATTATAATAAATGCTTTCTGCTAAAAGCTAAGGGTAATTTTTCAATTAAGGTTTTTTTTTATGTAATCTTATATGAAAAAAAAAGTTTTTTAAGAAAACTCTTGGTTTTTTCATCTCGAACACCTGTATTTCATAATTGTACAGTAGAATTTGAGCTTTTTTAGTATAAAGCATAGTTAAACGTTAAAGAATTGTATTCCTGCAAACATTTTATTTATTTTTATGATATATATTTTTTATATAGAGTTGTTTCTCCAAAAGAGAGCAATTTTTTGTAATACTTTGATAGAAATTTCTCAATATTTTGAAAAATAAGTTTTCAAAAACTTCTTCTTGCTGTATTTTCATAGTTTTTCAACATACTTAATTAAAAAATAACAACTAAATGATTAGTTAAGTTATATTTTAGAAAATTGTCTCCAAACCCAGTCGGATACCTTTATAAAGCCACACAAGAGGGTAACTTTTCGAAAAAAATGGAAAAAGACTTAAATTTGGTTTGATGATTTTTGACTGAGTATGATTACTTTTTTACAATATAAATTACCAAAGGTGATGATTACTGACAATTGAATAGTGTACAATGTACGTTGCAGCACATTTCATTATTCCAGCTTTCTTCCCACACTGCGGAATAAGTTCTCTTCCGCTGCGATTTCGACAGTAGTTTTTTTTTTTAATTAATACTTAAGAATCTGGTAAATATATTGATATTTTTTAAGTGAAACATTTTGGGCTCGAGAGTGAATGAGAAAATTGCCCAGTTTTGCGTAACAGTGAAAAAGCGAACGGAAGTAGTCTTCCTTCCCCCATCCCCCCAAATCGTCGTCATGGTAAGGAGAGAGCCAAAGGAGGAAAAGGGGAAGCAGGGACACCACGTGACTTGTGTCATATCGGTGAAAACGTCGGATAATTGCCCACGTCTCCGACTGGTCAACTTGCCCACCTTCCGATTAGGGGTCCTTTTCTCAAGACCAGGGAGCATTATCAGTGTTGGAGTAACTTCATGGACAGACTGGCGCCAGTCAGTAATCACGTAATTCCAACGTCAATAAACAACACGTGCGATCTCAAAGCATTAGGTTCCTATACGTTTGTTGACGTCGTTCTTGTGTATTAATTTTATCTAATTAAAAACATATGATATCATTGTATTTTTTGCATTATTCTAGTATATATATCTGTTAGGAAATATTTTAACAACTCTTTTACATAATTTTTGTTTTATTCTACTTTATTTATCTAATTATTTGTCTGCTTCGTTAGTGTTAGCTGGGATATTTATTTATATTTCTTGATTCACTTAGATATAGCTCTTAGTTATTTTAGTTATTAATTAACTTTGTAGTTCTTTATTTTATATTTTTTCACGAGAATAGCTCATAGCATAGGTTCGAAACCGCTTCTTTTGAAAAATTTCAATTTGTACGAAATATTAAATTATATTGCGAAGTTTTCCAGTGCCACTGGAAATCGAAGTGTTGCTGCAAATATATCGAAAGGATTAAAATTATTCGACGATAAATTCGTAAGCAAGATATCATTTACTGAGCCTGATTTCTTAATGAATGATGATTTTTTTATTCAAGGCTTTGTTAAAGCCGAAATGAAGAAGAAAGTGACGTACAAGCCATCTGTTCAAATCAGAACAACTCTTGTCAGGTAAGTTAAAAATTATTTTGTTTTAATTTAGGAACTTTTTTTAAAACGATTATGATTGCATTACTATTTACTCTTTTATGCTTTAATATAACTCATTGTTTTAAAATACAAAATAGGATTCTATATATTAACATTGATAGTTATTTAATTAAAAGTTGATTCCCCAAAAGATAAAAAGAATTGTGAATGGGCTAATTTATATTTTTTAATAGCTACATTATTAGTGATAAGTTTATAATTTGTTAATAAGTTTATAATATATTTAATATTATTTTTAGAGTAGCATTGAATATCAATTTCATTGTTTTCTATTTTAATGAAAATGCATTATTATATAAGCTTTAGTCATTCTATAAGTATTGCTATTTATGAACCATCCTGTGCCCTCAACTACAGAACCCTCAACAAGTCTAGTGCGTGTTGGAACGGATGCATGTGAATTGATAATAAATTCTGTGTCACGTTACAAAGACTATGATTTCCATAAAAATGCGTGGCCACGGTAGCCTAGTGATCAACGCATCAGATCGGGGCCGTGTCATGAGTTCGAGCCGAGTAGGGAAGCGATGCACGTTAAAACTGTTAAGAGCTCAAACGTCCTCCCGTTGGTGTGGAGTGGTAGTTAGGTGAGGGAGGGAGTGCGAGCTCAGGTGACGGGCTCGTCACTTGACCGTAGTTCAAAATAACAAAGTCCGTCGCTAAAAGCCTTCATGTAGCTGAACAGTACACCGCTAATATTCACTCACCCATAAAAATGCTCACAAAGATTTTCAAAAGTTATTCGTTGATAATCCTTTCGGTCACGGGTGTTCGGTTTGTGATAGATTATGGTTTAAAGATGATTTGAGAACGTCTGTTACTGAGCAGAAAAATATTTTACTGGAAATTAATTTATAAGACATTAAAGAATGTTACAATTGTCGACAAAGTTTAAGTAGGAAAAGTATACCAAATTTATCAAAATATAATAGTTTTGTATACCCAGAAATTCCAGCATATCTTCCTACTTTGGATTTGGTATCAGAAAGACTCAATTCGCCACGAATACTTTTCATGCAAATTAGGCGATTGCGACATGTACACTGTCAGTTTGGAATATTAGAGCAAATGATCAATGTTCTAAAGAAGTTTCACTTCTATCGCGTGGTGTTCCACGCACTATTTTGTTTTCTTGTAACTATTTAGCATTTGTCCTCTCATCACAATTAATGTTATCAAGTACTAAAATGCCTGCTTTATTTTTTAAAAAATTTCTTTGGCTTTTTACTATAAAAAGGTTCATATATCTAGACTTTATTCCCCTTGGGGCAGTACTTAACATAAAAGTTGGTTTTTTATTTTATCTTATCTTTCATTTATGTTCCGTAGAACTTTTTCCCATGTAGATAGGTTTTGAAACTCGGGAAAAAATTTTCGATTCACCGTATAAAACAATCTATACTTTCTTGAACATTTCGATTTAACTTCTTATAGAGGAGGTGCGAAATATTAATTCCTTTGGGTACACGAAGGCAGAAATGTGTAAATCTGGTCCTGATCCTTTTACGACTCTAATAACTAGAGGTATTTAAATTAGGAATATGAATTATATATATATATATATATATATATATATATATATATATATATATATATATTTGCCGGTTACTAAGAAATTTATTTTAAAATAATTTTTTAAAATGTTGAAAGTGTTGAACATTTTATTCTACTCCCAGACTAAAATTTGTCCAATGATTCTTCAGAACATTGAAGGTTTAAAGCTTAAACTGTTTCGCTTAATAATGCAGGAGGTTATTCAGCGCAAAATGATAAATAACAGATCATTAGTAATTTTAATTGAGAATGGTTTGTTAATATTCGTGACTTCTAAATTTTGTCACGTGACCCCAACTGAGATAGCAATGCACATTTTGAGAAACCCTACTTTATAACACACATTGGCAGAATCAGACAATCTTCTAAAACGATACTTTCTACAGCGGATTATGCCTGGAAAACTAATTTAGGATCAGGTTTATAGAAGGGAAAATCGTCCCTATGTATAGGTTCTTGTTGCAAAATAATTTTCAAAATTTCATGCGTTCCGAGAATTGAACTATAAAATGTAACATCTGCAGAATTCATTCAAATCAAAATGAAAGATACTGTAAAAAACTGTACAAAAAACATATTTTTTTTATTGTAAAAAAATTAAATGTAAATATTATCAAATATCTGAATTTGTTTTATCTGAAATAAAGAGGTAGCAAGTTAAGGTTACATTTTCCCTCCTTTGGGTTAATACAACCTCAGACTGGGTTCAATATTTTAGACGTCATTGTAAGGAAATCGAATTTTTCTAACTCATCAGTTTCGAATTGTCGATTCACAATTTTGCTGTCACTTTACCTACACTGGAGAAGAATTCTGTTTGAGTTCATAATTTTTTTTCATTTCATTTCCCATCTATATTTTCCTTATTTTTGTTTCTTAAGTGGATCGCATTTTTGTGGTAGTAAGAATCTAGCTTTGAGTCATATTTCATTCAGGGTTCTTTCGAAAATGATTTCTGGTAGGTCAAAAAAATCTGGTAAAAAATGAACAAAACAATGCTTCCCAAACTTTCATTATAGATGCGACCCAATTTTCAATCATAATTTTCATCGTGCCCCCTCTGTATAATAACAATATATTGAATGGAATAATAATATACCATGACGCCAAAGATACAATACGACATTTAATGATAAACTGCACAAATTACACTAACTTTCAAAAGTTAACCACGGAGAGGAAAATGCTAATTTCCGGAAGCCAATCAGAATTAAAGAGGATGCAATTCGTTGCAGAGGTAGATGGAAATATGCAAATATGTTAGGTAACAGCCAATCGTGCCATTATGTCAAGAAATATGCAAACAGGGCAGTCTTATAAGAAGCCAGCTTTATGAAGGGTTACAAAAGATACGGAGACCATGCACAAGCGAGCTCCACGACCTTCCTACTATTATGAGCGATATTATGGACTTCTCGCCGACACGACAAATGCAAGTTAAAGCCTGCGAAAAGCTCAGGGATACAGTTCATGGTATCTCAGCCCTGCACAGTTCTATGTTCGATGATGCACGTTCACCCAGCCCGAAAAATTCCTGCATGGAACTCTACCAGATGTCTACTCGAGCCATGGCCAGGAAAAAAGACGAAATGGTAAGTGAGCTTAAAACTCTCCCCCAAAGTACTAGAGATGATTGCAACGAACATAAAATCCCCACTTCCCTGATTGTTGAGGAATCTAATTTTAAAGATCCTGGATCCTACGTAATTTTTGGATGAAATTAATGTTCGCAAAGTTAAGAAGAAAAAAACCAAGTAAAAAGCGTAAAAATAAAGGCAAGGAATCCTCGGAGGAATTTATTTTTCCGAAAAAGACGGCTAGGCCCGTCTCCCCCACCTCAACCCAGGACCCGATAGAAACGAAATATAACTTTTCCGATCTAGAACAGGATGTCGAGCATCCACTCTCTACTGCTAAAAATGTAAATTCCGAAGAAATTAGTCGGGGAGGGGGGGTAAACTTCCCCACCATGTAATGCTTAAAATAAAAGATAATTTCCGTGAACAAATTAAACTTATAACAGAAAAATTCGCAACAGAACCGTCGGTGATGTAGTAAAAATGTTTACCAACGACCATGATGAATATATATCCCTCATTCATTTTTTAAAAACTGATAAAGAATTTGAATTTTACGTCATTGATAATAAAAAAGATAAATCTATTAAAGCAGCAATTAAAGGCATCCCTAGCTCCTCTAAAATCACAGACATAACTAACGACTTAGCAGATGAAGGTTACCAAATAGAAAGCTGTACGCAGCTTATCTCAAAAAGAACGAAAAAATCCCTCCCCTTTTTCCTAGTAATTCTCCCGAGAAACGCACACAATAGTAAAACTTTCGATTTAACTTACCTAGGTTATTTACAAGTGAAAGTTGACGGTTACCTCGTAAGAGGAATAACCCAATGCTTCAATTGTAATAACTTCTTTCATACCGCCGCAAATTGTCACATGAAGCCAAGGTGCTTAAAATGTGGAAAAGATCACGCCACGAGAAACTGCCTAGTCAAACAAAGACAGGAAAATCCATTCTGTATTAACTGCCAGGACTACGGTCACTCGGCATGCTATACTAAATGCCCCAAATTCCTCCCAGTCGAAAAAAGGAACCCCGTTCGCTGACCCCAAGAAAAAGAGAAATTTCGCCACTAAATGGATTAAAGAGGGAATTTCCTTCGCTAACGTTGTTAGCGGAGAAGTCCCCAATCAGACTCCTATTGAAAATAAAAAGGAAGATTCCCCCCGTGGATTCCTTAGCCAAGATAATAACAATACCTCTGATTTAACCAAAGTTTTAGAACTGTTTAACATCATTTTAAATCTCGTTAAGAAAAGCCCCAAAATCTTAGATCTACTCTCTAAATTTAAAAACACTAACTCAGATGAAGAAAAACCCTGCCTTCTTGCAGAAGCAATTATGGAACAAGTTTAAATTTTATTTTATTCTTAATTTTACTCATAATAGTTAACCTAAAATTTACTCATAATATTTTTTACCTTAATTTTTATTACTCTATTCTAAGTCTTCTAAATTTTACTTTAAATTCAAAGTTCGTGCAATCACTCCCAAAAGCTCACTTCCATTCTCAAATCAAAGCCATACTACAACAACTGGTTTCCTCCACTCCTATTGGATCTCCACCTCTAAAGTCACACCCTCCTCTCCAATCAAAACTACAACATAAGGAACATCGCAGAACAAGATAGAGGGTTGAAGACTGCTGGCGCAGTCTAGGTACCTCATTTCATAAAAATCATCGTCAAGGGTTACAGAAGTTGATTGTAAGTTGCTGATAGAAGGGGTTTACAGCTTTCGTACAATTTGGTTTCAAGACATACGTGTTTCTATGACTTCTAGAAAACGAATTGAAGATTCTGAGCGCTGGCGTGCTGTGGGGCACATTGAAGTAGGGCAGTCGATCACAGATGCCGCTCTCTTCTTCGGTGTTCATCATTCTGTAATTTCACTTTAATGGAAACAATTCCAAACCACACAGACAATTGTTCGAAGGTCCGTAAGCGGTCACCCAAGGGTTACAACTTCCGCGGAAGATCGATATATTGCTATTGTAGCCAAGCGGAATCGCAGAGCGACCTCCACACGTGGGACATGTATTGTTACAGCGTCCATTGGTAAGGCTATATCTGCAGCTACTGCACACCGAAAATTACATATGAATGGACTGTATGCCCGGGTACCTCGAGTTTGTGTTCCTCTATCTATCCAATCAAAAAGGGGCACAATTAGGATAGTAGGTTCTTTTCGTTCAGTTGAAGATCCCAAAAGAAAATCCAGGCACAATAAATGCTCTCAGTCTAGTGGCTCAAAATTTATTGTTGATTTATAGCCACACAACACAAATAAATATAAAAGAAACTATGTACATTTGATTACTTAGCATTACTCTCGTCTAAATTAGCAAAATCACCGTCCATCTACCCTTTCGCCATTTTCGATCTCTCTCCACCATGTTTTTGACTTTCGCCATCTTGTTTACCCTCATCCTCCTTCTCTCCGTCTTTCCTCTCCCCTCGATGGCCGCGCCACCTATAAAGATTTTTAAACTTCCGGGCGAATCTTACATATCCCAGCAACGGAAGCACATGCGTCATCTTAAATGACCAAGTGCTACAAGAAAGAGGTTAGTCACACACACACACGCATAACGTCTAAACCTTAGTTGAAGAGAGTGCACTATCTTACTATGAATATCGAGATACTCAATAACATTCTTGAATTAGTTCTAAGAGTACACAGGTAAAAAAAACATGCTAAATACGTAAGTAAGTCAATCATAGACGGTTTCTTAGCAACCATGGAGATTCCACTTTTAAATGAATACCACAGTTGTCATATATGCATGTACAACACTAACAAAAAAACAATAAGAAGTATACGTTATACTCCAAAACAGCTAATACATAAATCAATCAATAATAGACGTTTTCCAAATACACCATGAAAATTTCACTTTTAACTGAATGTGACGGTTATCATATATGCACATACAGCATTAACAACAACAAATTAATAAGAATAAGAATACATTATACTCCAAAACAGCTCATACATACATCAATCGATAATAGATGTTTTCCAAGTAAACTACAAAATTTTTACGTTAAACCGAATATGACGGTTATTACATATGCATATACAATATTAACAAAAATACATTAATGAGAGTAAAGATACATTATGATTATGTCTCTGCTACTCCTTTTTCCTCGGTCCCAGTATGAGAGGCGAGGCTTTATCTCCCCGAATGGTCACTTTCGGTTTGGCACGTTGTTTAAAACAACGTTTCTGAAACTCTATTTCACGCTTCCTCAATTTACGTACAACTCCCTTCTTCATCCACGCTGGGTCAATGATCTTAAAGTCTAGGGATCGGGTTTCACCCTTAACCTTCCCGTTCCGGTAGATGTGTGAAGACCCCCCCACCCTGGGTCTCACCCTGGACACCAAGATTAATTTGAGGCAAAGAATCACTAAGAGCCATTTTGTATAACAATAACGTGTATTTATATTATATCAAATTTAAAAAAAACTCTAATAACATATAATATTTCTATGTTACGTCAAACAAAAGGGATTTAACTTTAATATTAAATTAAATTACGAATTATGAAATTAATCAATAACTATGCTCAAGATCAAATAAGGTCTACCGAAATAGGAGGTCCGAGAAATACACGTAACTCGAATTATTAGCTTTCATTAGCTTTAACTAATTTTACTAAACTAACGCTTATTTTAAGCGTACATAAATTATAGTTATCGCTTGGTATATCAGCTTTCTAGTTCTTCCGTAGAATAACAGCAAAAAGGCTTCACTAACGTAATCTCATGGAATCCTCTAAATTGGAGGCTGCTGCTGCTGGCTCAATAGCCTTCATCCTTGCTAGCTTACAACGCTCAACTTAAATACCCTATCTACTTTGCATATCCCGTTTATCTCTTGGAGTTGATTGGAAATATACGTGAATTTATAATCCCCAAAAGACGCCTAAGAATATTAGTGGAAAGGTTCCGTACAGATTCGTCGCAGATGCTGTCGTGTGTTCTCAATTTAAATCGAAATCGTTGCCTTATCATTCGATTTTCTCGCGATGTTCGTCGTATCTTCACAGTACCATCTCGCTTGATAAAATCCGTCAGTTTCCACGCAAGTTTCTCATTTCAATTTTATCCTGCGAATATTCGCCGCTAAAACTCCAGTGCTGGGGTATAAGTACCATGTTGCTTGAGGCTTTTAAATTCACTTTTTGTTGTAACTCGGCAACGGTCCTTCTGCTTAAATTTTTGCGTTTTCTTTTAGGCAATTTTGGCTTTTCTTCTTCAACTTCATCCTCATCAACGTCAATTCGCTCTTTGCTAAGGATTACGGGATTAAGATCATCTTTATCCTTTATCACATCAACTGATATTTCTTCCTTTTCTATCTCCACAACAGATTGTGCTACGGCATATTGATCCGCACTCGCGTGTGAACTTGTTCATCTTTAGACGCAAGGACCTTCTCGATTGCTTGGGTTACCTCCATATCTTCATCTGACAATTTTTCCTCCTCTTCATTTAATTCCACAATTGATTTTGCTCGTTCATTCTTTTACATCTTTCTTCTGGTAAACACTTCTGTTCTTCTTTCATGCTCGTTTTACGTTTCTCTTGAATATGCCGCATCTGCTCTTCTACAAGCCATCTTTCTTTCTTCAATCTCATTTCTCCTTCCAAAGCTATTCTTTCGTTCATTCTTCCTTCTTCCATCTTCCGTCCTTCCTCCACTGCTATGGCTTCCTCATCAGCCTTGAGTCTATCCTCCACTTCAACCTTGAGTCTATCCTCCACTTCAACCTTGAGTCTATCCTCCACTTCAACCTTGAGTCTATCCTTCACTTCAACCTTGAGTCTATCCTTCACTTCAACCTTGAGTCTGGTCTCTCACTGCTAAGGTTGGATCTCACTTCGTTTCCAATGTGGCCTCTATCTGTGGACACTTCTATGTCTAGGCATGCTCTTGTGAAATGACCTTCTCCTTCCAACTCGATTAGTTTATTCTGGGTTTCGAACTCCATTTCGACATCCCTCATCCTCTGCTCGAAATCTGCGCATCTCTTCCTTTCCGCTATTTCCTTCTCTTTTCTTTTTCTCTCATCCAATTCTATCTCTTCTTTTCTCTTGCGTTCCTCTATAATAGTGTTTAAAAATTCTCTACAAAACTCCTCGTCGAAGTATTCACTATTCAAGATAGCATCTCTCAACTCAAACACTCTCATCCCAAGGACATTTTCAACCCCCATTTCCGTAGCCATGTATTGCAGGTCTACTTTTGATCCCTTTTCTAAAAATGCCATCTCGCCCTATAGTTATCCTAAATCAATCAAATAACACTCTAATTTCAAAACACAACAGTATGCTTAATTAATCAAGGTGGGTCTTATTTTTAAAAATAAATGTTTTGTATTTCTTTAGTATAAAATTTTCAAATTTATACCTTGGATGCTAAATTTTGCACATCTGATAGACCAAAATTCAATTCAACTAAATATTATTACAACAATAATAATAAAGATTTCTGCTGCGCATAAAATAATATCTCAATTTTTTGAAATTTGTAATTCTAAAGATTTTCATCTCATAACAATTTAAAAAAATATCTGTGTTCATATCATTTTCACAAAATAAATCCAAATAAAAATAAAGAAAACCAACCTTTTAGCCAAAATAAAAAAACCCATCAGTAATCATATTTGACATATCAGATATTTCAAAAAAAATCATATACTCATAAATACAAGTTCTACACTTGGCAGACATGATATTCTCTAATAGTATTCAAAAGAAAAAAATAAGTTATTACACTTTACTCTGATAAAATAAATTAAAAAAATGCACAAGACAGTTGCGAAGACAGTTCTGCTTATGACCATGAACAATGACTCCCTTTTATTTATTTTTTCGTACTCAGCAATGGTTAAAATCCTATTTTCATAAATGAGTCATAAGCGAACAGAAAAAGGAAATGAATAAATGATATATTCTCTTCTTTTTTTAAAAAACCCCCAAATATTATGCAATTGAGTGAAATAATGAATAAATCTTTCAACAAATGTACATTTCACATAAAAAAATATATATATGTAGGATTTTCCCTTTGAAACATTTTGTTAAAAGGTTGAGTCATATCCTTTTCAGAGGACCATGAATCTCAATTTTATTTATTACTGCATTCCGAAGCAGCTCCATCTAGTGAGCTTTCGTAGCTCCGGCTTGAATAATTTTTCGGCAGAGGCCTACTAACCACTGCTTGTTCAACCCGTCACGTCTCTACCGCATTTTCGCGCCCTGCGTGGCACCACCAGTCCTAACGTCCAATAATGAGAAAGGTTCATTTCCCCGTCTTCTAAAGGTATTACTCAACTTTTAATTAACCTAATTCCTGCATGTCTCTTTCTCTTTGTAACTATCCCCTTTTGTAAATATTTCCCTTTAACTTAAAATAAATTCTTTTTTACTTAAATGAAGTATCTGTGTTTAAATGACTTTTATTCAATTAATTCATCACTCACCGTTAAATACTTACCCCTAGACAACCCACCTCGCCAATCTAAAATCCCGCCTTCAGAAGAGTGCTTTTTATTCGAAGATTTATTCGGACTCCCACAGAAATAATTGGGGGCTCAGCCGGGATTTGATTTCGAAAATCTTCTCTAAATAATAAGTTGATAACCTGCTAACCCTCTTCTTTAAAAAAAACATTTTTGTCTGCACGCCTAAATTACAAACGGACTGAATCGAAAATGCGCGGATTGCCTCTCATAACATACTAACATTTAGGTGAATAAAACGACTCCCGGAGTCACAAGTCCCAACTGAAGATCTTGCAACTTTGCCGAAAACACGTTATTTTCTGCCGTGTACAACTCCATTTCAAGTCCAGTGAACACATCCAGGAGCCTTTGAAGTTTGTTTTCAAGTAATTAATCACACGTCGTCAACTGTATCAGGTGTGTACTGTTTTTTATTTCGTTTTCCTTGCAACAGGAAAAAAATCTAAAAGAATACGTGAGCCACCGTCAATTTGCTCATAAAAAAATTGTTGTAGTTGATTTCATGAAGTAATTTATATTTTTAAATATGTGTGTTTTTCTGAAATACTATTTTTCTATTTGTGTATAGAAGTCGTATCAATTAAAATTTTCTACAAGTATATCTTTTAAAAAATAAAGCAAGTCGTACATAATATTCAAGTTTTTTTATTTGTATCTCATTTTTCATGTGTGTATGAAAACTTTTCATTTTTTGGGTTACGTCATCGACCTTGAACTAAGAGATTAATGTCTTCTCATTCCTAAACATTTCTGTTTGGTTGCAATCGTAATTTCAATGACTCATATAGTGTAACATTTCTCTTGCAGCAGTTTGGCAATTAATTTAGTTTTATGAGTATTCGAGAAATATATATTTTGAAAGAAATATGCTATGTTTTTTAGAATTGATGAAAGATCATGTATAATCTTATTTTTAATGATGTATTTATCATTCAATATATAAGTATTTTGAGTTCATTTTTGACAGAATTATTATGCTTTCTATTTAAACATGTGTTTATCCTTAAAATTTGATGATGAGATCCTAAACTATTTATTTTTATTGGTGTAATAAAAAATATATATGAGATTTTTCTTAATTGACTAACTTCTAATTGTTTGCTTTTTTCAGCAAAGAACTTTATATTCCTAAATTCTTTTTCATATCACAATAAATTAAATCACAGTTCCTAAACAAGATTTATATTAATTTATTTTTTTCTTTCAAATTCTTTTTGCATTTATTATAACGAAATGAGAACTGATATATCAAATGGTTTTATAAAAAAAAAGGTTTTGTTTTTAGTTGAAATTAATGATTTGACTACTTTAAATTAAGCATTACGTATTTTAGCTCGCACTGTTGTCTTTACATGTTACTGGTTTAAAATATTTCTAAATGAATAGAATTTGAATATTTCAATGTATATTTAGTGTATTTTGATGCAATATCATTTTAACTTGAGAATTTTTGTAAATGCAAACGAGAATTGCCAATAGCAACATCATTGTTTTTGTTTGAACGCGTGACAATTTTGTTTATTCCTTTGGTTACTATCTAAAGTTAAATTTAAATTTTAAAATGGCGTATCTTGGCAAAGGTCGACGCGAAGATTTATTTGTCTTAGCCACGGAATTAAATTTAAAATTCGATAAATCCATGACCATCGCCACACTCAAAGATCTAATTATTAGTAGTGAAGATTATGACGAAGAACTGACCAAAAACATACATTCAACGATTGTTGAGGATCGCAAAGTCAGAGAAGAAAATTTACGCATTGAAGAGCAAAAAGAAAAATTACGCATTGAAGAACGAGAAGAAAAATTACGCTTCGAACAATTGAGGTTAGATGAGCAAAAACGCAAAGATGAATTTGAGTTGGAAAAGTTAAGAATCCAATTAGGCGCTGATACATCCAAAGAAAGTGATACTAAATTTCTCGTCAAAGAAGTTTCAAAGTTTATACATCGTTTTGATTTGAAAGAAGACATCAGTCTTTATCTAAAATTATTTGAACGTCAAGCGCAGAGATTGAATATTGATCAAGAAAACTGGGTTTCTCATC
This sequence comes from Trichonephila clavipes, assembly GCA_019973935.1. Taxonomy (NCBI): domain Eukaryota; kingdom Metazoa; phylum Arthropoda; class Arachnida; order Araneae; family Nephilidae; genus Trichonephila; species Trichonephila clavipes. The sequence goes on along the minus strand of BMAU01017669.1, from coordinate 222,371 downwards.
TGTTAGGCTTGTTACCGAAGGAAGTATCTCACATCATAGCGAGAGAGCCTGACGATAAAGCCAACTCTTACGAACACGTTAAAGATTTACTGCTGAAACGCTTTAAACTAACTCCAGAAAAGTTTCGACAACTATTTGTCACTCACCAAAAAGCATCTGAAAGAACATGGATTGATTTTACCATGAGTTAAACACTTACTTCAACGGATGGATAGATGGATTGAAGATAGATACTTTCAAAAAGTTATCAGATCTAATCATAACAGATCAACTCAAACGAAAAACGCCTTTTGAATTTAAAGAATATTTTCTTGATGAATGGGCAAATATAAACTCCCCCCTGTTCAATTAGCAGAAAAACTAGAAGAATTCGAAGACTTTAAAAGGACTCTGAAACAAAAATCTAGCAGTCCATTTGTGAAGAAACAAGAATACAAATTTACAGAAAAGAATCGCAGATATGAAGCACCAGGAAAATTCGAGTATAACAGGAAATATAAGAAGTTTCCAGCGTCAACGAATTACAACAAACATTACGAAGCCCCTGTTACCAAGTACGAATCTGTTCAAAGATATCAAGACAGTGCGCAGAAAGGGTATTACAACAAAAATTACGAGAAACACTCAAATCACAATGCTTCCAAGAATATGCTCAGACGAACTATTCAAAATCGCAGAAATTCAAAGAACCTTCAAAAGAAACTTGCACACTCATCGTTAAGGAAGGTTTACGTACTAAAGAGATATTTTTTGGAAAGGTGAAAATCACGGCGCTCATAGACAGTGGTAGTACCGTAAGTTTGCTTCGAGAAAACACGAGCAGAAGAATAATGGATCCAACAAAATTATCGAAGAACAAGATGCTTCTCACAGGTATTGGTGAAGCACAAGTGACAACTATCAGTTCCTTTGAACATAAATTCAAAATAGGTGATGAAAATTACTCGTTAACTTGGCATGTTGTACCGACTGATAAATTAAAATTCGAAGCAGTTATTGGATCAGATCTTTTGGAACAAGCATCGATAAGTTTTACTAAGGAAGGCGTTAAATTCAACAAATATGAGAATCATGCACAGCTTATGCAAATATCTGCTGAAAATCTTCAAGAACTAGACCTACGTCATGTTGAAAATCGTCAAATCAAGAAGGAACTTGAAAAGTTAATTCAAGACTACAAGCCAGAAAAAACAGCATCTACTGACGTCACAATGAGAATTATTTTAAAAGACAAAGAACCAGTCTGTCAACCCCCTCGTCGACTAGCTTTCACAGAAAGACAAGAAGTAAACAAACAGATAGAAGAATGGCTCAACGAAGGCATTATACATTCGAGTTCTGCGGAATATGCAAGTCCAATCGTAATGGTAAAAAAGAAAGATGGATCTTCGAGAATGTGCATTGACTACAGAAAATTGAATCAGAAGCTTGTGAAAGATAAATTTCCGTTACTTATCATCTAAGATGTTTTAGACACTTTGCAAGAAGCAAAGGTATATTCTACATTAGATTTACGCAATGGTTTCTTTCACGTCGATGTTGACGAAGATTGCAGAAAGTATACATCCTTTATCGTCCCAGATGGACAATTTGAATTCAACAAAGTTCCTTTCGGACTAAGCACAAGTACAGGAGTTTTCCAACGCTACGTATCAAGTATATTTAGAGATCTTACTCGGAAAGGAGTTGTAATCAGTTATTTAGATGATCTCGTCATTCCAGCGAAAAACGAACAGGAAGGTCTCGAAAAACTTAAAATTATTTTTGAAGTCGCAAAGAAATACGGATTATAGAAATTAAGTTCAAGAAGTGCCAATTCTTAAAAAAGAAAATTGAATTTCTAGGTCACATTGTAGAAAGCGGAACTATTAAACCATCTCCTACGAAGACACTAGCTGTCCGAAAATTTCCAGAACCAACAACAATAAAACAAGTACAAAGTTTTCTTGGTTTAACTGGATATTTCCGCAAGTACATCAAAGATTATTCAAAGATAGCTAAACCACTTAGCGATTTAACAAGAAAAGAAAACCTCTTTGTTTTTTTTTTTTTTTTTTTTTTCGGGACTCAACAAAAAGAAGCATTTGAAAAATTGAAGAAAATCATGTCCGAAGGCCCAATCTTGCACCTTTACAAGTATGGAAGAAAAGCAGAACTGCATGTAAACAAGGGTACGGCGCAATTTTGTTACAAGAAGCAGAAGATGGAAAGTTACATCCCGTTTACTACATGTCGAAAAAGACAAATACAGCAGAAGAAAAGTATGACAGCTACGAATTAGAGGTACTAGCAATTATCAACGCATTAAAGAAGTTTCGTGTTTATCTTTTAGGACAACACTTTAAAATAGTAACTGACTGTTCAGCATTTCAGAAGACTATGCAAAAAAGGAGCTAATTACTCGCATAGCCAGATGGGCGCTTCAATTAGAAGAATTCGATTATGAAATAGAGCACAGAGCTGGAAGTCGTATGAAGCACGTTGATGCTCTTAGCCGATATCCCGTAATGATGGTATGCAATGATACATTAACTTCAAAGCTTAAAAAAGCACAAGAGGAAGATGACAACATCCAGATATTGAAATCACTTCTAGAGAAGCAAGGATCAGAAGAATTTTTTGAGTGAAATGGTATACTCTATAAGTACTTAAAAGGTCGAGAATTAATTGTAACCCCTAAAGCAATGCAAGCTGAACTAATTAAATTGATTCACGAAAATGGTCATTTCTCAGTAGGAAAAACAGAAGAAATTTTGTGAAACAGGAATTTTTTATCCCAAATTTATCCAACGTTGTTAAAAAGTAATAGTTAATTGTGTTCCATGTATCTTAGCTAATAAGAAAACTGGCAAAAAGAAAGGGTTTTTGAATCCGAATTTCTAAGGAAAGCATTCCTTTAAGTACATACCATGTTGACTTCATTGGTCCTTTACCCTCCACAAACAAAAGTTATCAACACATTTTCACCGTAGTAGACGCATTTACCAAATTTACTTGGCTATATCCCGTCAAAACTGTGTCTGCTGAAAGTGCCCTCGAAAAACTAAAACAACAGCAGAAGACCTTTGGTAATCCCATCAGAATTGTCTCTGATAGAGGTTCAGTGTTCACTTCAAAATTATTCAACGACTACTGTGATGAAGAAAACATTCAACATCTACAAATAGCGAGAGGTGTTCCTCGAGGAAACAGACAAGTTGTGAACGAATTCATCGAACTTTGATTCCAGTTCTCACCAAACTATCATTAGACGACTCAACGAAATGGTACAAATACGTCGACAGATTACAGAGAATACTAAATAGTACTATAAGTCGCAGTACAAAATGGACACCATTCGAACTATTAGTGGGAATCAAAATGCGTAACAAGGAAGACATCATAATCAAAGACTTACTTCTAGAAGAAATGGCGAAAGAATTACTAGAACAACGCGAATTTTTAAGAAACGATGCAAAAAGAACATCCAAACCCTACAGTCTGAAAATAGAAAGACATATAACAGAAGAAGAAAGAAAGCTTCGTTATACAAAGAAGGTGATTTAGTAGCCATCCAGAGAACCCAATTTGGAGCTGGACTGAAACTAAGACCAAAGTTCTTAGGCCCTTACAAAGTAACAAAAGTTAATTCCAAGGATAGGTATGAAGTGGAAAAGGTTGGTCAGCACGAAAGACCGAACTCAACCACCACCTCAGCTGATTTGATGAAACATTTTTATGCTTAATTGAATTGTTTTTATTTGTTATTATTTTTAATTTTTCTCATATCCCTCTTGAGAAATTAATAGATGTTCTATGGTAACACTCGTTTCCATTAATCATTTTATATCCACTTGTAACATTTATTATATTTTCGTATTATTCTTTATCTTTCTATTGATGCGAAGGATTTTTTTATGGTTTAGTTAATTGTAGATCACAACATAGAATATTTTGTTTTTATTTGCTTTATTTTAGGTCCGGAATTGTGAATATTAGGTATACATCTTTTCATCTGTAATATTTTATTATCTTTAAGAATCGTATTATTTGTCTTTATCGCATCCACATTCCAATAATCATCAAATTTATAGTTGTAACTAAAAATAGTTTGTATTTAAAGTACTTAAGCTCTCAACATTTTGTAAGAGCTGAGAGACCAGCTCTGTCAGGAGAGGGTGATTTTGTAGGATTTTTCCTTTGAAACATTTTGTTAAAAGGTTGAGTCATATCCTTTTCAGAGGACGATAAATCTCAATTTTATTTATTACTGCATTCCGAAGCAGCGCCATCTAGTGAGCTTTCGTAGCTCCGGCTTGAATAATTTTTCGGCAGAGGCCTACTAACCACTGCTTGTTCAACACGTCACGTCTTTACCGCATTTTCGCGCCCTGCGTGGCACCACCAGTCCTAACGTCCAAGAATGAGAAAGGTTTATTTCCCCGTCTTCTAAAGGTATAACTCAACTTTTAATTAACCTAATTCCTGCATGTCTTTCTCTTTGTAAATATCCCCTTTTGTAAATATTTCCCTTTAACTTAAAATAAATTCTTTTTTACTTAAATGAAGTATCTGTGTTTAAATGACTTTTATTCAATTAATTCATCACTCACCGTTAAATACTTACCCCTAGACAACCCACCTCGCCAATCTAAAATCCCGCCTTCTGAAGAGTCTGATTTTTATTCGAAGATTTATTCGGACTCCCACATATATATATATATATCCTTTACTTAGATATTCTGCTTAAATGGCATTTGATTTATTAATACTTAAACTCAACAAAATTTTATACTTTTCACAACAATTATATAAACTGATGCTCAATTAAAAATATAGTTGTATTCTAATACTTTATAAAGTTTTAGATTTGACACAAACAATACATGAACTGATGTTCAATAGAAATAGAAATAATATATACCAATATTTCATAACATTTCTGGTGAAACCCACAATTATTTGAACTGGTGTTCATAAAATTATATATCTAATTTTTTATTTTTACAATGTTTCTGATGAAACGCAATAATTATCTCAACTTATGTTCAATAAAAATATATATCCAGTATGCAATAATATGTTTCTGATGAAACCCAAATAATACTTTTAAACTCTTGGAATAGATGATATCATTAATTAACTCTCACTTTAAATCAAGAAGAAAAATGTTTTCTATGACAGAAAACTAAATATTTTCAGTGACCATTTAAAAGATTCTAATGAGTCACACGAAACAATGTTTTTTTTCAATTTAGAGATTCTATAATGAATCATGCTGTAAACATATCATCTATTCCAAAACAAAATGCAATTAAAGATAATGCACTCTTTACATTTTCATTTAAACAATAAAAATTTAATTTGTGAGTGTGGACTCCTCTCTCTTACCTGGAACTTCGAGGAAATCTTTAAACATTCATACGACTGCGCCAATTAGGATAGTAGGTTCTCTTTTCGTTCAATTGAAAATTCCAAAAGAAAATCCTGGCACAATAAATGCTCTCAGTCTAGTGCAGGGATAGCGAACAAATGGCACATGAGAGAATATTTTGGGCATGCCATCGATTAAAAATGATTTGCATTTTAGCTAAAATAATTAAGTTCATTATGAAGTATTATGAATAAACGCGAGTGATTCGTCGCGACGCCGACGCGTTGGGGATAAGATTCGTTTGTTATGTCTTGCGTAGTTACGTCGAGTATTATAATTGCTAATGATACAAAGTTTATCAACGCATAGTGTGTATGTAACTATTTCTAGATATATTCAAGTTGTTTAAAAATATTTTAACATTTATATTAATGGTTCAGCTTGTATACATCTAATTTATCAATGTGATCTAATTCTTGTCTTATAAGTCTAATTCATCAAATAACCCTCACGGCTTTATTTAAAAAATTTTTAATGACCTGAGATAAAAAGCGAAAGAGCAGACACTACACAGATCTCGTACAAGTACTCAATTTCCAAAAAAGAAACAAACAAACGAAAATCTGCGCATGCGCCCGCAGTCGTGCGCAGTCAGCAAAAGCTTTTTTTTGGGTGTGATCAAGCGAGAGCACCTATAATAGTCAATTTCGTCAACACAACTGCATATTTAAAGCTTATTTGTGTTAAATTTACGATTTTTAGCTGATATTGAACATGGCTAATTCAGCAAAAAAACAAAAAGTGCAAGATAGTAAGTGTAGCAGAGAATTTTAAACTTGGTGGACTGAGAAATATGGCATGGCCAGTAAAGGCGACAAAGAGGTGTGTGTTTTATGTTCTGGAACAGTGGTATGCTGAACATATATATCGTCTGTAAAACAGCATTTTGAAACAAATCACAAATCCTTTTATAAAAAAAGCGAACCAGAGCAAAAAGAATTAATTGCAAGTGCAATAAAAGACAAAAACAAACAGTCGACGTCTATGATTAAGTATGTAAGCAAAAATTGTCAAACAAGTGTGGCAAGTTACTCGGCTGCAAATGTCATTGCTCGGCATGGTAAACCTTTTCAAGAGGGAGAGTTTTTGAAGGAAGCTTGGTTGGCATGTGCGCCCTCACTTTTTGATGATTTTGATAATAAAGATAAGATAATTCAGCGCATCAAAGATATTCCTCTTTCTAAAAACACAATAAAAGATAGAATCTTGAAACTGGAAGATGTTACAGATCAACAAAAAAAAGGACATTAACTCCTCTCCTTTTATATCTCTAAGTCTTGACGAAAGTATTGACACCACTAAATCTGCACGTTTAGCTGTCTTTGCTCGATATTGGGTAGGAAATGTCAATAAGGAAGAATTAATTGCGATAACATCGTTGTTAACAACTACAAAGGGCACAGATATTTGTACGGCAGTAAGAAATTCACTTGCTGAGAAAGACATTGATTTGAAAAAAATTGTTTCAGTAACCCCAGATGGTACTCCAAATATGGTAGGCAAAAAAATAAAAAAAAGGTTTCATTTCTTTATTTAAAACAGACGCGTAGGACATTCGATTCTTGAATGCCACTGCATTATTCACCAACAACCCTTGTGTGCAAGAGTGGTTTAACATCTCTTGATAATGTAATAATGCTAGTCACATAAATAGTCAACCTCATATCGTCGCAGGCTTTAAATAAGCGAAAGCTTGATGCTTTGTTGGATGAAGTCAATTCAGTGTATAATGACTTACTAATTAATGTATAACAATGCTCGCTGGTTGAGCCGCGGGAACGTACTTCAAAGATTTAAAGATTTGTTGATTGCTTGGAAGAAATCACTGTTTTTTTACAAAATGAGAGCAAAATTGAACAATGCCCACAATTGATGAATATTATGTGGCTTTTAAAATTGATATTTTTTACAGACATATGCCAACATTTCAATGAGCTGAACGTAAAGCTTCAAGGCCCGAATAAAACAGTCATCGTCATGATGGATCTCATTCGCACTTTTGAAGCTAAACTGTATGTTTTCAGAAACGATATTATTACAAGAAACTACAAGTTGTTCCCAAACATGAAAAAAAAATATCAAAGATTTTTAGATGTCCAAAGAGAAACAGTTATTGATGAATTTATTTCTATAATTAATTCTTTGATCAAAGAAATTTCAGCGAGATTTTTTCAGTTCAAGGAATTATCGGAAACGTTCAAATTTATTATGTATCCTGATGTATAATTTCTTTTGATAAACTGAATTTCTCCCAATTCGATTGTTTGGAAAATAAAGAATTTGAAATGCAACTGATTGATTTCCAGTCTAGTTCAATATGGATTCAAAAGTTTATTGAAACAAGGAAAAAGTTGGAATTGATTGAAGCAGAAAGAATTTAACTGTTTGAAGTAGTTGGCGTATGCTATTTCAACCATATTTTCATCTACCTATGCCTGCGAATCATTATTTTCAGAGATAAATAACATCCAAGACTCGCTTAGAAACCGTTTAGCAGACGACTCTAATTCAGCATGCATTCTGATAAAAGTAACATCTTATAATTCTGATATAAGTTATTTGTCATCTAATCTACAACAACAGAAGTCACACTCTAATATTACTTTAATTTAAATTACATGTATAACTAAAACACATTTGCTACTTTACAGTGCAAAATGTATTTTTTTCGTATTAAGTAAAGAAATTGGATTTGTTTGTATTTAGTTTTATTAGTTTCCCAATAATCAAAAGTCAAAATTATTTAATGGCACGCCTATAATCCATTAAATATTTCTTTAGAAAAAGTGATGAAATATTCCTCAATTTCATTTTTTTTTCATTTCAAAAAAATGAAAAATTTCTTGATCCAAAAAGGTTCGCCGCCCCTGGTCTAGTGGCTCAAAATTTGTTGATTTATAGCCCCCCACCACCACCACACACAAATAAATATAAAAGAAACTAACTATGTACGTTTGATTACTTAGCATTATTCTCGTCTAAATTAGCAAAATCACCGTCCATCTACCCTTTCGCCATTTTCGATCTCTCTCCACCATGTTGTTGACTTTCGCCATCTTGTTTACCCTCTTCCTCCGTCTTTCTTCTCCCCTCGATGGCCGCGCCACCTATAAAGATTTTTAAGCTACCGGGCGAATCTTACAGGCACGATTAAAGTGATGCCGGGAACATGGCAATTGGATTGTGTTTGACTGGGGCAATGTTATGTTTACTGATGAGTCAAGATTTGCTCTGGTGACAGATGACAAGCGTATAAGGATATGGCGTAAACAAGGAACACGCAATCAGCTCCAAAACATCCCCGAACATCACGCATTCCGAGGCTTAAACATTATGTTGTGGGCAGGGATTTCATTAGGCTACCGCACCGATCTGCACATCTTTAAACGGGGTTCTGTGACGGTTGTCCGGTATCGAGATGAAGTCCTAGAACCCATTGTGAGATTGTACGCTGCAGCAGTTGGCCCTACTTTTCTTTTAATGGACGATAACGCACGTCACCATAGAGCTAACATCGTCGATGACTACCTGGAGAGTGAAGGGATTGCGCGTATGGCGTGGCCAGCATATTCGCCCGACATTAATTCCATTGAAAATATTTGAGAAGTTTTCGGCCTTGCTCTATCTTCACGTTTCCCACCTCCAGCCACTCTTATTGAGCTGGAAATTGCTCTACAAGAAAAATGGCGATTGCTTCATTCTGCGGTGGTTGACCATCTAATTGAAAGCATGGTCAGAAGGTGTAAACTTTACATACAGAAGAGGGGGATCACATACCCTATTAATGTCCTTTTTTTCATTTTATGCTGTTTATTTTCACTTTATACATAATTCTGTTTAAGTCTCCAGTATGACATTATCTGATAACTTACAAAAATTTAATATTGTTTTCATTTCTGTATATAATTATTAATTTTGTTTTATGTATAAATATATATGCTACATTACTGCCAAATTTTGTGTCAATCAAAGCAGTATTTGTTGATTTTTTTTTGCATTTTACATCTTTGTGCTTAACTTTTGGAAGTGAGTGTATCAAGGTAAGTATTATATGTTGTATATAGCAAACTCACGTAAGTCACTAGTAATTATTAAACCTGTTCTTGACTTAAAATTGATAAATTAACTATCAAATGTATTGTGCAGTAATTGATACATTTATAAGTATATTAAAATAGTGTAAATATGTTAGAATGTAGTTTGTTTTTCTTCTTTCCAGTAAATTAATTTTTTAAAATATTTTATTTTTGACTCTTCGATATGTTCACGCCCCCTACGTAAGGTTATCACCCCCTCCCCAATTTGAGTAACATTGTAATAAAGGAAAATATTTTTTGCAGAATTCTTATATATAATGAGAACGACTCATCCGTACTAATATTTTAAGCGCGAAAATTTGTTTGGGTGTTTGTTACTCTTTCACGCAAAAACAACTGAATGGATTTTAATAAAACTTTACAATAATATAGTTTATACATCAGAATAACACATAGGCTATATTTATAAATATAATGTATGAAGTGTCCAAAATATAACGATAATTGTCAAGTTAGTAGGAAATAATTCTGTCATCTGCAAAAAAGAAGAGGCTGTGTTAAGTCTATCTTCATTTGAATAGCTACTCTATTGATTTTTTTTCACGTGTAAGCCATTATCGCCAAAATATAACGATACAATATAACGATAACAAATATAACGATACAATATAACGATAACAAATATAACGATACAATATAACGATAACAAAATATAACGATAACAAATATAACGATAACAAATATAACGATACAATATAACGATAACAAATATAACGATACCATAAATACAATAAAAATTGATAATTTATTTCTATGCACGTTTTTTTTTTTATGATTTTAGTACGCACATTTGGTAGTAGCAAATTGATCCTTTTTCAAAATAAATACTTTTATTGCTTCTGGAATTTTTAGTAGATAAACTTTGTCTTTCACTCTACATCCTTTGGACAAATTTGCATGATTTGTTTGTGGTTAGTAGTTAATTATAACGCTATAATTTTAATTGAATGAGCAAGTATTGCATTTTTTAAGTATAAAATAATAACTACTGTACTATATTTTTTGGAAGCTTAGAAAAAGTATCTACAAAGAATTACGCCACCAAAGCGTAAGTTTAATCTTTCCCAAAACTCTAAAAAAGCTTGAGCTATGAAAGTAGCTAGACAGCTGCCAACTTGACTCTATCACCAACATTTCGGTATGTTTCCATTGAATCGCCATCCTAATTTAAGAAACGGCTTTGTTTGCGAATATTACAATTTTAACATAAAATAAATAGAACAGAAAGTAAAATTAACTTATTACACTTCCAGATATAAATTATTTACACTATTTTAAGCGCTCATTACACAAAATTTGTAACAATGTGTTACTTTTGCTGAGCAGAGATCAGTTTAGGAAGGTGTTTTCAAAAATCGATCTACAAGAGAGTTAAGGGGAGTTATAAATAAAAAAAATTCTTTTTTATCAGCTATTAATCTAGACTTAAAATTTAACAAACATGTTTTTTTTTTATTCAGCTGAGATATGCAAAAAGCTTTTCTTTGTTTAAATTGCAATTCACATAAGACTAACTCATTAAAAATTTCTTTATCCTTCAATATGTATTGTTTAATTTTTCAATTAACCCATGTGAAGAACGGGTATACCAGCTTGTATATGATATAATTGTTTATATACAATAAACTACGTCGTTAATGATTAAACAAACATTGTTTACACGTTTGTCCTAAGGCTTTGTGCTTCGTAATATTAAAATCATTTTGTGTTTTGAATTTTTGATCAAATTAGGTAATGGTACTTTCCCTCAAAATTAAAAGCAAATGCACCTTTATTACCGTTTACGTACGCAATGAAAAACTATCATAAAGACACATTCACGCTTTAAATGTTTTATTTACCCGGTTTCAATACATGCCACTAGATGGCAGCAGAAGAAATTGCTGAAAAGATGCCACATTCCTGTTCACAAGTTTTTTAATTTCAGATGAGTGCATTCAGTTGTTCGATTTGAATTTTAGGAGGGAAAAAGCAGCGGCGAAACCTAACAGGAACCGCATATTTGAACTCTTAATAATTCTGTATGAGGAAAACTAATTGACTAGTGTAAGATTAAAATATAAGAGAAATAAACTTTACAACTAATCCGTTCTAATTCATTGCTTTAAAAAAATTGTGAAGAAATCTGGGTATTCTTTTCTGATTGAAAACAAAATATTTTCATAATTTAAGAAGAAAATCATAAGTTGTAGCCAATTCATATCAATAAAGTTTTATTATTAACGAGAAGCCTGCAAAAAGAGGATGACACACAGTTTTTACGTCACACGTACACAAATAACATCTTATTTGATTCATTTATGCGCATGTTTGTAAAGTGTTATAAAAAAAGCATTTATTTTTCATCAAGAAAGAGACGCTTCTTATTTTAAGTTTGAATCCTTGGTCATGCATTGTATCACTCAATTTGTGATCAATTCAAACAGTGAAATAGAATTATAATTAACTGTTCTCCGGTACATTTTTTTGTTAAAATTATTACGTCTTGTATTGTATATAAAGACTATTTTATTTAAGTATCTATTTTATAAAAAGGTATTTCTATTAAAGCCTATTTTGCTTTAAACATAACTCAAACTTAAGGCTAGTATTTTTCTGTTTAATGTATTCGCGTAATATGAATTAATGAAAAAAGCTGAAAATATTCTTATTGCTACAGAAAACTTCTAACTTATATTTGAATCATCATTTGTTGGGACGTCTTAAGACTAAGACCCTGGGCCCAGGGAAGAATTTTGTGAGGCCCTGGGCCCCAATGCAAAAGTAGGCTCTACCCAGGTCTTTAAAAATAGACAGTATATAGCATGCATTGTCAAATACTCGTTCAAACGGTAATTTGAAGCAAATAAACCTGCACGACTCATAATCTCAAAAACCTATACACAAACTGGCTCAACCGATGGCAGCACTTCAACTCAATGAGTTGAATGATTGCTTCTAGTTATATGCCTAAGCTTAGACATGGACAACAATCATCACATAATACAGTCTTACCACTTTGGCCATTTGACATGCAGCTTTATACTCCCTAATTTTCGAAGAATATATACGGAAATAATGTTTAGCCACATGGTTTTCTGTACCATGATCATATTAAGACAAAGTCGAGAACGAAACGAGGCCCCATCCCAATTCTTAAGACGTCCCTGATCATTTGTGAGTTCGTATCTGTGGCTCTTTGAAACACTAGTGGTTTTTAATTGTATCACATCGTTAGGCAGTAGCTTATATTTATATCATGTCTTTAAAACTCTTGGAGTCGATACATTTAAAAACTTTTTCTCATGAATACATAATATAATAATAATTATTCTTTATAATGTATAAGGACATAAAAATACTCTAATTTAATCTTGTTTATATGAACAGAGAATTTAAAAATTGCATCGTTTAAATTTTTCCTGTTACTGAAAAATTATTGACTAAAAAATTTATTTAAATATATTATACATTAGAACGTTAAAATAATGTATTTACATAGTTTCTATCGGATCCATTCAAGGTAAGAACATTTAGAAATCCACAGTTTTATTAGAAAGATTTTTTTTCTCTGTAGAATGAAATAGCTCTAAATATAATTTAGTTTTAAATTACAGTACATCCTCATTAATCTGCACTAATTGTACTTCTAAGCCATAGGTACTCAACATTTTTCTCTGCTGGTCCGCATACATATATTAGCTATTTTACTCGGGCCGCATCATGAGGAATAAAAGGGGGCGGGGAGAAGAGGTTAAAATGTGGAAAATTGATCAAAATATTTTAAATCCTGTTTTTTGCCCTTTCTAATTACCAGCTTTTATATATTTTTATTTTTGCCACTAACACTGAATTAGAAGCAACTAAGAAACACCCCTTCACAATTTCTGCATCACACAGAAAACAGTTTCATATGATTACCAATAATATAACAAGCTTCATAAGATGTCTTTGTTACCGCTGTGACATTACCACTGAAAAAACACTCGGGTGTTGTTGGAAAGATTATTCAAGAAAGCCTATTTATTAACTCTTGAAAGAGATCTTCGAGGAAAAGTGTCATTGAATGATTCCTGTTTATTGGTATCTTTTACATACAACACTTTCGTGTCAAATCAAACAATTACTGTGATCCATGTTTATTTTTTACCACAAAAAAGTCAATTTCCCAATCGTCTTGAAACGATATATTTTCTACAAATATGTCTCGCTTGTAAGACATGAAAGATAGTTAAAAATTAGTTCCACCCATAAAATTGTTACTACTCCACTGTTGTCTGTTATCATTAACCGTAACCGTTAGAAATAAAAAAAGAATATCGATTCGCACTCGAACGACATCGACAGCAAAAAGCAAAATTAATATATTTGATTTCCTGACATCAAATTTTGAATATATTGTTCTTATTAAGTGGATTTTTCAGAGCAATGGGCACTGACCGGGCCACCTAAAAACGATCGGTGGGCTGCAGGTTAAATATCTCTGTTCTAAGCCATCAAGGTATAACAAATAACCCATAAAAATGTCGAGGTGCATCACTAAACACAGTGAAAAAAATTGTATTTTGAATTAAAGCAAACCAAAATGTGGTAAAGAAATGCATAGGAAAGAATTGAAATGAATACATTACTTACATCATATGCATTAAACTGAAAGAAAAATACTTGGAACATGAATTTAGCTATTTATTCGCATTTGTTAAGTATTAGTTGTATAAATGCCTGCTCAGATTAAACGATATCCGGTTTGAGTCCGGATAAATGAGTTTATTGTATCAGAAAAAACTCCCTTGAACCGCAAGTTGCTATTCAGCTATTTATATATAGTCGTTTTTCTTTTCGTAAGAATTCCAATACTCAAATTTATGTTAGATACTGCAAGATTTCAGTTTGAAAAAAATATTTAATTATTGCAATGCATGAAGATTTATTTATTTGGGCAATAAAATCCATTTATAATTCTTTGTGGGATACGAACATAAATGTCAAACCATTTTCTAGAAGTGTTATGTTTCATCAGAGTTTCGCAATGTCAGTAGCGGCTCTTAATATTGATTCATAATCCAGACTACTTGGCTGCTTAGAGAGTTGATTGAGCGAAAGAGAATCGTTTCTTTTGAGAGTTGTTTCACATTGAAATACCTTACTCAACCAGTTCACTCTGATGGACGAGTTTACTTGTCATGGAGAAGTTGCAGGATTTTGTGTATTGATGAGTATACTCGCCATACGCGTAAAAAGTAGTGACCCGTTGGCTATTTAAATTGTAATTTTTGAAAAAAAAAAACGAATTCTCAAAGTTTAAAATCAGAATATTTTGTGGCCAGATCGGAGAAAAACAAATGAATTAAAAATATGAAAATTTTAAGATGAATTCCCCGTATGCATCACCTGAAACAGCGTAAAATCTAACATGACAAATTCATTTATGTGCTGTAGTAATGATTTTTAGATGTTAGTCTAAAAGAAGCAAAGGCAAAAACTGGAAAGTTGATTTATAAGATTCCTTCTAGTATGGTCAGCCATAAGACAAATGTGTGACGCCAACCAGATGCTGAGTCCAATGATAGCTGTTGGCCCGAAGTTACCTAGCTATCGAGGGGTGTAAATGTCAATTGTCTGATGCTACAACCATACGCTGATATTAGAGCAGAGGAACTCAACCTTTTTTTCCCGTCGGGCCGCATACACATAACAGGTATTGCACGCGGGACGCAACAAGAGGATAATGGAAAAAACACATTACAAGAACAAAGCAAAAAATTGGTCAAAATATTAAAACTCATTTTTCATTTTATTTTAATACTGTGTGTGTATATATATAACCTTTCTATCAAACTCACAAAAACTATTTACTTTTGTGCATTTTTTGCTGTGTAATAGGGTGGTTTCGATTTCTTTTCATCTATTCTCTTGCTTACATTCTACTATAAAAAAAAGAAAATTTGTTATCAAAATAGATAGATTTGATTGCTTGATCGATAAAAATTTTCGCTAAATATTTAGTAGATTGTTATCCAATAGTAGAATGTCTTAATGCAATGGGCCATGATCAGAAAAGGCCGGAGGGTTGCAGGTTGAGTATCACTAGATTAGAGTAAGGGCCCAATGCCGTGCTGCCTAAAGATCGGTTATTTTATCGGGGTGGGAAACTGGCAAGAGAACTGTGACCCACCCTACATCACCTACTTCAGGACTTCCTCTGAGTCAAGACAAGTAGGAAATATTTTATCAGCAAAAGAGAATTAAATCAGTGTGCATTCAGGTCTCTCAGTCCAGGAATTCTGACAGTCACTAAAATTCATAGATAACCATAAAAACTTACGGTCGGAAGGATCGTCGGCTTCATGAACCCACGACCAAGCTAAAATAATTTAGCTTGGTACACACGTAGACCTCTGTACAATAAGTATTAGTAATAAAAAAAATTGGGAATTTTATAAAATAAACCCATCTTTTTGATTCAATATTTTAACAGCGCAACTTACTCTGGTTGACGAGTCATCGCTCGATTTCCCTGACACACATAGTTGTGCGCTCTCAAACTGGAGTACCGCAGTTAACTGGTTAAAGCCTACTAGTTCGAAGTAAATTGATCTCTGGAATACGATACTCTTTGTTTCTTTTTAAATTTTTTAAAAAAATTTATTTATCAGTAAAACTAGAAAAAATACATACGTACACATGAGCAACTAATTTAATTCACCTCAAGAGGAGAGAGAGCCAAAGACAAAAAGGGGAACATAAAACTCTAAATGTTTTGGTATTAAGTATGGATAATTTATTTCAGTAATAAATATAATTTTCTAATGTTAGATTTATCAATTAAATTTGTTTCTCTTTTAATAGCCTCTGATTTTCGATAGTTCTAAGAACATGTCAAGAGATAATCCAAATAATCTTTCATCGATATATCCAAGTCAGTCATAATGGTTTACCTTCGAATCGTTTTTATTCAATAATTAATTCAACGGAGTCATTGTCACAAGGAGAGTCCCAATGTTGAAGGGTCTTGACCATAATACAGAAATCTTGAGAGTAGGTGTAATACGAAACTGTTCTGATACTGTAACAGATGTAAATCCTTAAAATTTGTAAGGAGAAAGAGAAAACGCGTTTGAGTCAGATTCAAGTCCCTGATTTCTTTTTCTTTTTCTTTCTAATTTGGTATTTCAGTGGGATAATTTGCAAAAAAAAGAAAAAAAAGTGGCAACGAAGTATATAAACATATCTCCTGTAATAACTATTCGTCCCACAAGCAATATGCGATGTATTCGTAAATAATTCTTATTTCCTATTTAAGCAATGAAATTAGCGTACTACTAATTAAATTTGGTAATATTTTTATTTCTCACAGCATTTAATTTCTTTTAAATCTGTTATCTTTGTTGATGGTAATTAAAAGCCATTTTTAATTAGTCCTTTTGTTTATTTTATAATATTATTTAATTTGATTGGTAAACAAGAAAATCCCATAGTAGAAGATTGTAAATGATATTGTTGTTTCTAACTAGATCTCTTAGTCGACAACTCAGTGTTCAAATCTTTGTGATGCTAAAGTACTCATTATACTGCAAATCTAAGTTTGATTACTTGAACGTCGAACTTGCAAAATTTATTTATTGAAAACTGTGATAAGGGAATTAGCAACTAGTAGGAGAGGGGTCTGATCATAACTGTGGTTAAAATATGACGCAATTCAATATTATGAATAAAACTAAACAATTCAATATTTATTGATCAATGAAATTCATTAATAAAGGTAATATTTCATATAAATAAATAAAAAAAATATAAAAAAATTGTATCAACCTTGCAATTTTCCTTTTTTTTTTTGCTTTGAAAATGACTAAATTTCCAAGTCATTTCATTGCTTCTGTAGAGTTGTGGATTCAAATAGTGGTTCTTCTGAAGACCCAGCTTTTAGTGGCTGAAATTACTCATGTTGACGGGATGTGGGATTTCGGTTGTCGGCTAAGTTGTCGCCCTCGCCAAATGATCATTCACAATTAGAAGGTCCTTCGCTTTTAGTCCTCGCATCGCTTTAGATTGTGATGTCAGTAAAAAATAAAATCGGATATCTGGAAGGACATCCTATTCTATATTTCGTGACGGATCTATTCGCGATCCTTCCGCTAATGCTGTTGGGAAATCTCTGGGCTATCCATTCGCGTTATTCACAACCAACCCTTCGGAAAAAGAAAATAATGATATACAAATGAAGTTACAATCAAAGTTTTCTAGCTAGAATAGAGAGTAGGAGAGGAGTATATTGAATACACTCTCTTTTAACACAGGGGCAGTCACGCGGGGCGCAGAGTCAAAGGACAAGAAAACTACCATAATTTGAACAATGTATGACGGTTTTTCTTACAAATATCATTCCTGTAAGGTTAGCGAAAGATGTCTGTGATTTGTGTCCTTTATTAAGTGTACGTACCTTTGAAACATTTTAGTTCAGTTTTATGCATTTTTTCTCAAATTATCAAAGAAAAAAAATGCAAAGTCCTTGAAAGTAGGTAAGTATACTTTCTCTCAGTTAAATTATTCACTGGAATTGTGATTTTCATCGTGTACAATAAAATAATTGTAAAAAAAAAATCATTGAGGTGACTCAGTCATCTCGCGCGACTATTAACGTTAGTATCGAGTGCGCGCCTGCTCTCCCGGGTCAAAACATTCTGAAGTCTTCTCGCTTTAAAAATAAGTACCAGATGTGATGGATATATTAGAGAGCAACATAGAGAAGACTATTTATACTTTTAGAACTGGATGTGGAGGAAATAAATCTTTAATTAAATAACATTTTGCAATCTGTTTCAATTTAAAACTTAGAGAAAAGAAAAATAACATAATAATTATCCTATTATTTATAAGTAAATTGCTTAAAATAAATGTTACTTAAATGTAACACATACAAAATATAATACTTATCTTGTTAATTTGTACGGTTTAATAATTAAGATCGTATTGTAGCTTTAACGCCAAAGCGCATTTTTATTGTATAAGGGGGGGCACGACAAAAATTATGATCGAAAATTGGGTCGCCAATAGTGAAAGTTTGAGAAGGACTGTCCAAATGAGTACTTAATGACAATAATTCAAATATACCTTCAGTAGCAATCTCACCTGATTCGAGTATATCTCCTCTCCTACTCTCTATTCAAGCTAGAAAAATTCGACTATATATAATAAGTTAATTTGAATATTACGATTTTCTTCTTCTGAAGGGTTGGTTCTGAATAACGCGAATTATTCACAACCGTCCAAAAGATTCCCAAGGGGATTAGTTGAAGGATCGCGGATAGATCCGTCACAACATAAGGGATTTTTTTGGGAGGGGGAGGGATTTATTTGAATGTGTGCAAAATGAGTGAGTGAGTGAGTGAGAGAGATACATTAAAGTCGCACCATAAAGCTACACGAGGGCTATTGGCAATTTTGAACCTCGGTCAAGTGACGAAAACGACACGAGAACTGGAACCACTCTCTTCTAATTACCACATCACATCAACGTGAGGATATTCAGCCTAGACAGTTTTAACGTGCATTGTCTTTCTTTATACGATCGGTCTTCATTGGCACCAGAGCTTCAACCCACACGACACTCCAGTTGTGAGCTCGTGACCATAACGTGTGCAAATTGAAGGAACAGAAAGAAAACCAGAATCAGAACAATAAACGAAATGAGGAAGCGAATTTCATCTTTTAAGAATTCAAAGAATTACAAAGCGGTATAATTTTTTTCCTTGTCTCAACACATCGAGATGAATCGTTCGCATAACAATTCCAAACTTTTTCGGCATTCGAGTTTTATTACGTCTGAATCAGCTGTTACGTCGTCGTGCGAACGTAGAGACTGTGGGAATGGAATAATTTTCCATTGGAAGGAAAGCACCCGGTTGTCAGAGCTTAAGGTCGGGCGAAAAGCCGACCGTGAACCTACCTGAAGAGGATAGGAAAAAAGTGGAGAAAGCAAATGGGCGCTAGGATTCCATGTTGCAGCGAAGGCCAAGACAGCGTTTCGTTACACATATCTGCAAGAGCGATGACGCCAAATGTATTCAATTTCCATACAAATATTTCGTTGGTTATTGAATCGTGTCTCCCGAACAATGGCGACATTCATCAGAAAAAAAGACTGCCGTGTGCTTCATGGATGACAACGCCATATTTTGCTTCCTTTTCTCTTCATCGATGAGAGTTCTTTTGGCGTTCGTTTCTTTAATTCTATTATTATCATTTTTTCCCTGTTCTTCCTCACTTATTTTAAATTCTTGCCGATGCCAAACCGTGCTTTATCCGTTTGGGACCATTTCAATAAGCGAAATGAAGGTATGAGTATAAAAAGTGTGTTTTTTGGAGTATGTTCGTCATAAATTGCCTTTTGGGGATGTTGCTTTCAAAAACATGCAAGGGTTTACTTATAAGTACAATGAAATAATAATTCCGAGAAATCTTGAAATAATCACAGCCATTTTTGTGTCTCCAAGTATAAAGTTATATTTTTTATTTTTGCGAGTTCTAGTACTTTTGAGAGACCCTCTGTGTAGAGGGAGCCAATCCAAGTTAAATCTGTCAAAACTCAATGTCCTCCCTTGGTGTGGTGTAGCTGTTAAAATAGGGAGGTGCCAGCTTAGGTTTCGTCCTCATCACTTCCTGAAGGCTCAAAATTGCGAGGTACGTTGATAGCAGCACTCGTGTCAAAAGTTAAACGTTATGATAACTCTATCTGATTTTTTGCGACTCATTGTAATTTACAATTAGCAAATTATAAACAAAATTGGCGTATTTTTTAATATATTGCTCATATTAAAATTCTGTCAAATTCAATTAAACTTTGCAACACACCTTGTCTTGAAAACTCTACTGATTTATCAAGATTTCGAAATTCTAGATAACCCGTTTTTAAGAAGGTTTGTTTATTTTGATGTTACAGTAGACAGAGCAATGTTATTCAAAGGTAGTCAGATAATATTAGTATTTTTAAAGAGATAATGTCTTCTCAAGCAAAACTTATGAATACAAAAAATGCACCCACAAGTTTTTGAAAGTAATTATTACTATCCATGTACATAATTTGCAAACTCTGTTAAAAATTGAAATAAATAAATAAAAATATTTGTGTATGTTGAGAGACAAAGCTTCAAATTACACATCATATAATAAAAAATTGTATATAATGAGGGTTCCTTAATTCGTCTATCATAAAATTCGAGCATTTCGATTGGCTGCGGTAGCCTAGTAATGGTTACGGATTCGTGACCGGCGTGTCTTGAGTTCGAGCCCTAGTGCTACCGAAGAACTGCCTCGTAGAGGGGCTGATGCAATGGTGTAACGTACACCTCCGCATTGCGTGGGGGCCCAGGGGTTCTAGGGGGCCGAAACTCTGACTGACGCCAAATACGTATTTGGGCTTGGGGCCCCAAAACGTAACTTTGCAGGGGCCCTAATTTTCTCCGTTACGCTACTGGGTTGATGAATGCTAAATCTGTCAAAGCTCCAAGTTTTCCTGTTGGCGTGGTGTGGAAGTTCGGAAAGGGAGTTTGATGTTGCCATATTTTAGGTAAATACTGCAGCCAAAAAAGTGTCTACATATAACTTTTTTCAAAATAAATGCCTAATAATATTACCTGGACTTTTTAATTTATTTTTAATTGATACATGGCTACACTCCCATAAAAAAAAAGATTTTTTGAAAATTCAAGACAAAAAAAATAATACATTTAAGGGTTAATATTTAACCACTGAAATCAAAGATTGCATGTAAATGTGTCTAGAACCCAAGTGTTCTTGGTTGTTGAGAGGTTGAGATTGATTCTCGTGCTAACTTAGAAGTTGTTGGTTCTTGCCATCTGACTTTTGCTCAGGGCCACGGTAGCCTAGAGGTTATGGATACGAACTTGGAGTGCCATGAGTTCGAACCCTAGCGCCTCTGAAAAACCGTCATGTAGAGGGACTGATGAATTCTAAATTTGTCAAGGCTCAAGGATAGGCTTGTTAGATAGTTTATAAAAACTAGTTAATGTTTTTCCAATTTTCGTGTCGTGATCTCGGATTCGAGTCTCGAATCCGCTTTGAACCCGATCCGTGGAAGTTTAATCATCTACAGTTGGCAACACCTTAAATGCAGATGAGGACGTGTTATAAATATACCACTGCAGATGACGAAGGAAGGTATTAACATTTGATACTAACACACAGCATTAATATTGCTAATTGCACTTGCTACAGGAATGACAGACCTACAAATCCAAACACCGGCAGGGCCTTCGGTTATTCTCATCAAAAAGTCCGTTATAATCACTACTTTCTCCCCACCCCCATCCCTTCAAGTTATTGAAGCTACTATTGTCATGCTAACCCCTCTTGATCACGATCCAATCTCGACAGTAAGTGTTCATATTCCACCAAACTCAGACGAGTTTACTTTTACTATCGACATAGAAAATTTAATTCAAACCAGCAGTAACTGTGTTTTATTCGGCGATTTCAATACCACACACACTGCTTGGAACTGCAAAAGTAACTCCTCTAGAGACGTTCACCTCCATATTTTTTCTAATATGTTAAATATTCACGTAGCCTATCCGAACTCTCCCACGAGATTTGGACTCAATTCGTCTATTATTCGAAACTTCTACTACCCTTTCACAATAAATTCCCTTCACGATCCGTCTTCATATCACAACTCTGTTCTTTTTAACTTTACTCTCAAATTTAATAAAGATATCACTAATCCAAGAGCCATACACACACACACACGAAATGGCCCCTTTTTCTAAATATCTCAATAGTAATATCTCACTACTAAATTTTCATCCTAACTCTATCAACTCCAAAGCCGAAATGGATAAAAAAATCACTGAGTTCACCGATACGGTCCGCGCCACCCATAGCCATGCCTCCCGACCAATAGAAACACAGCACAAGAGCTACACTCCACCGTACATTCACAAATTCATAAAACAGAAAAATCAGTACAGAAATATCACACTTGATCCACACTACAAAACACTATACAATAAAGCACAACGCAATGTTAAAAAGAACTTCGAAGTTACAGTAATGAGAATTAGACTATATATATACCAAGCTAAAAGCACTCTCAACACACAATACAACAGTCAAACAGTGGTGGAAAAATTTCTCAAAAATAAGCGCTCAGATATTCCAGCTTTAAATTGTACTACCAGTACGGCTGTAACCGACGATCAGAAAGCTGATATCCTTGTTAACTCTGTACTAACTTCACAGAAAATATCAGACCCAATAGTAAATACGACGATGACGAAATAATCAATAACACAGTTAACACCTTCCTCTCCCTCCCCCACAACTACTATTGAGAGAGAGAGAGAGAAACTGCCTACCCTTCTGAAATAATTTCTGACATCAAAAAATCTAATTTTAAATAGCCCCGGGCAAAGGTAACATCAGTAACAGGATGACTAAGAATTGTCCTCTCAAAGCTATTCTAATACTTACCATTCTTATTAATAAAATCCTTAAACTTAATCACTTTCCAACTATTTGGAAAGAAGCCATTATTTTTCTGATACTAAAACCAGGTAAAAATTCTAAACTACCCTCTAGTTATAGACCGATTTCCCTTCTTTCCACTTTAAGTAAAATAACTGAATCCATCATACTAACCAGATTAAAAAATTTCCTTAACGATAGCAATATAATAAATCCTAGCCAATATGGATTCACAAATAAGCTCTCGACCCTTCACCCACTTATCAAATTAACCGAATCTATTTCTGAAGGTTTTCAGAAGAAAAAGAGCACCGGCGTGGTTTTCCTGGATATCCAGAAAGCTTTCGACTGTGTATGGCTAACAGGACTAACATACAAACTAATTACTTACAACCTCCCCCCATCCCTCATTCACCTTCTCCACTCTTATATTACAAATCGCTCCTTCCAAGTTAGAGAGAGTCAAGGATACTCTCTTTAACTCTAAAAATATAAACTGTGGTGTTGCTCAAGGAAGTCTCCTCGGGTCCCTGCTTTTCAATTTATACATCAATGATATCCCTGATTATTCACTAACAAATCTACATATATACGCTGATGATACAGCCGTGCACACTACATACAAGAGAATCACATTCATTACATTCGCACTAAAAAAACAAACAAACATTTGAAATTACTTGAAACATATTACGATTCTTTGAAAACTCAGCATTAATGTTGAAAAATCCGCCGCCGTAATTTTCACTAAAAGACGCAAAATTCCGCCTCCACCAACAATGTATAACACTACAATTCCGTGGTCTCAAAGTACTAAATACCTCGGTATTATTTTCGATAAACAATTCACTTGGAAAACACATTTTACACACGGGTGCAAAATTCCGGAAAATGATGTTTAAATTATCCCCCCTAATTGGCCGGCATTCTGAATTGAGTAGAGATAATAAAGTTCTTCTCTGTTGTTGTGTTGTGACTAATGCCACCTGCCTGACTCAGTCAGCCCGCGAAATTCATCGCGGCAAAGGGCTAGAATTTACGCCTGTCGTTAGCCTTAGCCTTGAGCACCATGCAGGTAACAGTACGTTTTTGCTCGATTCCACCCCAATTTAGAGGGAGAAAACCCTGGGGCTGGTCAAGGGCCTCCCACCTCTCTTCTCCTTCAACCAACCACACGATAGGACTTGTGGCTCGACGGCTATTTAGAGTATCCCCTTACCACAAAGGCACTATACATTTACAAGCATCCATATCTTCTCCGGGATTCGAACCCTACGGCATCGCAGTCAGCGTCTCTAACCACTCTACCGGTTGGGTGACAGTGCTTCTCTCCACTGCCGTTATGCACCCACTTCTAGCCTACGCTTGTCCAGTGTGGGGATAGGCCGTTAAAACCACTATTAATATTTTAGATACTCTCCAAAATTCTACCATCCGGATGATCGTAAAAGCAACAAGATATATGAGAAATGACGACATCCGGAAAGCAATTAAAATCAATAGTTTTAAATCTCACATCCAAAAGATATAGCTAGAAATTTCTTTAACTCTTTGCAAAATACGAATAATGTCAATATGCTAAATCTTCCTAATTATAATCCTAATGATTTTACTAAAAGGCCGAGAAGAATTATACTCGAATTCTGCAATCCTCCTTAACAGTAATGTTCAGCGCAATTTTTTAATTGCTCACCCCACTCTGGTAAATTTAAATTCTTAACTTCTCAAGTTTTTTCATTTATTTCTGTCGTTTTCCTCACATCTGGACTTGCCCCGCCCCCTTAGTCTTAAATTTCTTTCTTAGAGATTTGAGAAGCGAATGAGAGTCAATTCACAGAGAGCAATCATTCAGCTCTCCACCATGCAACAGAAGACTTTATGAAATCTGGAACTTTTTTGAACGATTGACTCGACCAATCAGAAGCTACCTACTCCCCAGCATGATAACTTTCACAGTCGCTCTACGTCTACTAGTCAGATATGGGATGGAGGCTCGCTTCGCGATCCATATGCCCAGTAATAGCACCGTAGGCACGATGGAAGGTATAGATGTTTTTCTGTTCGAGTGACACACGTATCTTCGAGATCCGGTCCGAATGATTTTTTTCTTTAAATGTTTTTAATTTGAAGTATATTTTTAAGTTTATTACACACAATAGATAGTAAATGTTTTCTTGATCATGAATAAATTACTTTTGAAAACCTGATCTCGTCATTAGACCTGCCACGTCTATGCATACTTTCGAAGTGAGTCACTTCCGTAGGCGTGGTGGTGAATTTCGCAGAGGGATGTCAGTTCAAATATCTCGTCCTCGTCACTTGAACATGGTTCAAAATTACGAGGTTCATTGCAAGTAGCCCCCGTGTTTTGTAGAGGCTCGTTGATAAACACTCATACTCGAACATTTCGATCTTTTCTTTAGAGGGAAAGCCTTCCTGCACTTCTGAAATATACACCTTACATATTATACTTCGCATATATACAATTTACTTTCGAATACAAAATTCTTCAACATGTACTTCATTGACCCGCGTAGCTGAGTGGTCTTGGTCGTGAACACTGTATATCTTTCAAGTTTTGGAGTCCAGATGACTCGTCATGTGTAGGGATGGATGCATATTAAATCTGTCAATGCTCAAACAAAGAAGACAGTGACATGGTGTGAAAATTTAAAGAATGGGATGCCAACTCAGTTGCCGATTTCGTCACTTCATTATGTCTCAAATTGCGAGGTCTGCCCCCAATATTCCTCGAGTAGCTTCTGAGTACGGCTTTAATAACCAATCGAGTAATCGACAATTACTACCTGCTTCGAAAGTCTATTGATGTTCATGTGTAAAATTTTTTATTTTATTTAATATTATTTGCTGTACGTTTTAGGCAGATTTTAAGCTGAGCCTGCTTCTCTATCCCTACCTCCCCATTGAATGCAAGATTCCTTGTTTCTATTTGTAAATGTTCGCTTTAAGCGTGAGGAATGTCTTAAGACCCTTTCCTGTTTTATTATCTAAAACTACCGTTTCATGATTATCAAAACATCACATTTCATAATTAAAGCTTTTTATAATTTTATTTCTGAAAAAAAAACATATTTCCTTTAATGAAATGAAAATAAACTGTCCCTTTCTTCTATGCTTGACTATTGCCCAAATTGAAAGTTAAATAAACAAGAATAAATTTAGGCCTTAAAAAATGTTTACTTAAAGCTTCTTAAATTAAATATTTCTTCATCTACAGAGAGAAATATATATTTATATATATTTTTGACATTTTCTAATATCAATCTTGATCATAGAGCTCCTCCTTGAATATCATAATCTTTCCCATTGAAGAAAGAAGTATGCAATCTAGGGGAATTTAATTGTATATTCAAGCTCATACATTGAATGATCACTTTTAGATTTATAAAAAAATGTGAATTTAGTAAATTCTAATGAATATATAATATTATCTGAGAATAAAAGGAATACGCTTTCTAAACCCCTCATTCTAGCCTTAGTTGATAGCTGTTTCCGAGAAACGAAAAATTAAAAGTATATTTAATCTTCGTCAAAACTAAATTGGAAGTGAATGCATAAACTATATAACAATGGGATAAATTCATATGACATCATAGGCACATGATAATGATAAACACGTGTTTCTAGCCAATTAGTTCATAAATTCATGTGACGTCATAATCATATGATAAATACAATCATTTGTTCTCACTTATTCAGCGCGGCCGTGGTAGCCGAGTGGTATAGGTATCGGATCGTGGCTTGCCTTGTCACGAGTTCGAGCCCAGTACCACTAAAGACCCGCCGTGTAGGGCAGCGATGCACGTTAAATCTGTCGAGAGCTGAAACGTCTTCCCGTTGGTGTGGGGTGGCAGTTAGGAGAGGAGGTGCAAGCTCAGGTGTCGTCCACGTCACTTGACCATGATTAAAAATTATGTGGTTCTTCTCCAAAGGCCCTCGTGTAGCTGAACAGTGTGACGTTAATATTCAATCAATCAATCAGTTATTTAGCTCATGCGTTTCGTTGTTGCCAACTTTTGCTCTTTTAAAAACTTTTTATTAATAAATTATAGTTTTTTAAAAAAACTAAAAAACACGCTTTTATAGTAAATCGAACTAAAAAGTAAAAAAAATCATTCTTAATATAAGAACAAGCGTGTTTTTTAGTTTTTTTTAAAACTATAATTTATTTTTCATTTTTTAGTTCGATCTACAATAAAAGCCTGTTTTTTAGTTATTAAAACTATCATTTATTCTTTGTTGAATTTATCTTTGGGTTTGATATTTGGAGCCGGAATTATGTGGATCCTGGAATTAGTCTTGCTCTTCAATGGATATAAATTAATGGATCTGATGGATATTTATTCTTCCCGTTTACGGGTCCTCGGATGAGTCCCATACCGTTATATTTTAAAGATTCAGTCTCTATAGAAAAATAGGTTAAACTAATAAGAGTGTGTTAAGAGGAAATATTAAATGTCAATCGTGCGTATTAGCACCTTTTAAACGTATTGCTATAATGTTAATTTGCATCATCACTTCTAAACGTATTGCTTTATAAAAATAAAAAATATTTAGCAGTTAGAACATAAATTAATTTTATTCACATGCACGAGCCTTTTTTTTATTTCCATTTTTAGAAAAACTAGGCACCCACCCATCCTACCCTTTTTTACATAAAGAACACTTTTTTTTGGTTTTATTTCTGTTAACCACAAACCTATTTGCGGTTTTAGGGCTGCACCTTAATCTCTTAGTTGCTAAATCTGGAATTAGTCACCAAATCTAGAAATGACATATGGAATTAGTCGCCAAATCTGAAAATGGTTTATGCAATTAGTCGCCAAATCTGGAAACGATATAATGAATTAATCGCCAAACCTCATAAATCCTTAAAACCTTAATTATTCAAATCCTGATCAGGACAATGAAACAAAATTATGAAATTATTGTATTGCCATCGGTCCTTGACGAGTGCGAAATTTCGAATTAATCTGACCTTTTAAAGTGGGTAAAAATCGAGTTCAAAGGTTCCATTACATATAAGTGAAGCTTATAAATTTAACGCGTGTTAAAACTGGGATCGAACTCGTGACAAAGCAAGCCACGATCCGCGTATATTTCTTATAAAAGCGTGTTAAAGCGTCAACAATAATAACGTACATAAGTAAGCAAAATATACTTAATTTAAAAGTACACAAATAAAATAAGATTTTTTATAAAAATTTTAGAACTTTTTGTTCATGATTTTTTTTTTACTATATTCGAGCATTTTTACGCTTTTATAAAATTTCAAATTTTATCTAAATTTTAAAAATAGAATAACGAGTACAAATTAGTTTAACGTCGTTTTGAATGAAGACGAGAATACGTTGTTGCTTTTATCACGTGACCGCCATGAATTGAGCCCATTAAACATAGATGTCTTTTAATCTCCCTCTATATAGGGAAAAGCCGACTCACTCACTTCTTCACTCGCTGACTCATCACGAGATCTCTGGAACTATTAGACCTACAGACTTGAAATTTAGCAGACATGCTTCGCTTTTCAGTAGAAGCCATTTTAAGAAGGGGTTTAGGGGAAATCAACTCCCGTCGGAGTTACAGGGAGTAACAGATAAAATTTCCCGTTTTTGAACTTTTATAAATGATTTGAAATTTGGCAGGAATGTTTCTTTTTTAAGAAGAGATCTGTTAAGAAAAGGGGCTATATATATATATATATATATATATATATATATATATATATATATGGGAAGCGTTACAGGGGTGTAAAAGATATATTATTTTAAATCCGTTATAGAAATTGAAGTCCTGTCTTTTTTAAATCAACAGGTGAAGGCTATAAGAATATTTTTCAATACATTCAAAATCTTAGTTCTAAGACTTAAGATTTTAAAAAAAGTAATTTTAATGTTGATTTAAAAAATGTTTAACATGTACATGTTTAATGTTTAATAGCCGAGTAATTGCAGTTTTAAAATGTGAACAGCCGCTATTCCAGTTACAACAAATCTCTAGTATCTGGAGAAAAGTACATAGACAAACATTCCCTTCCAGAAGAAGTTCTTGGAAAGATAAAAAAAACATAATTACAAGTTTATACATAATTTTAAAACATATATTTAGAGACTTAGCTGCAAAAGAACTTTTACTAAAATGTTTGCATGATCATACCCAGAACCCAAATAAAAGCTTCAGTAACTGTGTATGGAATCAAGTTCTAAGAAACACATTTGTGAACAAAAAAAAACATTGTAAATTGGTGTAATGGACACAATGATATGCTTTAATGATGGTGCAGATGCAAGAACAAAAGTATTAGGAGAACTAAAAATAAATCATGGAATTAACACTTGTAATGGCCATCGAAAAATAGGCAAAGTTAGAATTTGTGAAGCCGAGGTGACGGTTCAAATAGCCAAGATAGATGCCATAACTATTGAAAGACAAAATAAAAAGAATAAGGATGCTTTAGAAGAGTTCATGCAAGATGAATACACAAACCTGGAATGTCATAAATACCAAATTTTAGAAAACTGCGCCATTTTATTTAGTTTTTTTTTCAGATTACTCAAAATGTGTTTTTCTAGTTTTCAGGTACATCCGTAGAAAAATTTATCTATTATATTTTTAAGTGAAACGTGGTATGAGTTTTTGTATAGTAATAATGTATTTAATGCTACTAACTGAATTCCTAAAAATGTTAGCATTTTTGTTTTTGCTGCCAATTTTCTAAGAAAAAATTACCGTTTTTATCAAAATTTCAAAAAGTAAAGATTGAATTCTTTTTTTAAAAAAATTTCTAAGCAATGAAATATAAAACAGTTAGAACATTTAAATAAAAGTACAAATTTGTGACTAAAACAGCATGTTTTGTGGTTTTATATGTTATAAAGGAAAAATACAGAGGTACACCTAATCAACACCATGTATACAAAAGCATCTTTTGAAGTGTACTTTTTCAAATCCTTATATTTCCAAAAATATTGCGCACATTTAAAATTTTTATACTATAGTATATTACTAAAATATATAGATTATGTGACACATTTTTTATTTATGGAGTCTTTTTGTTTTTGAAAATAATGTTCCTTCGAAAATAGAAATTTTGCTCGTTTAGCGTTATTTAGAACGTCCCAAGTAATTTATATCTAAAATCACATTACATTATACATTCATACAACTCCATGAAATACCAAGAAAAGCTGTTATTCTTTAAGAATTTGCGTTTTGTTAAATAACGTGTGCCACACACAGCTTTCTGAATATGAATTTGCTCTTACTCATTATATGAATCACTTAATAAAACTGTTAAACAAAAGGTTGGGGAAAGAGAAATCCATTATTTATGCATGAAATTCAAGACTTTTTTTAAACATGTTTCGAATTGTCCGATTTGGGTCAAATATGCACCATTTTGTTGTAAAACTTGTTAATTTCTTAAAGGTAGCTTTATAATGCCTCTCTGATAGAAACTTTTGCCCTTATTGGTAAAAAAACTCTAGTAATCGATTTTCACTATTTTCTCTTGATCCCAATTTCTTATCAATCAGGAAGTTTTGCAATGCAAGAAAAAGGTGATAATCGCTTGGTGCCAGGTCCGGACTATACAGTGGATGCATTAAAACTTCCCAACTAAGCTCCCAGAGTTTCTGACAAGTCACTACAGACGAGCGTGGCCTGTCGTTGTCCTGATGGAACACAACACTTCTTCTGCTGGCTAATTCTGGACGTTTCTGGTCAATCGCTAACTTCAAACAGTCCAGTTGTTGACAATAGATATCTGAATTTAGTGCTTGGCCCTACGGAAGTAACTCATAATAAATTATTCCTTTCCAATCCCACCAAATACACAGTAGAACATTCCTGGCCGTTAGTCCTGTTTTGGCCAGCGCCCTTTGACCACGATCGTTTTCTCACAATATTGTCGTATGTGATCCATTTATAATCCCCATTCTCTTAAGAAATGGGTCGATTTCATTCCGTTTGGCCAAGGATGGTGATGGAAATTCAATCCATCATGATTTTTGGTGTTAATTGATGGAGCACCCAAACATCGAGCTTCTTTTTGAATCCAACTTCACGCAAATGGTTTAAAACTGTTTTATGGTCGATCTTTAGTTCCTGGGCAATGCTACGACTACTAATATGCTGATCAACGATTATTTCTTTGATATATTTCATCGTCATTTGATGGACCTGCCTGAGCGAGGTGCATATTTAACATCAAAAATGCCTGAATGGAATTGATGAAACCAAAATTTCTCTTAATTAGCTGTTACAGTATCTACACCATAAACACCATTCACAGCAATTTCAGCCGCACTGGCTTGCATTTTCGCCTTTATCAAAGAAAAACTGTAAAATGTAATAAAATTTCCTCTTTGTTGACTTCCATTTTTAACACCCTGTAACTCACAATGGAATGGACCAAACAGAAAACAGCAAAATAATTTTTTAGTGTGAAATGTCACCTTGACAACTAGCAAAAATTTTAAATTGTTTGATCGATACTTCAGAAGATATCGACACTTCAGACATCTACCGAAAAAATAATGGATTTCTTTTTCCCCAACCTAATATAGTATTTAGGGCAACTTATATATAATATGGTATTCAAAATTACAGTAAATATATTAATTTATAATTATTTTTAATATATTTATATACTATTTAGTAAAAAGTACATTTAAATCAGATGTAGTACTTGATGCAGCGTTTCTCAAACTGTGGGGCACGGCCCGCCCCCTTGTGGGGCGTGACAACTCTACGAGGAGGGCGCGAGCCTGTTGAAAAGTCTCGAAAACAAAAGATTATTTAAAACAAAAATTATTTTACTGAAAGTAAGCAAACAAAATAAATTCTGACATAATAAAAAATAAAATTCACATTTGCACCCTGATATGTTATACTTTTCAATATATCGGTGCTACACAATGTATTTGATAACGAATTCAACAATACTAAGTTAAGAACCAGTTTCTTAATTACCACTGACCCCATGAGCTTGACATAGATAGAATTTAAAAAAATTACGGTTTATAATTAATCCGTTAACTGCCGATGCAATTCGCTTTCCAATGTCATCGTTTTCTACGCAGACGTTACGTATAGGGGGATAAACAAAGAACCGAATAATCTGAAATGAGTAAATCCTTCGCAAACATTGTCAAGGTTCTTTTATTCTATTCCAAAACTTTCGGAATAATTTTATGGATAGCAGTGCACAGAAAAAATCATACTTCGGAAAGACTTATATATACGTTCGGGGAAATAAACGGTTTGACTTAGCGAGACGTTTATATATGCCGGGGGCACTTAAGAGGTTAGAGTCTTATCGTAGTTTTGGTGTCAAAGTATAGTATTTTGAATTCAATACATTGTTATAAAGAGTGTTTTTTTTCCAGGTATAGAAGTTTAAGTTGGCATTACTTTCCAAGATGGCGACCGATTTAACAGCTGTTAAGTGATTTATTCTCAGTCTGGTTTGGCAATTCATTAAAACGATCATCAAGCAAGGCGTAGATTCGTCGAATGGGCCCAAAACGAGATTGCCGTTGTTCCCGATTTTCATAAGCGAATTTTGTTTAGCGATGAAGCGCATTTCTGGTTCAATGGCTACGTCAACAAACAAAACTGCCGCATTTGGAGTGAAGCTAATCCACAAGTGTAGGTCGAAACACCGTTACATCCAGAAAAACTGACTGTTTGGTGCGCTTTATGGGCTGGTGGAATCCTTCTTCAAAAACGATGAAGGCCACAATGTTACAGTCAATGGTGATCGGTACAGAGCCATGATTACTAACTTTTTCATTCCTGAATTGAACAATCATGATGTCCAGGAGCTGTGGTTCCAACAAGACGGCGCAACATGTCACACAGCTCGTGCCACAATCGATTTATTGAAAGACACGTTTGGTGACCGCCTAGTTTCACGTTTTGGACCTGTGAATTGGCCTCCAAGATCTTGTGATTTAACACCGCTAGACTATTTTCTGTGGGGCTATGTAAAGTCATTGGTCTATGCGGATAAGCCACAAACGCTTGACCATTTGGAAGACAACATTCGCCGTGTTATTGCCGATATACGACCACAAATGTTGGAAAAAGTCATCGAAAATTGGACGTCCAGATTACACTACATCCGAGCCAGCCGTGGCAGTCCTATGCCAGAAATCCTATTTAAAGTGTAATGCCACAAGATTATCTTTGGAATAAAAAAATTCATGTCAATCGAATAATACATCGTTGTTCTATTGCAATTTAAAGTTCCATACCTCTAAAAAAAACCCCTTTAGTATGAAGGGTGCGCGATGAAAATTATGATTGAATATTGTGTCGCGAATATTGCAACTTTGAAAAGCACTGACTTAAAGTATACTTTTTCTAATTTCCTTTGGCTTGCAGTTTTTATTTCCTAAAGTATATAACATTTCACGAAGGAAGAAAAATAAAAGAAATAAATTAATTTTAAAAGCAATTATGCAGAAAATCGGCAGAGATATATTTGATGTTGAGTCTGATAATTGAATAGCCCAGACCCATCGTAAGAAAGGAGCAAGTGGTCGAGACTTGAAGTGCTCACGTTGGCATGGCATGGAAGTTTCGAGAGAGAGAGAGCTACCCATTCCAAATCCACCCTCTTCATTTCTGTTTTGACTGTTTTCCCAAGTTATGTAACCTTCACGCTGCGTCAAATCAAAGAATATATCCTTAAGAAGACTTGGTACTCTTTGAACAACTATCGTTATTTATGAATTTAAAAATTATATTTTAGCATTTTATATAATGTTTCTATTCAAGAAAATGATACGAGATGAAATTTTTCACATATTATTCACACAATTTTAAAAATTTAAATGTTTTGAAGAAAATTTGGAAAATTTTAAAATTCTACCTGTTTTGTAAATATTAATTTTTTCACCTGAAAATTTTTTTGTAATATTCTTATGGATATTCTAAACAACTGTAGAGATCGATTTTACAATACCTTAATTCGTTTGCGAGAAAAAAATAAAATGTTGATATGCATGCTAAAAATCAACGAAAAAGCCAATATATCTTACATTTATATTTTTCAAAAAAATGTATTCAGTTTGTATATATATACAGCAAAATGGATCCTTAATTTTATTACGTGCTTTATATATAACACGCTGGAAAAAATGGAAGTAATTGGTAAATAATTCTGGAAGGAGTAGCATTTTGAATGCACTAATGTTTCAAAAAACACAAAGAAAAACCACTTTAAAGTTTATAATTCTGAAAAAATAATTATAATATAAGCTTAAATAAACTTAAAATACCACTTTAAGACATTAGTTATACATTTTTATTTAAAATAATTGCATATTTTCATATTGCTTCAATCCATACATTTTTATAAATGATCAATTTTTAGAGAGCATTAATTGCACAAGAAAACTCAAGAAAAATTTTGAAATTTTTTTTTTTTCTGTTACGACAGAAATTTTAGTTTTTTTTCTTCTTATAATATTGAAGTATTACACTTGTATGAAAAACTTATCAGGAATAGAGCTGAAATTTTAAAATTATTAATATAAAATGCCTTAATTCAAACATTTTACATGCACACATTTCACAAAGAAAAAAAATGATTGAATTGTATTGCCTCGGTAATATTCTGCTTTATATATAATACACATTCTTTTTTAATATTATTATTTCTCTTTATAAAATAGATTTTTTCTTCAAAACACTTTTTTTTTAATCTTTTTTCTAAAAAGGGGGCGTGGCTGAATTACCTAATTTATTTCCAAATGAAGTTTTCTTCAACTTCTAACTTTCCGACATGCACAAGTCGAAAGATAGTAATGCAAAGAATAAGATTAAAAATAAATAAAAATAAAAAAGATAGGTCTATCATTTTTGGAGCACCAAGTCCGTTTAATGCTTATTTTAGCCCAGGCTTTTGCAAGCTTCAGTGCATATTGAGTGAACCAATGCATGATAAAAAGAAAAAATACTGTGGAGAATTTTATACTTTCTAAACATAAAATGATTCGGTGACAAGACATCCTAATTGTTGTTTTGCAAACCTTTCAAAACAAATATGAAATGAAAGGAATGTATTGATCTGAACATTAAAAAGATTGACCAATCAGGAAAAATACAATTTATTTCATTACATTCATCCGAAAAGTTTTTCTTTGGGTGTTCAAAGTATCTCTTTTCTTCCTTTTAATTAATTTAAGTAGAGGCTGCGCCGATTGTTTGGCCGGCACATCCGCTTGCCAATCTGAACTATATTCCTAGAACTTTCATCTATTTCTTCAAATTCTTTTGAAAGATTTGAAGCAATTAAACGCATTTTTTTCCAGAACAATGGATATAAAATCGAATATTTCCTTTTTTTTCAAACTGGAATGTTTTCTTGGAGACATCGATTTGAGCTGTAGACATCCTGAAACTGTTTATCTTGTTGTTACAAAACATATTTGCTTCTTCGCGTTCTTTTTATTGAGGAATGTCTTATCCATTTATACAAAAATAGAATCCTCCTTTTGTGTTTATTGAAAAATAATTTAAAACAATGTTTCCTAATTCTTATGTATAGTGTAGTTGATAAGGCTTACTATATAGGTAAGTTTAGAAATGCTACTTTGGAGGATAGGAGAGATATATGTTATAAGAAATACATTTTATTTGACAAATCTTTGAAACAGAAACGAGTATATTTTCCCCAAATGTGTAATAGAAAGAAATTCATGGTTTTGTGCAAAAGATAAATATTTCATTTGACAATGCGTTTTAATCTCAAATTTCAATTAAAAGTATTTATGGAACAAAAATAGATTTAAAACAAGTATTTTTTGGGATCATTTTATAAATATGCTATTACTTGCAACTAACATAATTTATAAATAAAATTGAGTTGAATTTGGTTGTAAATTTAGACTAACTATAAACACTTTAAATATTTCTTCTTTGAACAACAGAAAATTTCAAGCGTCTGACCATAGTATTTTTTGTTGTTGTTTTCTATAAAGATAAAATTTCTGTGTTCCTTCCCATTATTTCTGTGAGAAGTATTCAATTCAATATATATTCATAGTTAATTTTTATTTGAAGAAAAATCTATAAATGTTACTTATAGGTTATATACCTTTAAAAGATAATTTTTAATCATTTTCATGATAAATAATGCTTTTTAAAATTATGTTGTGAAAAACTGCTTTATAAATAATTACATTTTTTACGTTTATAAAATCAATCAAATTTTCTTTCTAGATAAATAAAACAAATCTTAATGCCTTCATCGATGTACCTATCACACAAGGGTGGGAGAGGGAGATTCAAAGCCCTCCCACGGACCAACGGATTTTTAATTTTTAGGTTACTTCTCAGTTTTTTTTTAAATGTAACCACACCTATGAAAGTAGGTTGTGTATGTCACTGGTACCTTTAAGATATAAAATAGTAGCTTTGCTTCCGATATATATACAACTTAATAATCAATTAAAAAAATTTAAATTATATGAATCTTGTAATTTCAAATCCCATTTCAAAATATCAATGGTGAATATAGAAGATAAAATTCCAAGGTTTTCAAACAAAATTAAAAAATTATAAAATATAAAATTTTTTAAATTTTCAAGTGCAACCTCGGACTTAGGACCAATAAGTGGGGTTAAACTAGTTTGATGGCGCCAACATTCCCCCTATTGCAACTTGGTAAGTTAATCGGAAAATATATCCAATTCTCAAAAATTTAAAAATTAAAAAGTTAAAACTAAACCATTAAACTTGAAAAATTAAACTATTCGCCATCGCATTCCGAAAGATATTATAATATTAAAATATTAAAACAATAGTGCATAATATAAGGGAACCATCGAACACCAAAGATGATGCACCCATCTTTAAAATAGTTGTATAGGTAGAAAAAAAATATCTAAAATCCGAGATTCAAATTAAAAACCCAGTATGTTCACAAATGAATAGCGTAAATCATTAAAAACTCACCAAAGAGCATCCTATCAAGAATTCAATTCACAATTTTTGAACGATTTCTCATATTTAATACAACAATTACCACTCCTATATTTTGCTCATAACTCCCACTAATGCCATGTCATATATATATACTATATAATTCCTTGGATATTACTTTTGATCTCTTCAATTTTATTGGATTCCCATGTGCATTTCAATTTAAAAATCATTCTACCTAAAACATTTTCGCAATCATTTCTTTTGAATGATGGGTGCGTTTATACAATAGAATATCCTTATATTAATACAAATTAAATATTTATTGCAATTGGGTAAGCAAAAATTTTGCAACTTCCATCACCATTGGCATCTATATAATTCGTTTGTTGTTTATCTAGCTCTAAAATTAGAATATTACAACAAATATCTCTTAGGTTTCCGTTCGTATTATACTATGTTTCAACCTAATTTAAAAAAACTCAAAAATCTTATAAATTTATTTTCAAAAGAGAAACTATATTGTGAATCTTGCTTTTTTGACACCAAGCATGTAACGGGCGGCCGCGATTGCCTAGTTGACATTTTCACGAGCTCGTGGCTGGCGTGTCATGATGTCGAGTCCTAGTACCACTGAAGACCCATCGTGTAGAGGAGGCTGA
Source organism: Trichonephila clavipes (assembly GCA_019973935.1). Taxonomy (NCBI): domain Eukaryota; kingdom Metazoa; phylum Arthropoda; class Arachnida; order Araneae; family Nephilidae; genus Trichonephila; species Trichonephila clavipes. The sequence continues at coordinate 184,782 of BMAU01017669.1, read as the reverse complement.
TGCACATTAAAACCTGTCAAAGTCTTCTCATTGGCATGATGTATTATAATCAAATGGTATCAAAGCAGTGTGTGTGTTGCAGCAGTTCATAATTTTCAAATTTTATTTACACCACAGGAGTTAAATTTGAACTAATGATTTTTTGACACTATATACTAAGCTCAGTGGTGTAACAACCTTAGGCGGTGAGGTGTATGCGCAGACGTTCCGGTCAGGTGTTGCGAAACCCCCATCGTTTAGTTACCAAGCAAGCTTGGTATTCATTCATCGACCCACTGAAGGGATGAAAAGCCGAGTCGATCTTGCCCAACCCGAGGGTTGAATCCCGCATCTGTGGCGTGGAAGCGCAATTCGGCTTCATCATATGGCTTACTAGGCTTCATTGACCCTATATACAAATTATGCAATCAACATTCCATTCTATTAATATAAGATATTTCTATAATATATCTAATTCGATTTATATAAGGTTACGTGGATCAAAATGCTTAGTCTAAATATCCACGCAACTCGGTCAGAAATCGCGAAGTTTTGCTCTGATCGTCAAAAACAAAATACTTTTTACACTCCTCGCCAGCCAATGCAGTACAAATTGGAGAAAAGGGTGCCGGTTTAGGTGTCGTTCTCGTCACTTGGCTCAAAATTACGCGGATCGTCACCAATATTATTTGTGTTGCTTAATAGTGTGACGTCAATAAACACATTCGCGCACTCGACGCATAGAAATTAAAGATGTGGGAAAGCACGCGTGCAGTAAACAAACATCAACAGCAAAAAGAGGTATCGTTATAATTATTAAAAAAATGTATGGCATTGAATCATAGCAAAATCGATAGTTGGGTGGGTGCTTGCTTCACACCGAATCTCACCTCCAGAGAACCATACAACTCTCTGGATCCACCCTAACATCTTGAGCAATTTGACCTTCCTCGCGGGTAATTGCCCAAGAAAGCCCATCCTTTTATCGCCCGGTAGTGAACCCCGTGGGCTGCGTGCATCTCATTTGGGAAAACATTGCTCTTGGGCGAGTCGGCGGGTGTCATGAAGAAACCGTTCGGCTACCGGGGTCTTCGCACGGGAATCTTTATGACGCCGGTTGCTGTCTTGGCTTGTAAGATTGCCGTTAATTGGCCTCCTTTGAGAGGCTCGATCGGTTGCCTCGGGGCGACGGGAGTTAGCCGGTTCGCACTGGTTTCCCGAAAAAAGTTTGTATGTTTCATTTCTCCATATCAAAGGGCTCTTTCACAAAATATGGATAATTGTAGCAAGCAAAGATTTAATGTATAGAAGGTGTAGTGGAAAAATAATGCTGTCAAGTGCACTGGACGGAATGTGATAAAATTAATCACTATCGAGTCTATTACTGCATTTTAATAAAAGTGGGAGTCGATCTGTTTGTAGAAGTCCTTTATGAGTGATAGGCTTTTTTAATGCACCCAGTCAACATGTCGAAATGATATTTGTAAATGGGCTGAGATCTTGACCCGAAAGAAGAACTTGGTCTCTCTCTCTCATTCCCATTTTATTTAAAACTAGCTGGTATACCCGTTCTTCGCATGGGTGAATTGAAAATTTAAGCAATACAGACTGAAGGATAAAGAAGTTTTTAATGAGTTAATTTTACGTGAATTGTAAATTAAACAACAACAAAAAAAAAGCTTTTTGCATATCTCAGATGAAAAAAAAACACGTTTTCTAAATTTTAAGTCTAGATATAATAGCTGATAAAAAAGATTTTTTTTTACTTATAACGCTCCCCGTAACTCTCTTATGGATCGATTTTTGAAAACACCTTCCTTCTGCTCAGCAAAATTAACACATTGTTACAAATTTTGTGCAATAAACACATTAAAATAATGTAAATAATTTATATATGGATGTGTAATACGTTAATATTACTTTCTGATGCATTTATTTTGTGTCAATAGCTGTTACCCACGACTTCGTCCACGTGGAATTTAACAAAAAAGTGTTTATTCAATTCGCAGAGTTTACGAATACTTAATAATTATGTATTCCACGTAAAGAAATACCTATGCTATAAGTATAATGTCATTCTTCTACTTTGTGAATCAATTTTTCTTTTTTGTTTTACTTTTTTCCCTTGTTTTTTACTGAGCAAAGTGTGAGAGGGACGCCTGACCTTTGATACTGTCGATGGGGTGAGGACTGTAAAATCATTAGGATCAAAGGACATGGACGCTAAATGTCGTGAGTGGCAGCAACCTAATCAAACAAAAAGGTTTAATATAACTGCTAGAAATCGTTGAGACAGAAGGCTCGCGGAATAAAATAATCCCTATTGAAATAAATAATCCCTATTTGGAACGGATATTGTTCTCCATTTCTTTCTTTTTAATTTTATTTTCTCGCGAAACCCTATTTTTTCTATAATTAAAGTAGCCTAAGTTATTTCTTATAATATTAGCTATCTGCCAGGGAAAGAATTGGTCCAGCAGTTTCAGAGATTAGCCGGAACAAACAGGCAGACAGAAAGACAGACAGACAGATAAAAAATTTTAAAATTGATTTTTTCCTATAAGTACCGTATATACTTTTAAATGTATTTAGTAAAAAACTGTTGATTTTAAATTACAAACAGACACTTCATTTTTATTTAAATGTATAGATACGTACTACGAACTTTTTCCCACTTCCATGCTAAGTTCATATTTATATAAAGTCACTTAATAAAAATTACTTCTATAGAATGACATACAGTTTCATTATCTTGCGTTCAACAAATCTCCCACAATTATTCCTCAATTTAACAGGTAGCGTACACAAAGACATACCTCGAACCCTCCACCCCATAGACCAAAAAATTTCTAATTTTTGCGTAACGATTACTTATCGATGCTTTCCGTCTACGTTTTTCTGTAAACTAAATCACCTCCCCCGATACTAGTCCGTGTACTCTACAGTATTTAAGGCATCCGACTACCTTCGGAAACGTGATTTTTCAAAAGCCTACAAACGAATATTTTTTTTTAATATTTGGGGGCACTTAGATTAGATTACACGTATAAAATTGTTTTAAGAATATTATTACAATAAAAAAAATTTAAATGCAATATTTTGACAAAAAATCAACGTAATTTTTTTTATTTTCAAAAAACATTCTCTTTTTGTGTTAATAATATTTGATTATTTATTATGATAATCTATAATAATAATATTTTGCCCATATATAGCTCAGACCTCGGTACAGAGATTGAACTAGGATTTTTGAAATATATAACTTAGAAGTGGATTTATCCATATTTTATACATCAAAATGAAAACATTTTAGGAAAACAACGCCGATAACTATTTCGATTGGTAGTAACTCTGAAAAAAAAATGGAATTTTTCAGTAATCCTAGTTCAAGCTCTCTGGAGTAATCTTAGCTATCAAAAAGCAAAACATTATTATTATAGAAGCATTTTTCTTAAAAGGAGAATGTTTTGAAAATAAATAATTCTATGTTCATTTTTTGCCAAAATATCACATTTATAAATAATTTTTATTATAAAAAATAATCTTAAAACAGTTTTATATACGTGTATTCTTATCTAAGTGACACTAAATATTTAAAAAATATATTCGTTTGCAGGCGTTTAAAAAATCACGTTTCCGAACGTAGTCGGATACTTTTACTCAATTCGATGAATATTATTCCAAATATATTTAGCTTTCAATGTAAAAAAATATCATTTAAAAAAATTGTTGGTGTATAAGCTGTTTTTTTTTTTTTGCGAGTTGATTAATGTCAGATGATTATATTTGTAAGCTCTGTTATCTATATATATAAAATCCATGTTTTTTTTATTTACAATTATTTAGAAAATTATCAAACAAAAAGTTTTTCTTCATCATTGATTCATTAGAATTGATTTCAAGCTTTTAAAAATTGTCAAATTTAAAAATAAGAAGATTGGATTAATGCTAAAGTTGTAATCCACTCAGTTACATACAAAACGATTCATTGTAATTCGTAGTACAAAACTGTCATAACTTTTGTATGTTAAATTAAAAGAAACACTATATCAACGATCGGAAAAAAATATGTTAGATTCTGGAAGACTGGTTAAAATCAATCAAAAAGTGGAAATAATTTGAAAATTTCAAAAATTTGATTTTTCCCTTTAAAAAAATGCTCTACTATTTAGAACTGAGAAAACAATGTACAAAATTTTCAAATGAACAACTTCTTGGTTATTGCCGGAGAAAAAATTTAAAAACTAAAAAAAACCGTTAAATTGCAACTTTTCCCCCCCCCCCGCCATATTTTAAATTGAGTTTACTTCTTCACAAGAAGATTGTGTCATCTCTTGTTAAAAAAATCCAGAGAAAAATATTTCTTTTCGATTTACATTATATTTGTGAACGCTAATGAACCAATAACTGTGTGTTCTCAAATTTACAATTTCAAAATTATTTTTTAAACTGATTAAATAAGTTAGTGAAAATTCTTCTGAAGCAATTTACAAATTTGTAACTTTAAATTCTTATTGTGTAGGTGTAAAATATATTTTAAATTATTAAACAATGCTTTAAGTTTAAGAAATTATTTTATAGAGTTAAGTAGTTAATTCTTTTTCAAATTTCTAAGCAAATTAAAAATTATATTGAAACTGGTAGGCAATCATTATAGAAACACTAACACTTTAAGTGATATTCAATCTGGCAACATAAACACAGAAGTCCAATTTTTATAATTCTGATCTTTGTATAAAATTTTTTTTTTGTTATTATAATCTCTGAATAGAGAGAGATGGAGAATATTACATTCTATATAAGAAAACTGGCATTTTAATGCTTTGATATACTATCTATGTTATTGAGAAAAAAAAAAGGTTGGAAAAAAAGTATTATGGACTATAATTGCATGTGTGTCTCAACAGTTTCTAATTATTCCTATTAGGAATTAAGGTTTACGGAGTTCTGCTTATTCACTTGGTTCTACTTTATAACAAATTCAGAATTATGCATTGAATTACTTAATTATAATATAGAGACATTGGGTTTCTACGTTTTAAAGTATTGAAATGATGAATAAGAAAAGGGTAAAGAAGAGAAAAAAATTATCATTTTAAATATTTTTTTAAAAAAAAACAAAAGAATACAAAATTGTTTTAAAAACTTGTAAAAAACTGGCTTTAAAAACTGGTTTTGGTGAACTAAAACGAAAATGAATTTTCAAGCAAAATATCTCATTTTATCAATTATTTTATCGAAACTGACCTTGTATGGGTTTAAATGACTCAAACAATACCTAAGAATTTCTAAACAGCGAAATGAAACAGAAGAACATGTGTTAGTAAACCTTCTTACTGCGGAATCTTTTATTTATCTCTAAGTTATAGGAAATAATCAAAAAACGATATCAAAAATTTCAAGTGTTACGAATAGCATTTACGTATCTTTACCTCAGAAAAACGTCTTGACCATCGAACCTTAAGCAATTCGCACGTTTCTCAGAACGATTTTTACTCGCAAGACGCCATTCACGTTACGCACCATGTGGAAATTCCTGACTGAACTTCTTTCCCTAATCTTAATGGAATGTGATCTTGTTTGATAAAAATCTTAAGCAAAGAAATTGGATAAGTGAAATTTGATTGCTGGTTGTCTTGAAAATAGATTTAGCATTTCATGTCAATACCTTATTAATGAATAGTTATTGATAGGCAAAGGATGTGTTTTTACTCAGACAAAGAGAAATTTTATTTCTCTCTTTCAATTGTAATCCAATGCATAACCTTTCATATGTTGTGACGGGGCCTTACGAAATGTTCTATTAATCCTCTTGGGAAATCTTTGGGGCCATCAGTTGAGTTATTTCACAGCCATCCCTCTCAAGAAAAAACCTTGATATGCAGATTAACTAGTATATATGTATAGTGGATGTTTAGTAATCGACGAAGAAGGAGGAGAAGAAGCTGAGTTGCCGAACGCAGTGCTGTAACGGCAAGGAAAGAAATTTAGACACATGATCATAGGACGGACTTTAGATATTCAAATAAATTAAGGAGAAGTTAGGATTCTTAATATAACTTTGAGGAAAGTTAAACTTTTAGGATTTCATGCGCTTATTCACATAGGGATTTAAGCTATAATTGTATCATTCTGGATTTTCTCTCTATAGTAAGTTTGTCTTTGATTATTATATTTGATAATAATAAATTGGATTTCTCATGGCTAGCTTGGGTCATCAATCTTTACCCCCAACAGATTTAGGTCGAGTAGATGAAGAGAGGGCTTCCCCAAGGGGAGGCTATCACAATGTAAATCCTGAGTTTTATATGTGTACAATTGCTGCACGCAACGACTCTGAAACCTATATGACATTTTAACGTTGGAAAGTTATTTATTGAAAAAATGTATCGCAAAATAAATAGAATTTGTTACATTGGACACTTCTCTCTCCTTTTTCAACCTGACGCAAAAGAACCGCCACAACATGCGTCATTATTCTGAGCCACGACCAGATGATTAAATCGACATCTCATACCTAACTTTTCTCAATGCCGTACCAACGTGAGGACTTTGAGCCTCGACAGATTGAATGTGCATTAGCCTCTCTACACGGGAGGTCTTCGTAGACATTTGGTCTCGAACCCGCGACACTCCACCTACGAGTTCGTGACCACAACCCCCAGGCTACCACGAACAAAGCCTTTTGGAGGGGGGGATCTCTTAGCTTTTTCAAAAAGCAAGTATTACCCATTGATCATATTAAATTCGAATTGTAAAAGTAAATTCGTAATTTGGTTGCATATATATTGTGTTTATAAGATAAATAATTTAATTTTTGACTAATATATATATATATATATATATATATATATATACAATGGTGTGCAAAAATTAAGGACGAAGTCGAAAAATTAGCATATCAGCTGAACGAAGAGGCAGAGCGGACATAAAGACCAATCAGGAGTTTAAGTAAGGTGATGTACGGTAGCACATGCGCAGATATGCAGGTAGACGTAATAGGGGAGTGTCTGAGTAGTATAAAGCATGTTGTCGGTATAAGATCAGCATTTCTGGCAAAGAGATTGTGCACGCCGTATAGCAGTTAAAATAACACCGAGTTGCTGTCTCAGCGAGAAATGGCGAATAATCAATCTGTTAGACGACATCTGGATGCTTTTACCCGAGGTCGAATCATTGGGAAGTTGGAGGAAGGCCGCAGTGTGACAAGTGTGGCTGCAGAGTTCGGAATTGCTCACAGCATCGTTTCACGACTTTGGAGACAATTTCAAACTACAGGAACAGCTATCCGGGGGTTCAGTAGTGGTCGTCCACGAGGAACTACACCCACAGATGACCGGTACATTGTCTTACAGGCCAGAAGAAACAGGCGGCAGACAGCGGGAGAAATCGCTAGACAAACGACACAGGCGACTGGACGACCGATATCGCGTTTTACCGTGTCCAAAAGACTGGACGGTGGTGGTCTGTTTGCACGACGCCCTGTACGGTGTGTACCTTTAAAGTCTGCCCATCGGAGAAGGCGTTCTCTGTGGTGCCGGGAACACCGGATATGGAGAGACAATGAATGGGGACGAGTACTCTTTACAGATGAGAGCAGATTCAGTTTGAGTAGCGATTCTCATCGCATACTCATCTGGAGAGAGCGGGGAAGCCGCAATCATCCCTCGAACATCATTGAAAGGGACAGGTATGGAGGTCGTGGTGTTCTCATTTGGGGAGGCATCATGCTTGGTAGTCGTACAGACCTTCACATCTTCGACGCAGGTTCAGTCAACGGGACCCGTTATTGTAACGAGATTCTTCTTCCATATGTGCGTCTTTTTAGAGGCGTTATGGGTCTGCAGTTCCTTTTCATGGACTACAATGCACCATGTCATCGCACAGTAGCTGCCGAACAGCTCTTAGAGAGTGAGGATATTGAACGTATGGATTGGCCGGCACGATCTCCGGATCTCAATCCCATCGAGCATGTATGGGATTTTCTAGGCAGACGCTTGGCAGCTCGTATCTTACCACCAGTAACGATTCGGGAGCTTCGATTGGCGCTGCAAGACGAATGGGCAGCAATGCCTCAACAACTCATTGACACCCTCATTCTCAGCATGGGCAGACGCTGTGAAACCTGCCTAGCAGTCAGGGGAGATCATATCCCCTAATAAAGACCGGATGTTTCTTGCTGGACACCCATCACAGGGATGTTTCGGCCTTCAGTCGCATTGCGATCCATGCTACTTTTTCAATCAAGCTTCTTTTTTATCCCTCTGATTTCTCTTTTTAGTAAGTGTTGCTTACATATTACACATGTCCTTACGTATTGGGGATCTTACGGTATTAAATGTGTTGATTTGGAAAGCTTTTGTACAAAGTTATATTGAAAAAACCGTCTCGTCCTTAATTTTTGCACACTAGTGTATATATATATATATATATATATATATATATATATATATATATATATATATATACAGAGTGTTTTTTTTTCAGGTATAGAAGTTTAAGTTGGCATTACTTTCCAAGATGGCGACCGATTTAACAGCTGTCAAGTGATTTATTCTCAGTTTGGTTTGGCACAATTCATCATGAATAGACTCACGCCTGAACAACGCTTTCAAATTGTGCAATTTTATTTCGAAAATAATGGTCGCGCGCGCGCGATTTTCATAAGCGAATTTTGTTTAGCGATGAAGCGCACTTCTGGTTGAATGGCTACGTCAACAAACAAAACTGCTGCATTTGGAGTGAAGCTAATCCACAAGTGTATGTCGAAACACTGTTACATCCAGAAAAACTGACTGTTTGGTGCGCTTTATGGGCTGGTGGAATCCTTCTTCAAAAACGATGAAGGCCACAACGTTACATTAGTTACAGTCAATGGTGATCGGTATAGAGCCATGATTACTAACTTTTTCATTCCTGAATTGAACAATCATGATGTCCAGGAGCTGTGGTTCCAAAAAGACGGCGCAACATGTCACACAGCTCGTGCCACAATCGATTTATTGAAAGATACGTTTGGTGACCGTCTAATTTCACGTTTTGGACCTGTGAATTGGCCTCCAAGATCTTGTGATTTAACACCGCTAGACTATTTTTTGTGGGGCTATGTAAAGTCATTGGTCTATGCGGATAAGCCATAAACGCTTGACCATTTGGAAGACATTATTCGCAGTGTTATTGTCGATATACTGCCAAAAATGTTGGAAAAAGTCATCGAAAATTGGACGTCGAGATTGGACTATATCCGAGCCAGCCGTGGCAGTCATATGCCAAAAATCATATTTAAAATGTAATGCCACAAGAGTATCTTTCGAATAAAAAAAAATTCATGTCAATCGAATAATACATCGTTGTTTTATTGCAATTTAAAGTTCTATACCTCTCAAAAAAACACCCTTTATATATATATATATATATATAATATAAGGTACAAGGTTTAATTATTTTCGTTTTAGGGGTACACGTTAAAAAAGTTTGGAGATGGCTGGTCTACGTGACTGATTTCCAATCAACCAAATATAGCTTTAATACTTAATCGTTGAAATCAAAGATCGCACTGGAATGAAACTAAAACTAAAATGTACTTGTTTGCTGTGAGATTGAGATTGTCAGAGGCCAACTTTGAAGTAATTAGTTCTTGCCATCTGACTATAGCTTAGGGCAGTAGCGCACACAAAAAGTTTTCAAGGGAGGGGGAGGGGTCCAGGGTCGAAAGCCCACCATTTTGGTATTATGTTCCAATACGCCACCCAACCTACTCTTTTTGATTTTGACGATTTTTGGGAACAAAAACAATACAAAATTAATTATTGAATAAATAGTTAGCATTAATTGATAAAATTAATTATTAATAACAAATACATGATTACATTTTACGTAATATGTACATAGTATTATAACCAATAAAATAATCAAGGCTGTGGAGTGTGTCCAGACCTCTGACAGCCCCCCTTGTGTGCGCCACTGGCTTAGGGTCATGGTAGCCTAGAGGATATGCACACGAATTTGTGGCCAGTGTGTCATGAGTTGTAACCTTAGAGCCTTTGAAGACCCACCATGTTGAAAGGTTGAAACACGTTAAATCTGTCGAGACTCAAATTCCTCCCGTTGGCGGGGTGTGGTAGTTAGGAGAGTTGGGTGCTAGCTTCGGTGTTGTCCTCATCATCTGACCGTGGTTCGAAATTATGAAGTCTACTTTATATATATACCAATAGCCCTCGTACTACTTAACAATGCGAAATTAATGAACGCTCGGTCACTCATTGACTATAGCTTAGAACATAGGTTCCCAAACTTTCTTGTCTCATAGAACCCTTGTCATGTTTTTCGGTTTCGGGTAGACCCCTGCTTAGCTAAAATTGAATTTTTTGCAAATTTATCAACTTAAATATCTTTTTGACAGCATGTGTGTGTGTGGAGGGGGTGTACTACTACTTATTTTAAAAGAAATTTCTAACAGTAGGAAAGTATAGCGTTTATAACTTAAGAAGCACATGTTAATGAATTAAATTTAAATTCAAGTAATACATAAAATAACTGAATAACAAACAAATGCTTTTAATGAGAGGGATGAATCTGGTGCTACAATAACAAGTTTTCAACGTTTAATATCATCTAGTCGGATTTAACCCTAAACCTCCTAAGTAGGTGTCCAGTTTTTGTTTTTGAGGTAGACGCACTCTCTCTCACTAGGAAAAAAATTTAAAAACTTTCTCACGATATTCCATAATTCACGACAAATAATATGATTGTCTTTTTTAAAGCCAACGCGTTGCTGATATATATTTCTAAACTTTATTTTAAAATCTTCATTAGGGACTCTTCTGATCATTTCCTATTGTATTATGACATTTATTTTTCAATGCTACGATATGAATTCATTGTCTATTACTATGGAAGAAGCTATCTCAAACTTAGTATCAAAATCTGAGTAAAGGGCTTTTAAATGTTGAAAGTAGGTTAAATTGTCTTGATAGATTGTCTGTGAGACACACAAATTGAGAAAATTCGTGACACGTTCAATATTATACTTCTTTAGCTTAATTCTGGAAATAAGGCGGGTATTATTTCAGCATTTAATAAAATCTATGGTGTCACCAAGTAATTACAAATTAACCACATTAAATAGTAAATAAATCAGTTAAATTGGTAAAATCTGGTTTCCACCAGATCAAATTTTCTTTAAAGGTTAAAGTCACAATCTGGTCTAATGAAAGCCACTACTATAGCCCCCCCATTTTCACTTCATGGACACCCAAATTATTTTTTCACTGACGTGAACTCCTTGCAAGTCGTCATAGACCAGCGGTCACCAAACTTTTTGACCTCACGGACCAGTAAATTCATAATTTAAAATCCCGCCGACCACTAATAGGATTTTTTAAGTGTTAAATATATTCTATAAATGGCCTTATTCTATAAAGTAGCGTTTTTATAATTTTTCACGTATTGTAATTAATTGAATTATGTTTCAATACATCTTAAAACATAACATAACGTGATGAGTAATTATATTCCACATTTTTCTGGGGACCAGCGAAATTCTCTCGCGGACTACTAGTGGTAAGTGGACCAGAACTTCGGCGACCTCTGATATAGATTACTTTGGAAATCACTGGCTTAGAACGTAAGGGTCAGTCTGCTTTTACCTAACGTACAATTTCAATGAAACTTAACGTTCTAGTTGAAATTGAGTTCTAATCATTTCATTATCAAATTTTCATAGTTCTTATCACTACTAGTTATCAATCAGATTTAATAGCTAAACTTGTATACATAAAAAAATAACAAATTTGCCAACAAATAAAAAATAAAGCTGAATAGAATTTAAAAAAAAGAAAAAACGCGCGTTAGGGTTTGTGGTTTGGAAAAAAATAGAGAACTTAGCATTATATAGCAATTTGTGGCGTGAAATTCAAACACAAACAAGATTTTTTTAAAGAAATATTTCGATACTCCCATTGTTTCGCTCAGACATTTTTCAGTTCCGTTTATGTAGTTTAGCACATACACACATAAAGAGAATATGAGTACACAAACCGTATCATTTGGATTCGTCTTTTCGAATGAAGGTCGAAAAGAAAGTATTTCCGATTTCTACAACTAGACAGTTTTATTCTTGAAGAATTCGCTCGTTTCGCAAGAGAAATCATTATTTTACCAAAACATTTTGTCTCTCTGAATAAGAACTTTGAATTTTTTTTAAATTAAAAAAGGCAAAGAATAATTAAGAACTCATTGTGAAGTGGTGATAATAGTTTATTCGATTGTTTGTGGCATAAATCTTGTTAGAAAAACCATTCACGTGAAAATTAAAAGGCTTTGTTTGAACTAGTGTGTACTTGACTGCTCGTTGTGATGCAATTCGTCTAGCATCGCATTTCCATTAAAAAAATCGAAGTAATTATCACGCGAATTTGGAGAAATGTTTTTAAAACAATTCTAAAATGTTTGTAAAAGTAGCTGACATATAGTAAAAAAATTCGAATTATTAAAAACAAAAAGAAATTCGTTATAAATTGCTCCCTTTTTTTCAATTTCGACTATTCACTCACACTCTCTATGTATTTACTTATTTGTTTGTTTGTTTATTTATTTATCTTGGTGGAATTTTCAAGCGTTAATAAAATACATTTTAAATCGCTCAATTGAGCTGAATGATTATATACATGATTATTTTGGATGACGATACAATAATGTAACTCTAATTAATAAAATTAATTTATTAAAACTAATTATTTAAAGAATTACAAATGCAGCCACGTTGGCGACTTGTGTCAAAACTTGAAAAGGTTTTTTTCTCACTTTTTACAGCATTCAATTGAACTGAAATTTAAAATACACGATTGTTTTGTGGATGACGATACGATACTTTAATGATAGTTAATAAAAATTAATGACCACTTAATGTTGTGATTCTGTCCTATGTATATACATATTTATATTAATTGTAACTATTTAATAAAAAGTAGCTAAAATAAAATTTTTTGTTGATCTAAGTAGGAATTGACTAAACATTTTTTATATTACTTGTTTCATGCAAAAAAGGGCTGATTAAGCATTTAAAAATACTATAGATGAAACTCAATTTTCGAGTAACTGGTGCTTGGTTTTTGGCAGTGGCTTATGTAAAAAATAATGTTGTCATTGAAAATAATGTTCATCAGAAAATAAAAACAAAGCCCGAGAATCACAATTACAATCAACAAATTTACGCTTTACTTGCTTAAAAATATGAGATTTATTAGTTGTAGTCAATGGATCTTGAGATGGAGAGAAGTAGGCAATCAGAAAGCGTATATTGAACAAATATACCTGCAAGAAATTTTGCATAATTTTTTTTTCATTCTTATTAAGCCCTTAAAAGAGTTTAAGTTACTGTTAAATAAGTCTATTTAGAAATATTGAATATATGTACATGGAAATTCAAAATCACAATCGATAATTGAAACAGTTAACAAACATACAACTATTTGCTAAGTGTGCGTTGATCTAATTCTGTTACAATGATTATCTCAAGTCAAAATAAGTTTGCTGTTTTCGGTAAATTTTAAAAAGTCAAAGATAAAACACTAGTTTATAAAGTTCTTAACCACCAGGGAGCTGTTGTCTCAGTTTCCAATAAATTCATCAGCTTTTTTTATTACAATTCCTGCCTGCTTTCACCAATATGAAATAAAAAATTCATCCCAAGCAATAAATTTTTTAGTTTTTTTTTATTCGATTGAAGTGCATTTTAAAAACAAACAACACAGGCCTTTTATGGAGCAAAAATTGTTCTCCACAAAACTTACATAGAATAAATATATTGTAGTTTCGGGAAGCAGAGGGCTAACTCAGACACTGACATGGTAATATGATCCTCTTTTTCTTCTTATCTTCCCCTTCCCTTTTTCCAACTTATCGCTAAGTTTGGGGTATTACTGTATTCTAGTTTGTTAAATTAACTTTTAATTCCTAAATTAGTAAAAAAAATATTTTTTTAAATGTTAACTGTTTATTTCAAGGTTAACGATTCACACATTCTTCTTTTTATGAATAGTGAAAATAATTTTTTTACATTAAACGAAGACTTCTATACCGGAGTAGGATTACAATTTTTGAAAAATTCAAATTATTTTTAGAGTTACGTTAATTTGAAATACGAACGGGTATTTTTGGTTAAAATTTCTCTGCTCTTAAATAATAAAATATGAATAAATCCACTTCTAAATCATATATTTCAGAAGTTTTAGCTCCATCTCCAATATTATTATAGAAGAAACTTTCATAAAAGGAGAATGTTTGGAAAATATGCCCTTCTTTCATTAATTTTGGGCAAAAAACTGTATTTAAATAAATTTTTCTTCAAATTATATTCCTAAAATAATTTTATATGAATATTTTAATTTAACTGACACTAAATATCAACAAATTAATCGTTTTTCAAAATGATGTTTCCTAACTTTGTCAATCTCTTTAATCATTTTTTTAAAAAAAAAACAACTAATTAATAGAATTAATTTTCTTCAAAATGTAGACATTGACTTTGAAATATTCTAGCAAAATTAATTTTTAATAATTAATTTAATAATAATTAATTTAGTAATAATTTAATTAATAATTCTGGCAAAATTAATAGCAAAATCTGTTCGATTTTATATTTGATCTGATGTGGAAAGATCTTTATAAATGGGATGAAACATCATAGCGCTTACTAGTACAGCCGAAATCAGATTTCAATTAAAACAATCTGATAGGGCATTTAAAGTGCAGGAGAGAAGTGATCGTAGGGAGTTTATGCATCATAGTAACTTAAAGAAGG